>VWZZ01001110.1:118263-139285 GCA_013399095.1 Psophia crepitans
TTCGGAGACCACTTCTCAACCCCCCCCCCCCCCCCTTTAAGCCGCGCTTCCACTCTCTGCTGGAGCACCTCCCTCTGCACTCCGTTGTGCTCGGCCATGCCAGCACTCCGCGGTGAAGGGGCAAGCGCTGCTGTTCCCCAAAGCACAGCGAATCCCGGCACAGCAACGCTCAGGTTCAGATTTGCACTGCACGAACAAGACAAGGTTCGGGGTGCTGAAGGGCTGGGACGCGCCTCGCCGACCAGCGCTCGGCGGCGGACTGAGGAGACGGCGCTCTCCCGCGGGGAGCGAGGTTCCTCCGGCCGGCGGGGCCGTGCCAGCCAAGCAGACGATGCTGCTGCACAGATCGGGTCCTGTGAGTCAGCAGAGCCCCAGCAAACACTCCCGAGCAGGATCAGCATTTGCAAATCTAATAGCGTTTCAGGGAAACACTGGCAACGCTTTACAAGAGGATAAATCATCACAGTGCAGCTGCCAGTGTGCCGTCTCACATTTTTTCACTAAAACATTCTGTTTGCAGCAACCTTCAGCGTGCCTGAGGCTACCCGTTCAGTACGACTTCTCCTATACCAAGCATTTGCCTCAATGGTCTTTTAAGCAACAAGTTCCAGCCAGGTCTGGAACTGAACTGGAGCCCCGCTGCGGCCCCGAACCACAGCCGAAAGAAAACATTTTCACAGTGCCTAAACCAACCAAAAAGCTCTGACAAATATTCTGAACAGGGAGCTGTGACACTTGGATCCTCAGATGATGGACTCAGTTTGGCAGAAGAGGTCTCTGCAAGGTGCTTACTGCCACCACCACAGGAAACCAACCCCATCTGGGAACGGATTCAGCTTAAAAAGTCACAGCTGAACACACGCTTGGTGTCACTTTCCCACGTCTGCAGGTCAATTTCTGGAGCCTCTGCACACTGAGAGCACGCAGAGCCCACTCCTCTGACAGGCTAAGGGGTCCCCTTCCACCCCAGGTTTGCACTTCCAAACTGCGCTGGTCCCTGCCTCCCTCCTTCTCCGCACGGCCTCTGCTGCGTCCGACCCTGCGCGAGAGCCCAGCCACCCAGTGCGCCCCCGTTCCCAGTGCCGACGGCCGCCCTCCCAGGCCGAGGCCCCAGCAGATACCGGAGATGGGAGAAGCGAGCCTGGGAAAGCCCAGGAGGTGCACAGCAACCTCAGCCACCAGCTCCGCCTGCAACCATAAACTATGTCCACGGGCAGAAGCCAACAATGTGAATTAGGAAGACAATTCTCTTTCCATGCGGAGTTTGCTCTGCCTTTCCTGCACCGACTAGCAGCTAGCCTGCAGGTGACAGACCCTGGGTTTAAAGGCACCTGATCCTACCCCCCATGCTGGAAGAAGGGGTGAGACCTGTTTGGTAGTGAGTGGGCCATCTACCTGGAGTGAGCAGGGCTTCCTCTGCAGGCACCGGAGAGGGATGGTGCTTTTGTGACTCAGCTCAAGGGTCCCATACCGCCCCCCCCCCACCCCCGCCACCTTGAAGAGGGCAACGGGAGCAGATGGGACCTTGGTGATACACAGTGCTTGCTGGGGTCAGTTCTGCTTCCCCTGACACACTACAACTCCCTGAAAGGAAGTTGTGGTGAGCTGGGGGTCGGCCTCTTCTCGCAGATAACTAGTGACAGGACAAGGGGGAACGGCTGCAAGTTGGGCCAGGGGAGGTTCAGGTTGGAGATGAGGAGAAATTTCTTCTGGGAAAGGGTGGTCGGGCATTGGAACGGGTTGCCCAGGGAGGTGGGGGAGTCCCCATCCCTGGGGGTGTTTAAGGAAAGGTTGGATGTGGTACTTAGGGACACGGGTTAGTGGTTAATAGGTGGGGGGGGTCGGTTGGACTGGATGATCCTTGAGGTCTCTTCCAACCTTAATGATTACAGTTATACCCCAGTCACATCCTCACAGATCAAGGGACTGGATCTCCAGCCTGGGGGACTGCTATCACCGAGTATGGTATCTGTCCCTCCTGACCAAGCTCAAATACTTATATCCTGGCACAGAAAAATCCAAAACACCTACAGCAAGAACAGCTGACCTGGGTGCGAACTTCAGACACCATACTCATGTGTGTTGGGTTTGGCTGAGACAGAGTTAATTTTCTCCACAGCAGCTGGTACGGGGCTGTGCTTTGGATCGCTGCTAAAAACAGGCGTTGATGACACAGGGATCTCTTAGCTACTGCTGAGCAGGGCTTGCACAGCACCAAGGACTGTTCTGCTCCTCACCCTGCCCTGCCAGCGAGCAGGCTGGGGGTGCCCAAGGAGCTGGGAGGGGACACGGCCAGGACAGCTGAGCCCAGTGACCCACGGGACATGCCATACTGTGTCATGCTCAGCACATAAAGGGGGGGGGGAAGAAAAAGGAAGAGGGGGACATTTGGAATGATGCCATTTGCCTTCCCAAGTCACCATGACGCGTGACGGGAGCCCTGCTTTGCAGGGGATGGCTGAACCTCTGCCTGCCATGGGCAGTGGGGAGGAATTCCTTGGCTTGCGTTGCTTGTGCACGCGGCCTTTGCTTTACCTCTTAAACTGCCTTTATCTCAAACCACCAGTTTTATCACTTTTACCCTTCCAGTTCTCTTCCCCATCCCACCCAGGGGACTGAGTGAGCGGCTGCGTGGTGCTCAGCTGCCGGCTGGGGTCAAACCAGACAGTAAGGGACAGGGGAAGCAGCAGGGTCTGGTACGGCCTCTTCCCCGCTGTCCTGCACCACCTCGGTGGCCAGCAGCAGGCAGACAGCTAGCATGTCCGCAGAGACTCTCTGGGGTCAGCTCATTCCTTTCCACAGCTCTCACCAGACACCACATGAGTATCTTCTCAGGAGGCACGCGCATCTCCTCGGCTGGTCTTCCTGTACGTCACAAGAGACACTCAAGAACAGAGAAACTTCAGGGACTGTGGGAAAACCGGCAGGATGGGAAAGGAAGGTCCCTTCTCATACTCTGCTTCCCAACCCCATCCAGGCTAGACACCAGGAATCGGGGAAAGGCAAGGAAAGATTGGTCTGAAAGAGCCCTCGTAAACCCCCACACACAGAGGACACAGCAAGGAGAACAGTGGAAAAGGATGCACTGGAGTGGAGAAAAAAGAAAAATTCATAGTTACCTAGTTCACGAAGCTGCTCATCTACTGCGAAGCATGAATGAAAATGAGAGAGAAAAAACATGGGACACATGCAGAGACTGAGAGCAAAGCAGAAAAACAGAAATGAAGCAGCGGAGCCGACTCCAGCTCGGCCACCAGGACACGTCTGGGCCATGGGTAGCACCAGGGCACTGACAGCCTGGCGTCCTCCAGCCCACGGGCCTTGGCCCCACAGTGTCTCATTTACCAAAAGCCAGAGGTCCACACGCTGTCTAACCATGCAGCCTTTAGAGGACAATGCTTCTTGCCTGCTCTACCTCATGGCCTCACCTCCAAGAGACAAACCCATTCTCAAGGCCCTGTGAGGCTAATTCTCCCTCCTGCCCACGAGGGAAACAGAAGGCACTGTTGTTTTCCTCCCTGCACCACCTCCTGCTCAGATCTGGACAGGCCACCACATTCCTCCTCTAGATTGCCTGTCCAGCCGGCCACAGAGATGCTGCGAGGGCTGGAGCCCCTCTGCTCTGGAGACAGGCTGAGGGAGCTGGGCTTGTCCAGCCTGGAGCAGAGAAGGCTGCGGGGAGCCCTTGGAGCCCCTGCCAGTGCAGGACAGGGGGGGCCAGGCCAAGGGGAAGGGCCTGAAGCTGCAGGAGGGGAGCTGGAGCTGAGCTGGGAGGCAGCAATCCTTCCCTGGGAGGGTGCTGAGGCCCTGGCACAGGGTGCCCCGAGAAGCTGTGGCTGTCCCTGGCTCCCTGGCAGTGCCCACGGCCAGGTTGGATGGGGCTTTGGGCAGCCTGGGCTGGTGGGGGGTGTCCCTGCCCATGGCAGGGGGTGGGGGTTGAACTAGATGATCTTTAAAGGTCCCTTCCAACACAAACCGTTCTATGATTCCGTTATGCTGCAAAAGAGTCAGAGAACATCACTCTAGAAGCACAGAAGTGAGCAAGAGAAAGGAGCTGGTGTGTCTTCTAGCAGCTTCTTGAACCAAAGGGCCTATAGAAACCATCACCTTGCATGCCTTGCTGCTTCTTGGTGCTCTGCAGAGGGGATGTGAACACTGCTACGCACTCAACTAATACTGTCCTCAGGACTGTGCTTGCGTAAACTGTGAGGATACTAAGCACGTATCCATCTCGAGCATGGATTTGGAAGCACCAAAGTCCACCAAGACCACGCACCCCTGACTGTCCCAGCAGCTCCTGTCCTCAAGGTACTTCAGGCTGGCTCACCCCCAGCTCTTGGACCCAGTTGAGTGAAGGACAGTGAACCCGGCTCAAACACACACCACGCTGCACGGGAAGGTCAGCACCCTCACCACAGATCCCCAGGTCAGGTTGAACACCCCAGTCAGACTGTTACACAGCCCTCTCAAACCTGTTGCTATGGTTTAATTGATGGGGCAGAGAATCTGCACTTGCCAAGAGAGAAGCCAGGGGTTCACGAGGCAGTTCTCTGGATGGCTAAGGACTTGACTACATAAGCCGGCTCTTGAAGAGGACAAAAGCAGGCAAACACACAGCCAGCGCCTCAGCTGCTCGGCCCTCGGCACACGCACAGCCTTGCCCTGCTGTGAACACCGCACGCGTGCTCCTTCAGCCAGCAGAAAGCCAAGTCATCCTTGTGCCCGTCAGTCCTACAGCAACTAAAGCCTGGCAAGCTCACACCCGAGTTTTCCCTCTAAGAATAGGTCTGTGTGCCCCCTTAGTCGAAATCTGGGACGCTACTCAGGTCAAGCTGAGGCATACAGAAGATTTAACTGGAATTAATGAAGCATTTTCTAATTCTGGAAGGTAAATAGGGACAGCTGCCAGCTCAGTGCACACCTAAATGCATTTGACTTGAATGTCTTACTAATTTCAGTAGTTCCCAAGGAAAGACGATGTATTGCTAAAATGGCATTCCCAAGGTACAACAGGTCATGTTTAGAGGTCACCTGAAGAACACATTTTAGCCCCTGATTTGTTTGCCCGTGTGTCTGGCAGGAAGACACGTCCCTGCCACGTTACCAGGTCTGTCCACAGCCCAGGCCAGCCCACCCCGTGCTCCGGGGGCCAGCTAGCCACGGGTTGCCCAAAGCACCCCAGGCCCCAGAGAGCGTCCCATCGCCACGGAGAACACCAGTACCATCTTGTTTGCATGCATTTGTAGGAATGCCCCGTAACTCTGACTAATAACTGATTTACAGCCTCAGACATCTCCATGAGGAAGGGGGAGTACAAGGAAACCTTTTCCCAGAGGACAGAGAAAAGCAATGCTCCAAACCCTGGGATTAAAGATGCAGCAAGAAGTAAGTGCCAGGAAATATAGAAATATCCTAATTAAACTTTAGAAGAGGGAGAGGTTTGTTTATTTTTAAAAACTACAGCAAGTTTGCCACTACATTTACTATTTGATTGTCCAGAAGTTTGTAAACAGGAACTGTGGTGAAAGATGTGCGTGCATCCTGACCACTCCGCACCCATCCGCAAGGTTATGCCACCGGGCGCATCCCCTTCATCTGCCACCACTACGGAATCTATTACCACGTCAAGGCTCTGATGTGCAAAAAGATTAGTTAATTTGTATCAGTGATTTGAACTGAAATGTATTAGTCACAGCAAATCATATTTGTAAGTGGATGCTCTTATGCAGAATTAAAATCAATATAATTTCTTTTACCATAATTATAGCTTTGGGAGTGAACCGAACTAAACCAAATGACCTATTTTAGTTCCAAGTCAAAGGCCAGAATGGCTTTACGTGGATAAACTGGTCTATTACAAGGGGCAGCACGGATCAGCTCTTCTGGTTACCTTACCCAGCCAAGCCATAAAGGAAAAGCTGGATTGTGGGGTTAGCAAGTGGCAGAGGACCATGGCGTCAGTAAGCGATGCTCACCACGCACTGCTGCCTGTGCTGGCGCTCACTACAGACAGCCAATTAACAAGAAAGCCCTAGGTTCAGAAATGATGATGATCAAAAGTTTTAGCTAAACAAGTCACCAAACTCCCAGCAGCAGATCGAGGTGTCAGGGCCGCAGAACAGAGTCAAGCAGAAGAACAGAGAAAACTCTCGTTAAGTTACAGGTCAGAAGGCAAATCACAGCCGAGCTGAGCGCTGCCAGCACACAGCTCACCCAGCAGCTGCTGCACCGAGCAGTAACGCCGGACAGATCAGAACCGGGCTGGACACCAGGCCGATGGCCACAAACCATAAACCAAACCCTCATCTGACCAGGGGCGTGCCTGGGGGACCATGCCAAGCTAAAGCCTCTCCCCGCAGATTTGTGGCAGGCTGGCAAAAGCTGCCCCGAAAGCACCTCCTTCTGGCCCACGCTCGGCCCTCGAGACGCCCGCAGCTCCGCAGAGGACATCCCCCTCGCCCTCCAGAAGTGTGAGCTCGTATGGAGCACCGGGCATCTCTCGAGTTACAGCAGCCCAAAGCAACTGCCTTGAGCCGTAACTCTTGTGCTCCTCAGAAACTGCAGTCATTCTCACAGCTGAAAATGAATCACAGAGTATTTAGGGGAAACATACAGCAATGACGGAAAGGCATTCTTATCATTACTTGTAGTTTAGAAACAGATAACATAGCTTCTCCTTGCCAACCTGCCGAAAATCTGCTGGGACATCCCTCCGTGCCTCCCAAGGATGGGATTCAAGACCTGCGTCCTGGCTCCAGCTCTTCCATTGCGTCAGAGCTGAGCTCCCCCCAAGACTCGGCTCAGACTCAAGCCTTCCCTCCCAAGGCTCCCTCCGAGTTAGCAACCGAGGTGCTGGCACTTGGGCACGCGGAGACAGCGGCATCGCTTGCCCCATCTGTAGGCAGACTACATTAACAACTGTCCCAATGTTTTACTCAACTGTATCAGTCATGAGCCCACCAAGAGGGAAATGCCGCTTCTGACAGGCAGCAGGGGATCGAGGGAAATGGCAATCCAGAGCTATCGTTTGACAGCAAGCTTTACATGAGGAGCAGAGTAGGGATCATTACTAATCCTAATCAAGACAAGAAACAGACCCACCAAAGCTCGTGCCCACCAGCTATTCCCAGCCAGCGTGACAGCAATGCCTCCAGTTTTAAGAGACTGTGACGCGCTGTTCGGAGAGCCCAAGGGAGGCAGCCCCGGTGCATCTTACTGGTGTTAGACCCAAGGTCCATATTTAATCCACAAACATGTGGCTGGATTTGAAGCAAGCTGTTACTGTCAGGCACAGAGATTTCTGCTGGCACGCTCCTTCCCAAAGCTGAAGATTCAGATTATCTAGCAAGCCTGTGTGCCAGCAGAGTCCCAGACAGTCAAACAACAGAGCTCCACCTTGGGAGCAAACTGCTAAAGCGCCAGTCTCACCTCTCCTGAGCTGGAAAGCCTTGAATAGAAACACATCTGATCTTTATGCAAAAGCCACCCACCGGTAGGTTTGTTCAATCGTTAATTAACTTCACCCTTTAAAGAAAGATAGGAATTCGCTATTTAAATCAAGCAGCGTATGCTGAGGCAGTCATGCACATCCATCTCGTTCCCTTCGCAAAGCGACGCTGCGGCCGCATGGAAAGCGGCATTTATGCCGGGAAAGCACAGCGATTCCTTACGGAGGAGACCCACAACTTTGGTTAATACCCCTTGGGACAGGTGAGGAGTGTCAGGCTGATGACCGCCCTCTGCATTAACTTCCACAGCAGGATGCTGAAGACAGCAGAGCACACTTTCTGGGCAGAAAGTGGATGCTCAAGTCAAACAAACCCTCGCCACGGTTTGCAAGAGCCCCTGCTAACAGCCAGGGCAGGCGAAAGCCACAGCTAAAGGGCTCTCTGTATCGGAGCTAGCCAACAGAGAAATAGGCTATTTCAGAGTGTGATTCATCAGACTTATTTTAAATGTCTAACTTGGGATGAGATAAATTGCACTTTGGAAGAGCTATTTCTTGCCACCGACTAGAGGGAGTCTAGACAACTACCTGAGGTGTGGCTGTGTACATCAGCCAGCCACACACAGACAGATGAATCACCCCCTCTCCTCTCCAACAGCCTTTAAACTTCCCTCTGGCCCAGACAGGAGACTCGCACCGGTGCTTTGAACATGGTGCCAGCTCTGCCAGTGGTGGGGTGACCAAAGCCCACAGTTAGTCCACACCAGGGATGCTGCGGCCAAGGACCTCAGCACAGGCTCTGCAGTATCAGCCACCGACTGCCGCTGGTCTGTGTTCGCTGTCTCCTGCCCCTGAGGGTGAGCTCGTCACAGCCTTTGCCTGAGGAAGCCGTGACCACCTCAGGAGGAGCTTTTAAAGACCCTGAACTTTGGGAGAATGTATCTGTCAGGCGTTGGGACAGGCTGCCCAGGGAGGCGGGGAGCCCCCATCCCTGGAGGTGTTAAAAAAGCATGTAGCCATGGCACTGCGGGACAGGGGTTAGTAGGGATGGTGGTGTTGGGTTGACAGCTGGACTCGATGATCCTGGGTAGGTCTTTTCCAACCCTAAAGGTTCCATGATTCTGCCTAAGCCTCTCCTTTCTAAGGCTGCCAGATCAGCCAGAGAAACCCTACAGAAAGCTGATGAAGGGTGAAAAAATATCTGTCCGATACAGAAGCAGCTCAAGTGCAACGGACAAGAAACTTCAGAAGCAAAACTTCCAGAGCTGGGAAAACACCTTGGGGACAAAAAAGAAACACGTCACTTTGTGGTGGAAAGCCACTGTGCAAAGAGAGATCCTGGAGCCTACCCATGCACCCAGGACAGCCAGCTGTCACTGCGAGGGTGCGTGGAAGGGGACAGCGCCCAGCTCAGAACCGTATCTGGTTAGAACTGCTCAAGTCTAACAGGAATCCCAAATACCGGAGGAAGCCATACATCAAACACAGGCACACAAGCACTCGCAGCAGGTCACACTGGAGGCAACAGCGAAGACCAAAATACTGTGGGTCTGCACGGATGGGCAGCGAGGGAACCAGCGGGCACCGCACAGGAGGGGGCAACCCGACTTCGTCACCAACCGAATGGGGAAACGTGACGAGAAGGAACATGTTTGGGTACGCAGTGGTCTGGCAGCATTGTGCAAAATATATTATGTGGTATGAGAAAGGGGCTGTGGAATTATGTAAAATTGGAGAGAGAAACAGACAGACACATATATATAAAAATAAAATTCTGAGAGTATAAACAGGTGTAAGCTGGAGAGGGGCTGGTTCCAGGGCAGGACAGGGGGAACAGGTTTAAACTGAGAGAGGGGAGATTTATAGAATAGAATAGAATAGAATCATTAAGGTTGGAAGTGACCTCAAGGATCATCTAGTCCAACCATCCCCCCACCACCTATTACCCACTAAACCACGTCCCTAAGTACCACATCCAACCTTTCCTTAAACACCCTCAGGGATGGTGACTCCACTGAGGCAGCAATCCTTCCCTGGGAGGGTGCTGAGGCCCTGGCACAGGGTGCCCCGAGAAGCTGTGGCTGCCCCTGGCTCCCTGGCAGTGCCCAAGGCCAGGTTGGACGGGGCTTTGGGCAGCCTGGGCTGGTGGGGGGTGTCCCTGCCCATGGCAGGGGGTGGCGCTGGGGGGGCTGGGAGCTCCCTGCCCACCCAAACCATTCTACAATTCGATGATAAATTTTCTGTCACAGCCTAACAGAAATTTCAAACTATTTAATGGTTGGATTTTTTAAAAAAAGCCAAACAAGCCACAAGCGAGTTCTAGCAGACAAAGAGCAGGCCTATTTGGCTGCAGAGCGACAGCAGGGCAGGGACTGCCAGGGCCGCGCAGCTCGGTTCATCCTGCTGGAGCCGGCGTCAGGTGCAGAACTGGCACGGGCTGAAGACGGGACAACACACTCAACTGATCAGCCGTGGTGCGGGAATGGGGTGGGTTGTGCTCACAAGAAGATGGCTTGGTAGCACCGAACAGCATCTGCCAGGAATTTGACTGAAGACGTTCAGCAGCTAAAGCAAACCTCGCTGTAATTTGATTTAAGACCGAGAGGCAATGCTAGCTGTCAGTACCCGATTGTCCTGAAAGTGCATCTGACAGATGTGGGAAGTAGAGGAGCATGTGGTAGATGAGATGAGACATTTGTATTTGTCCTGCTCTTCCTGTGTCAACAAGCAGAAAATGTCACCGCATTAAGGAGAACTCTACCTTGTTAGAAGAAACCAGGGAAGGGAATAACCTTGGTTATTATTTTGGCAAGTACTTGGTTCAGCAGCCACTCGTGAGGATGCTTTTTAAATTCTTTATGCTTTCAAACATACTGTTCAGCAGTGCACAATGTAGAGACAAATTTATCTCTGCTGTAGAATTCGGGTCTAGGCAAAGCACAGGAAATGGAGAATGACCTTCAGAAAGAGTCCAGGAGAATAAACCCACCCCCCCAAACGCACTTTCTGAAAAGCACTCTCAGTGTTAATTTAAGATGATTGATTTTACATTTTTCCAAGAACTTGCATCTGCAAGTACTGTGGTGCTAGAAGAACATCCAGTGGCTGAAGAATAACTGAATCACTGGTTTGGCTAAAAAATAAAACAAAACTGGGGATATATTCAGGAAAAAAGGCAACATTTCTTCAAAGGAAAAAGTCCATTCAAAAGCAGGATGCAAGAAAGGGACAGAGCCGTTCTGAACCCATTGGAAATACGGCTAAACATAAAGGACAATTTCGGTGCCAATCTCAAGCACGTACGTGTGCCCTGTACCTGGGTCCCGCTCCTGAACCGATGCACACGGCCAAGCTCAACCCCCCCAACACTCCGCTCCCCTGCTGTGCGCTGGGCTCAGGATGCGGCCGCAGGCACCAGGTACCCGAGGAGGAGAACGCAGGATTTCTGCTACAGAAGTAAGAGCTTTGATGGTATCTTGTTCTTTTGACTTGTCAACAAGGTTTCCGCTCCTACAGTGACAGCTGATAAGAATTCTCACTGTATCATCGCAGATGCCAGGTTCAAATGCTATCATTTTTGTGGCAATATGCAATAATCCGAGCTCACACTGGGTACCTATACGACTTTCAAATGGGATTTGATCCACACACTAAAGAATCTCATTTTGGTGCGTTTCAGAGATACTGGGCAACCTTCCTCATTGCTGAATATGCAAACACAAAGTTGTTGACATAGGAAATGCTTTTTACCCTTCTCTTAATAAAAGCAGAAAAGAAATTCCATTAAAAACACGCAGGTGAAGCAAGAATGAAAAATCCCAAACTGGCAGAAAACAATCGTCTTGACCTAAAGGCGCTCAAACGCTTTAGAGCTTCAGCGCAAATGCTGGGAGGCGGCGGAGCCGAGCCCTGGTGGAAACAGGCCCACTAGGACAGCCGGCATGCCTGCGCGGTGCCCGGTGACACAGGCTCTGTACCTCACACCGCTGCTCTTCCAGCGGCTAATTATCGCACCAGTATGGCGTTACACATATAATGAGCGTCTTTGTAGAAAGCTGGTACTGAAACAAGCTGACACCTGAGGCAAGTTCCCACAGGTTGTGCAGACTAACATCCCCCAGCAGAGGAATTTATGGTGCAGAATAAATAAAGTACAAAAGAGTTTCAGAGATTTGTTTTCTTGTAAGCAAGCAAAATCTCTCCACCAGCGTACTTGAATGGAAAGCAGAGTTAGAGGCAAGTGGACCACAACAGCTCAGGCCAGTTTTGTCCCTCCTACGAGTGGCAGAGAAACCAAGATCCCAATTCTGTTCTGCCTGACATCGTCTCTAAATCCTCCCTTCATTTTGGGATTTGTTTCCTCCAAATTCTTAGGCAGAGAGTTTCTTGTCAGTGACACCTTGACTTCCAGAAGGGTTATTTGGCTGTAGCAGGACATTTTCAGTTTAGTAGTTCCAACAATCCAGAAACCATGCTGTTGACCTGCAACATGTAAGATCTCAGTGGAAAAATCCTGTTCTGACCTGAAGCAAAGAAATTTAGCACAGCAGAAAGCAGGACTTATGACAGACAGCAGTCCCAAGAGGTTGTATAATTCTCATACCAGGCTACAGCAGATAGCCGCATCCTGGCTTCTTCCCATCTCTTTCAAAATGACCTTCCCAGTAGACAAAGTAAGAAGGAACAGGAGAATTTCCTGGAGAATTTCCTGACCCCGGTACGAAGGAAAAGCTTCACCAGCAACTGCGAGCCCCTCCCAGCCCTGAAGCAGTCACAGAGACACTCTGTAATAAACTCATTCATGGAAATACAGCTAGAAAGGGAAACATCAGGCCAAGGGGGTTTGGTTAACTTCTGTTGCCAGCAATCACGAAACCCACTCAGCTCAAGCACATGCCGACTGGCGTCCTCCACATGCAACACACAGCCAGTGGAGCCTGACCCCACCACCCACCCCAAGAGCCCTCAGCAGCCACACAAGTGCTGGTGGCCCACCCTGCCTTCAGATACGACAGCTCTGGAGATCAACCCCCGACGCCAGGACGCAGCCTGCCTACAGCCGTGTGAGCGCAGGACCTGCTTTGTTCAGGGATGGGGCTGGCATTGCCTGCCCGTCCCAGGTCAGGTAGTGCTCCGAGCCCCGGGGCGTGAGCACCAGGCGCAGAAGGGCTCCCTTCGGCAAGCGAGCTTGCTCATCCCCCCCGTGGCACTGACGCAGCCTGAACACACACAGCCTGGTCTGTGGCAAAAATTAAACTTTAAACAGAGTGAGAAAATTTTAGGCCAGACCAATTTTTCTAGCTATAGTTTAGGATTACTAAAAATAGAGGTTGTAATGCCAACTGGTGGCAGCTTTAATAATCATAGAGGGATTACTTGTTCTGCGTGTCCTCAGGGAATCTCCATCTCTTCTTTGCACTGAAGTAGATTTTGACACTTCTTCCCATTGCACTGTCCTCATCAGATCCCACCTGACCTTTTTCCTAATCCTTGATTGGTATTAGACCATAAACAGCATTCCAGAAAGCTTGCAAGACTAACAAGCCTCTTTCCTGTCCTCCCCAGTGTCCTAACGTACTGCATGGACTCACGGGATCTGAAGGCCATCTCGTGCAAACACTCAGAGCCCCAGACTCTGGACATGCCTAGTGCTAGGGGCTGTCCAGACAGATGCACGTGTCTAGCAGACTTCTGATGGTCCTCCGAGCCGAAACCCCTACGGTCCTGCCCAGGTTTTTGGTCTCTCCCGTTCGTTCGGGGCTGTGCTGCTGCGGTGGGTATAATTCAAAATCACCACAAACCTGCAGCCATAGAATCACTGAATCTTCAAGGTTGGAGAAGACCTCTGGGATCATCAAGTCCAACCGTCAACCCAATCCCACCATGTCTACTAAACCATGCACCGAAGTGCCACGGCCACACGCTGTTTGAACCCCCCAGGGACGGGGACTCCCCCCTCCCTGGGCAGCCTGTCCCCAGCCCTGACCACTCTGTCGGGGANGGGAGCAGAGACCAACCCCCCCTGCCCACCCCTCCTGTCAGGGAGCTGCAGAGAGCGACCAGGTCTGCCCTCAGCCTCCTCTTCTCCAGACTGACCCCCCCAGTTCCCCCAGCCACTCTTCATAAGACTTGTGCTCCAAGCCAGCTCTGAACGGAAGAGACTGCCTACTAAACAGCGCATCCCTCCAAAAAGCACCTTCCCCCCTCTGGCCACGTCTGTTCCAGCCACCAAACCGCCAGCGAGCCACGTTTAAGGCGTCAGGCCCAGCTTCAGCTACCATGAGCTGCCGCCTGTGCAGCCCCGGAGAAACCCAGCGCAGTCCCCGGAGCTGCTGGTGCTGCACGGCGGCGTGACGGCAAGCACCGGGGAGGGCGATGCCGTGACTTCCCACCGTCCCCCAGCTCATCAGCCCCCTCCTCAATGAACAGGGGCTACACTCATAGGATGGTCTTGGAACAACCGCATACACTGCAATCCAAGTTGTAACGCCCCTGAAGAGACACCAAATGCAGTGCAGTCACATTTACCTGCAACCCACGTGGGCTGTTACCAACTTGTAACAGGCGAATAAGCGTGCGAAAGGAAAGGGAGGCATGGCTCACAGCTGGAGCTGAGCACGCAGTGATATTCCTAAACTTTGTAAAGTTTATTTGCTTGATAAAAGTAAGGCAGGGTATATAAATTCTACGTCCTCTTTATCTTAGATCATTTATTCCAAGCCATGCAAGACCCACCCAGACACCACCCAAGACTGCGATCGCCAAGACCTATTTATTTGTAATAGAAACTGAGCTGGGTTAGAGAAGAGCAGAAGGGTTGATCAGAGGTATAAAAAAAATTAACTGCAGGAAAAGATTTAAAGAATGGGGCACATTAATGGCAAAGCAATGCGTGCAAGCAGATAGAAAACAGGCTTGTAAAATTGGCGGGGGGATTTCAAAAAACCGAAACTTCCACGGAACGTCTGAACAAGGGAATGCTACTTAAACTGAAGAGTAACATCGTTATAAACCTGGAAGATTAGATACTTTTCTACATCAGGCATAATTAGCTGTCTGGCGAGAGAGCACAGCAGGGATCAGAAAGAGGTCAGGTATTTACACAGAGCAGAACAGCCAGAGATGTCCTCGGCACGACGCCGGGAAGCCCGCTGCCTCTGCTGGCCACCGCTGGGCCACAGGTCCTACGGGCCTCACGTCCCCCGCGGCTCCCTGCGCAGCCCCAGCAGCCACCCCCTCGCTGCTCTTCGGCCAGAACCAGGCAGACCACGCCACGGCTGTCGGGGAGCTTGCGTGGGCTCGGTGGCCAGGACCACCGGGCTGGATGAGCCATCAGCTGGCTGCTTTCCCCACCCTTGGCTGCCATGTCTCAAGCAACATGGCCTTGAAACCTCTACACATAGGACAAATTTGGTTGAAAGTGTTTAAGTGGCTTGAAAGTGAGTATGAAACTATCAGAGGAGAAACAACAATTGCCTCAGCAGAATGGTCTAAAAGCAGGGACCATGGACCTTCCTGCGTGGGGGCAGGAGCCAGACAAGGACGATCGGACTCTCTCAAGGGCCAGTTCTTCTGCTGGTCACTGCGCTACCGTACCCCTTCCAGGAGCCCCCGGCATCAGCTAATCACAGACTAATTACCACGCAGGGACAGGACACTGCTTAGCTCTAAGAGAGAAATGACACAAGCCTATGGTGGAAAAGCGTTACCTGTGTGTCCCGCTGACCTGAAAGGGAGTAGGACTGTACCCGGTCACCTGGCCACCACGGGCTCGGCCATGCAGCGGCATGTGCCATAACCAACAAAACCACCTCTTCCAACCAATTTTTTTTCATGTCCCCAAGATATTTTAGTTTCGTTTTGCTCATGAAAAACAAAATAAACAGTTCTTCCTCTTCCATGACTCATTTTTCTAAGTTTCCAACAACAAGAGGAAATAATTTAATCCATGTCTCAAGAAGCTCTCATTATTCCTGAAAAATCTTTTAACTTCCAAACACTGACCACCAGACAAACAGCACAGAAGCACAGCTCCCAGCCCCACAACGCCCTCAGCCACTCAAGCGGGGTGTTTGGTGCTTGGTATCCTTCAAGTCACTCTGGAGCACGTGTCCAAGACTGCCACACTCGTGGCAGAGCAGCTTTGGTAAAGTCACGGCACGGGAGATGCACAGAAGCATACAACAGCAGATGGGGACAGCTCTGTACTGTCTGCCATCACTCGACAGGAGACAACGACTCCTGCTCTCCAAAGGCCTGGTAGGATCCACACTTGGGACTAATCACCTCCGAGGAACTGTGGGCTGCAGAGAACTGGGCAGCACTCATCCACTCTCACAGCCCAGTTCTCAGCAGACTCGCAATGTTGGGGTCAAAGACAGTTTTTTAACACATTTCAGTCCTCAGGAGAGTTCCTCAAAGGGAAAGTAAGAATGGTGGCATCCAAGGGCTGCAAAAGAACTGAGCGAGTGAAACACGATGAGCTCAGAAAGCAACAGGCTCTCAACCACCCTCAGCCTTGTCTGGTGCTGCAGAGAACGCTCTGGAGCCAGCGCCACAGGACAGGGTGGATTGAGCTGAAGAGACCATGGAGACAACGAGCACCAGGAGATCATAAAATCACAGAATGGTTTGGGTTGGAAGGGACCAGAAGGATCATCTAATTCCAGCCCCCCTGCCATGGGCAGGGACACCCCCCACCAGCCCAGGGTGCCCAAAGCCCCATCCAACCTGGCCTTGAACAGTTCCAGGGATGTGGCCTCCACAACTTCTCTGGGCACCCTGTTCCAGTGCCTCACTACCCTCACAGTAAAGAATTTCTTTCTAATGTCCAGTCTAAATCTCTCCTCTTTTAGTTTAAACCCATTATCCCTTGTCACTTCACTCCCTAAGAAAGAGCCCCACACCAGCCTTCCTGTAGGTCCCCTTTAGGTATTGGAAGGCCGCGATCAGGTCTCCCCGGAGCCTTCTCTTCTCCAGGATGAACAAGCCCAGCTCCCTCAGCCTGTCCTCGCAGGAGCAGTGCTCCAGCCCTCTGATCAACTTTGTGGCCTCCTCTGGACTTGCTCCAGCAGCTCCATGTCTTTCCTGTACTGGAGACCCCAGAGCTGGATGCTGTACTCCAGGTGGGGTCTCACGAGAGCAGAGTAGAGGGGGAGAATCCCCTCCCTTGCCCTGCTGGCCACACTATTTCTGATGCAGCCCAGGACACTGTTGGCTTTCTGGGCTGCCAGCACACACTGCCGGCTCATGTTGAGCTTTTCATCAACCAGCACCCCCAAGTCCTTCTCCTCAGGGCTGCTCTCCATCCATTCACTGCTCAGCCTGTAGTCGTGCTTGAGACTGTGCTGACCCTCATGCTGGACCTTGCACTTGGATGCTCTGCAGTGGCAGGTGGGAAACTGCTCGCACACACAGAGCCCTCCTCAGAGCCAGCGAGCCCTGGGATCCCTGCTCAGTGGGTCACTAGGATAAGGCTAGCAGGTAGAACTTGTGACCAAGTCCTGTCATTTGTTAGGGAAGGAAAAATCAGTCTCCTTTCTCCAAAGTGGGACCTGGTCACAGTGCCTTTGATGTCTCACAGCCAGATCACAGCAGTTGGTTGTGTCTAAATGCACACCAAAAAATGATTAAGCCAGGCACGAACACTTATTCCAGAAGTTAGAAGAGATGAAGCTTCAAGTCTGGAAGGTTCCAGAGCCGCCTCCCCACCAGAACGGCAGGAGGAAAGCGTCCGTGGTCTTAAAGGTGGAGCGTGATCAGTTTGCAGGCAATGGTAAAGCCATGCAGGGCGAAGGTCTCGCCTCATGGACCACAAGACTCCTTCTCCATCTCTGCTCTTCCAACACGGGGAATAAGGCAGGAGCAGCAGTCTGGCAAGGAGGCAGCTGTTTGTCATCCCTCTGCTCTAGATCACCACGGGCACAGACAGTTAGAGGGGGGAAGTTTAAAGCCCTCGCTTAACCTTCAAGTTATTAACAGCTCTGTCTCTAACGAGCTGCACGTAAGCGCCAGAACAGCTGCTTTCCTGGGGTACCGGGGATCCTACAGCCCAGAGCGAACTGCGCGTGAGCAGCCTCTCCTAAACGTTTCTGGAAGGATAAAGAAAGTCCAGAGGAAACTAGCTGGCTGAGCATCAAAAAGAAACTGCAAAACCTTCCACTAACAAAACCTATCTTCACTGTGCAATAACAACTTCATTCACAAGTAAAACAACCCCTTCTATCTAAACAACCTCCAGCCCAGCCGAGAACTGCTACAATAATAATTCAACAAAACCATAACCACAGCCAACAGAAATTCAGTTTGCCATTTATTTCACAGAGGGTTAGCTTAGTACTGCAGCAGGGATGTCAATAAGGAACCACACCAGAGAGGAAAACCGCCTGTTGGATGCACATGGTAACAGTTGCTTCAGAATAACTCCTCCTAATCACAGAGTGCAAAGAAATGAGACTCCAAAACCGGCACGTTCAGAGCGTTCCCAACTTCTGCCTAGTTTCCAGGCTGGAGATCAAACCCTCATTGTGCCTTGTCTCTGAGCCATTTCTCCCCATGACCTTGTGATTTCAGTGCTGGTGACTACTGGTTCTCCCTTTGCTTGGGGCGCTCACATCTCATTTCATTTCTCATTATCAGTAACAAGCAGATCAAGGACAGACTCTCCTCTGCTTGAATTCTTTAGCTATCTTACAAACCAAATAGCTATATTGATTATTGCCTTTTGTCATCCAACAGCTACCAGGACAGTTACAGCACACGGCCAAGACAGACGCCCTGTTGCTGTGCTCTCGAAGCCAAACCGAGTCCTACTGAAAAGGTCCAAGGAAACCCGTCACACAAGGGTGACACAAGGGTTCAGTGCATCTCTCGCACCACTCAATCCAGTACGCAAGACCCTCACTTAGTGTTCAGCAGAACCTTTGCAGCAGTCCGCTTCCTTTCAGCAGGGAGCACAACCTCCAAATGTAAGCCTGGGTGAACGTCTGTGGATCCTCAACGTTCTCTCAGGACAGCACAGCAGTCACGCTTCAAACACGCCCATACACCAACCTTTGCATGTTTTGCCACTCTCCTCTCCAACAGTAACTGCTTGCACCCCCAGCCACCTGAAATCACTGCATCTCACTGCATCGAGGGACGGCTGTCAAGTCCCCTCACTAACGCACCTCAAGATGAGACTCTGGCCCTATCACAGCCTCCACACCAGCTATATCTCTGTCCCCAGCCTCCACCTGCTCAGCACTGCCTTCCCCGTGGAGGTCCCTTCCCATAGCAGACTCGTGCCTGTAGAAAGCTCTTCACTCAGACTTCCATCTTCAGACAGATTCCTCCCTCAGGATCATGCTCAGAGCTCCCTCCATGCAGGGCTCTCACCCTTGCACACCTCCCCAAACGCAGCTCATCTCGTTAGGCAATTGCCTCCAGCAATTCTTTGACAACACTCCCCAAATCTGCTCCCACCCGTCCCCAAACAGCACTTCTGCTCATACCCACCATGCTTCAACACTTCCTCCGACTGCCACCTTCTCCCTGCAGGACCCTCCACCCCCAACGCTTTGATTCCTGAGCAGCCCAGTTAATCCCACCAGCTGGTACATCCCTTTTGGGACCCTGGTCTGAAGTTCCCTCAGCTGCCCATGGCAAGGCATCCTCTCAAACCATACCTCCCAACGCCTCTCACCACTGCTGCCTGGCTGCGGACACCCTGACACCCCCGTTAGCTCAAAGCAGAAGTCCGGCACCACCTCCGAGACCTTCACTTATACCAACTCCTACTTCCACAAGCCTGACATGAGAGAGTTCCTCCCACCAACTGAAGACCACCCCATTTCCAAAGGAGTCACGAGCCCACCAAACACGACAACCGCACCAGCCGCAGCAGTTCTGCTCAGAGTGATGGTTCCATTTATCGCCGTCACTCTACCTGCCTGCAGCGCTGGGGCACCCTATCCAATAACTGCCAATATTCCTATCCTCACAAAAATTCATCAGCATCTCAAAAGCAGTAAATAACTGAGTGCTGCCCATCTACACCCCCCAGGGAGCTCTCAGAAGCGAGTCACTGGAGTGACTCTTCTAACTCTTACTACGCATTCTCAGGCACACATGAGGAAAGCCAGGTGAGAGTGCCTCCAGCTCCGAGGGGCCACTGCCGGCACAGCCCGCTCTGCCTCCCCACGGCACTTTCCACAACTTGCTTTCTCTCTGGGGATCCGGCGAAGATCGGCAAACAATCACAGGTGAATATCGAGTTAAGGATTCTGTTGCAATTGCTGAGGAATGGCATCAGGACCACCTACTCGATGCAAATGCAGGAGGAGACACAGACGGGTGTGACAGAACACACAGGGTAAGTGCCTGAAGACAAGCGATGGGAAAAGCACTCGTGACCCAAAAGCCCCGTCCATCTGTTGCTTCCCTCCAGCCTCCTGGGAACAAACACTTAGACCCCGCGACCACACGCTGTGTAGCTCCACACATCTAACGCCCGTAAACTCCAGCCAGCCCGCTGCAGAAACCCTCACCAACCGACACACCAGCCAAGTCCCATCTATCTCCTCCTCCGCCCAGGGCACAAAAACACATCAGTGGGGGCAACAGCAAGTCTGCTTGGACTGCTGCCTCCAAGGGGAGGGCTTTGGCAGCCACACCGAAGGACTTGGAGGGCTCGTGCTTCCGAAGCAGCAATTCGGAGCATGGAACAGCAAGCCCTGTCTCCCACTCCAAAGCTCAGATCCGCGCTACAGCTAATGCAACTAGTCAGATTAGCGACTGCTCCAGCCCGCACTGTAAGACACACCAAGCAAAAAAAGTGGAGGCAGGAAGATGAAAAGAAGATACTTAAAGTTTCTGTGAAAAACTATGGAATTAGCCCGCTTGCAGAGGAAGGCTTTTCTCATCCCTGTCTGCTGGAAGCTGCCTTTTGACCTACCACAGGGCTGACATGTCTTTCAACAAGTCTGCCCAACATAATGGGCAATGCCGTTATCCCGCTCAGCCTCCCATCTCCCCGTGAGCTCTGCGGCGCTGTGCCTCCCCAGCGCTGTGGCTGCGAGTTCTGTTCGGGAAGCGCTTCCTTGCCCGCCTCCCCCCGCCGCTCTCAGCCCGCGCCACCGGAGCCCACCAAGAGATGGGCTGGCAACCAGGAGCCTCGAAGGTGGCCCATGGCCCGGCCCAGGAAGGAGCAGCTCTGAGGGGGCACAGTCAACCCTGGGCTGGGGAGAAGAGGGGTCAGAGAGGTGCCTGCTCCTCCTGGGGGTCCCAGCAAAGCACAGCACCCCATGTCACAGGGCGGGACCGATGGCCCTGGGCCCGACGGCGAGACCAGAGCTCCAGGGCCACGCCGAGGAGCCATGACCCCACATCTGGGGCCTGACCCTCACCCCACAGCCCTGCAGCCCCAGGGCCTGACCGAGGGGCCCACGGCCCGAGCTGACGGGACCCCACAGCTCTGCCACCCCACGGCTGGGCTACAGCCCTGGCGCCCCCCGGCCAGAGCCAGGACTCCACGGCCACAGCCAGGGCAACTGGTGCTGCCTGCCCGTGGCCGGAGCGGGACCGTCGGGCAGGAGC
>VWZZ01001110.1:140618-162991 GCA_013399095.1 Psophia crepitans
CACAGCCCCTATGGGGATGCTCCCAAGCACCCTCCTGCCGCCCCTCCCAGGTCCTCGGGCAGTGTAGGGGGTCCCCTCCCGCAGACCCTCCAGCGGCGCTGCCTGGCGGCGGCGCGGGCGGAGGGGAGCAGCCGCTGCAGCAGGAAGAGCTGTCCCTTACGCGCACCCCAGGAACGGCCGTAGCCCAACGGGGTACACCGCTCTGCGGAGAGCGGGGTGCAGCCAGGAGAGAGGGCGGCGACCCTCAGCCTGGGACAGCGTGAGCGCCCCCCACACCAGTGCTGCCGTCACAGGGCAGTTCTGCTGGCGGACACCCGCCACATGGAAACCAGTGGAGAGCCAGGAACGGCGACCCAGCGCCGACACCGGCAGGCACAAGAGGCACGGCTCGCCGTTCGGCATCAGCAGGCTGCCCAAGCCCTCCCGCCAAACTTCCCGTCCGCAGGCATGAAGCTTCAGCAGAAGGCACTGTCACACCGGGGATGTGCGCTGGGGAACCTGCCAGCCTCAGCCCAGGAGCCTGCTGCTTCAGTACTGCGCTTACAGTCCCTCAAGGGAAAAAACACTTAATAAGGAATAAATAGCTACCCTTTCCTTGTAATACTTCTAAATGTCACTCCAGTATCATTTTTAGTCAATGGAGAGATATTAAAGACCAGCTCAGATCTCTAAAAGGGCCCTTTATGTTTTCAGAAACAGTCACGAGAAGCATGCAGAAACGGCAGGTGCTGCAGACAGCTCCCAGATATCTGCTCAGTGCAGCGCGCCTCACCGCCACTGCAGCTCCGCACGCTGCTGTGTGCTCGCGCTGGCCTGGGGATGCTCAGCCCCCAGGACCCGGTGCTCACACTTCGGGCTTTGCACGTGGTTGTGGCTACACGAGCGGGACAGCCAGGCTGGTGCGCGGCAGGATCGCGGCAGCACTGGGGCTGTGCTCCCCCTCCAGCTCCGCGGACTGCACTGGTGCCCGCGCAGACCCACCGCCACACAGGACCCACTCCCACTGTTGCGCTTCCCCAGGCTACTGACAACGAGCCCACGCTCCCCTCGCTGCACCGCCGACCCTGCTCTCGCCCAGCCGTGCTGCTGACAGGCAGCTACCGAGGAACCCACGGCTCCACCGCGGATCAGCACCTTGGCACCCTCCAGCAGGATTGCGGCAGTTTTATGCACCATCGCCCGTGCATTTTCTCAGCAGCAACCTTGCATCGTCTTTCACGTGATTTTTGAAAATACTGCTCCTGGACCAAGAGCCGGTCCTTGCACAAGTGACACAAATGTCAAAACAATGGCCCAAAGCCTCCATGGCTCCTCTTCAGCACCTGCACTGGGGAAGCGTTAATTACGTGGCTGCAATCCGTTTCAGATCTGCCATATTGATTTTGTAGCACGCTCATTTTTTAATCATTAAGGAGTTATTAAGTCAAAACGTCTCAGAAGCCTACATCTATTATATCAGAGGTACATTTATAACAACTATTGTAATAATTTCAAAGAATACCACCGGTTTTGTTTGGGCTTTTTTGGCAGGCTCAATTTCAATTAAAGGATGCTAATTAGTTTAATCATATTTCATGTTAATGCTCGTTTGATAGAGACCTGTCGTGCAGAGCTGCTCCAGGTTCAGGCTCTACTCTGGGAACATTTCTACCTCTACTCCCAGCTGGAAAATGTGAGAAAAACTGCCTGGAATGGGGTTCAGGTTTCCTATCGGTGCGGAGCAGAGCATCTCTTGGCGTGTTTCCACCTGAACTGACAATGTGTTTCTTCACCTACTTTATCACCCCGTGCCATGAGGCACCTTGAGGCCTGAAGGAGCAGGCTTCATCCTTTGTATCGCCTACTTAAGCTGTAGCTAATCGCTGCTGGATCCATAACTTATTTCTGAACAGCAGTCAGGACGCCTTGTATATTATGAATAAAACAAACACTACCGCAGCAGTGTTTATTAAGCAGCTAAGGAGCTTCTTAATGTCCCCAGTGTGTAATCGTGATTTCGCCGCGTGCGATGCCCACATCCTCCTCCTCCTCTCCGAGACGCACAGAACAGACGCCGTGACCAAGATGCCTGGGCGCCAGAGGAGACTGCTCCCCACGGGGGTGCGGGGGGGGGCAGCTCAAATAAAACGTAGTCACTGCAAAAGAGCCGCAGCCCTTTCTTTTTCTGCACAGAGATCCTGTCCTTGGGCTTTTCTCTTCACAGCATCCATTTATCTGGAGCTTGTCTGCCCAAACTGCCATCAGGTTTCACCGCAGCGACCGGAGAGCGACGCAGGGCACATCAGGCATCGTTCAACTACAGCGTGCCGGCAAGAGGGACATGTCCGGTTTGGACGAGCCTCAATAGCAGAGGGAGGACCCGTCCTCCTAACCTCATCTGCTGCCTCTGCACCTGGCAGCCTGCTCTGGAAGCCATGGAGCTGAAATTTCTCCAGATGCTTTGCCCAGGGGAGCCTGAGCAGCCTGCACACGGTGTTCCTCCCACCAGGTCCGGAGAGGGGCTGCTCGCAGCCCAGGCGCTCGCGTTGGCTCTCCGGCAGATGAACGGGCGCTTAGGAACCACCGCTGTGAGCCTGTGCATCAGTATGCAAAGCTGACGGCACGCCTTTGTATAAAATTCCTGAGCTCTCACATTCACTCTGCCTGTTGAAATAACTGTTTGAGATGGAGTTGATGCATGACTCCATGTCTTACGCTTCTCACACATATTTTAGCCCCTGGAAGCATCCAGACTCAATAGTGCTGGGAGACAGTGAGAGAGCCCTGACCATCTGACAGGGTGCCTCCACCAGAAGCAGCGTTGGGTCCCACCACAGAAGAGCTTCCTCACAAGAGCAGACACTTAAAATAATCCCCCCCACAAGCCACAGTAATTTCTGGGGGAAGACAGACTTCCCTTCCGCAGGCTGGGGCTGGGTTCAAATCACTGCAAGTGTGAGTTAACAGCCCATAATAGTCCCCACAATTACTTCAAACACATCAAGCAGTCCCAAACACCCAGGACGGCTGCTTTAATTTTTATGTGCTCTCCAGGGGCTGATCAGAAGAGAATCCCTTTTTGTCAGGGGAGTTCTGGCTGAAGGACTCAGGTTCAGTTTAACCACCCTCCCCAGCCTCCCCCTCCCTTCTTCGGGGAGCCCCTGCCCCCCGTCCCGGAGAGCCCCCGCGCTGCCAGGCGAAGGCACGCCACGCCACTGCACAGGCCGTGTCGGGAGGACCAGGGAATGTGGCAGGTCCGAGCCAACGAGGCCGTGCCGGAGCTGTGGGAATAGCTCCAGCTTTGTCTCGCCACATTCCTGCGTAGCTCCGGGAGGCAGAGAACGTACTGAGGCGTCCTGCACGTTATCATGAAAGTATCTATTACAGATCCTGATTTTTTTCCCCTTGAGAGCTGAATATCAGTTTTTTGTTGCTTTAGGATACAGAAAGGTTTTTGCATAGGGAAACTTCCTGCGGCTTCAAAATGTGCTATAAACTGAACCCCTAGGAATGAAATGCATTTGGCAGCGTTGCAGTTAACCTGTGAACCCTCCCCAGTAATGGTGTGACTGTTAAATTGTTCCTGTCCACAAGGCACCAATCCCAAAAGCATGCCTTTGCCTTTGCCTTTGCCTTTGCCTTTGCCTTTGCCTTTGCCTTTGCCTTTTTTTTTAAATTACTCATCTCTGGTGCCGGAGTTGCCTTTCACTTCAGCCGTGGCAGGAAGGGTCTGTACATCGCTCCTCTGGCCCTGAGAACATTTACGTGCTCTCACACACACGGCTCTGCACCCACAGAGTACCTGCAGACGATTTCTCTGCAGGACCTTCCTGGAGACCCCTGTACCCACCGCCCGGTGGGAAGGAGCACAGGACACGTGCCCCGCCATAGGTCTTTCAGCTTTGTCCAGCAGCGAGAGCTGTGGTGCTCTCCGCCGTGAGCTGCACCCTTTGGTGTGTAGGTCAGAGAGATTTTGCCATCACACAAGCAGTATTATGAAGTCCCCCGGGTCCTTATAACCCGGCACCGTTGGACGGAATTTGACTGACAACCAAACACTGCCTCTCAGTCATGGCACTTACTACGTGTCCTTTGGAAGAAATGCTTTGGCTGTTCTGGAGTTTCAAATTGTTACTACAAGCGTGGCTGACAGATACAGAAATAGACTGGGTTTGATCGAAACTATTTCAGCTTCAGCAAGAAAATAGCAGCTTTGTCGCTTCTAAAACTTTCCCAGATCCACAGAATCAAACAGAGTGGCTGAGGCTGGCAGGAACCTCCGGAGGTCATCCTGTCCAAGGCCCTGCTCAAGCAGGGACACCTACGGCCGGCCGCCCAGGACCATGCCCAGATGACTTCTGAACATCTCCAAGGATGGAGACTCCACAGCCTCTCTGGGCAGCCTCTGCCAGTGCTCAGTCAATCTCACAGTGAAAAAGTGTTCCCTGACATTCACAGGGAACGTCCTGCGTTCCAGTTTGTGTCCGTTGCCTCTGGTCCCATCACTGGGCACCGCTGAGAAGACCCTGGCTCCCTCCTCTCTTGGCATCCTCCCTGCAGCTATTCACACCCGTTGATGAGATCCCC
This sequence comes from Psophia crepitans, assembly GCA_013399095.1. NCBI lineage: Eukaryota > Metazoa > Chordata > Aves > Gruiformes > Psophiidae > Psophia > Psophia crepitans. Next base: position 145,185 of record VWZZ01001110.1, read on the forward strand.
TGAGTCTCCTCTCCAGGCTGAACAGCCTCAGCTCTCTTGGCCTTTCCGCACAGGAGAGACGCTCCAGTCCCCTCATCATCTTCGTGGCCCTTCACCAGACTGCCTCCAGTACGTCCACCACCCAGCACTCCAGGGGTGGCCTCACCAGTGCTGAGCAGAGGGGAGAGATCACCCCCTTGACCTGCTGGAGATGCTTTGCCTCATGCAGCCCGGGATACCCTTCGCTGCCTTTGAGGCAAGGGCATGTTGCTGGCTCATGTTCGACTCGGTGTCAGTCAGGATCCCCTGGACCTTCTCTGCAGAGCTAGGTGTCCCCCAGCATATATTGGGGGTCAGTGGGACTTTCCCTTGGCTGTCAAATAGCTATCTTTGGAGCGATCTTGAATTTGGAAGTGGGAGCAATCTTCAGCCACTCTCTGCCTGGGGTACCACCTGGGTCAGACCTGACATAACGACCACAAGACACAGGTTCTGTACAAAATTCAGGAGGCAGTTTCTGACATTGAGAGCTCTGTGCCTCACCACTGGGGCTCCCTCCGGCCACAAAAGCAGAGCAGGACCCCCACCTTCTCCCCCGACACGCCACCCGAGCTGGGTAACGAGGCAGACCTGGGCTGGTATTGGGAGGCCACCTGCTAGTGCTCTTGCACAAAATGGTTTTATTCCTTCCAGTTCCTAGAGCACGGCTCATTTAGTTTGCTGCTCAGTCTGCTGAGCAATTTCTGGTCTCAGATCATCTCTGCACAACTGAACGAGAATAGCACCGTCACCTGCTAACGAGAGCCAATTAGTGGCAGATTCACACTGTTTGGGAAAGGGGAGGCAACGGGAGAAGGGGAGTCACTCGCCTTCCCTGCTCCTCCTCAGACACCGCCAGACCAGCGCTCCAGCTAATTAGCAGCGGGGCCTGAGCAAGGACGTAAAGGAGCTTCGCAGCCCTGGGTCAGATCACAGCATCGGCCAGGAGCAGCGGGGGCTCGGCGGGGCTGCTCCTCCCGCCGCAGCGCAGTGAGGACGGAGCGCAGTGCTGCACCGCGCGAAGGGAACGCCGTGACGGATGACGGCGGCCAACGACCAAACGTGAAAATCCTCAGATGAGGAGCATGCAGCCGAGCAGCGCTGGCACTCGTGACCTACAAGACGCTTCAGAAACCTGGAATGAGAGACTGCTGCCAAGGACACACTGATAATGGCTGCGAGAGCTGGCCAAAGCGGCACCTGGGAGAGGTCCTGTGGGCACCTCCTCTCCGGGCAGCGACCTAGGCTTTACTGCCATGATTAGTCTGGATGTTGAACTACCTCCCCTGAAGTATAAACACCTCCGCCTGGCTGTGGCTACAGCCTCACAAATGCGTCTGGAGAAGACAGAGCAGAACTGGAAACCCGAGAGAGACAATTAATTAAGAGGTTTTGTCTCCCTTTACATAATCACAGATATCGATTCACTCTTTAAGGCACTCTGTGTGCATCCCAGCCAGTGAAACATCCCCAGTGGTAGCTGGATTTGTGCCTCTCCACTCTGACAGCTCAAAGTGTTTTATATCACTGGGTAGCTCCATCAGATCTTACAGAGTCCTACTGAAAAGACAAAATACAGCTTTATCAGTTGACAAAGAGGATAACAGGATTTCTCAAAATTATGCCTCTAATCCCGCCTATCCTGCAAGATCACAGTTCTCAGGAATACGGACAACCCGTCTGATAAGCCTAGCAAATGCAGGAGCAGGCAACTACCGCGAACTGACATGCACCTCTCTCTGGCAGATGCTCTTTGCAAAGGTGAGAGAAGGACGAGTTCTGCTAAAGGCGCGTGACAAGTTCAGAGAGTAACTGAAAGGGGCTGCAAGACGATTACCAAACCTCACACCCCACCGCAGGATGGAGGCAAAGGTCCAGGTGGATCCTCACAAGCTGCTGCTGATCAAGACAAACTATTCCAAAAAACGTTTGCTCTAGGGAAAAGAAAAATCATTTCAGCAGTATAGAATCTTTAAGGTTGGAAAAGACCTCTAGGATCATTGACTCCAGCATCTCCTGGTCAGTGTTACAGGAGATGATTGATCAGCCCCTCCCTACTTCAGGCACCATGAACCTTCCAGTCCCAGAAGGTCTGTGGCTTTGCAGCTTCCAGAGCTGGAGGAACCCATGCCATGCAGAAGGCAGGAGCTACTTTGTAAAGAAGGAAATAATTTGCAAAATCTGTGACTACAAAATCTTTAACATTTTGGTTGCTAAGTCCTCATGTGTGTCTCAGTCAAAACCCAGTGCCCTACACACGGCATTCAGCATCTGCTGCGTGCAACTGGTTTTGGGGCACACATCCCATTCCCCATAAACAAATGTTCACATCACCACCTCCCTGTATGTGGCCAGACACTGAGCAGACCACTCAAAGGTCTAGAAGGACCTTATCTAACAGGTCCTCCCCAGATGCCCAGGCAGCTCCACTGAGCACCATGACAAAGGCTGACACAGATCTGGTTACTCCACTACAACTGGTAATCCGCTTCTCGCTCTGCAGCCCATAGCTTGACACCTTCTGCCTTCATTAAAATTAGCTCGGGAAAACTGTTCAGGTGGTAGAAGCACCTGGAGCAAGAACCATGAGGAGAATGAGCTGAGACTTCGACATTGTAGCCCAAAATGTTGGTCCTCAAAATTATTTGTCAGTGTAAGGCACCCTTCTCGCACACCCTTCAGCCAGAGACACATCGCTCGCTGCGCCTCTGAGAAACTGGCAAAGATGATCCTGAAACCGCCTTCGTCGCGCGAAATACCCCAACGCCGGTCGGTCTGTTCCGAGAGCCAGCCCAAGGATACCCGGATTTCTGCTCCAGTCACAACCATCGTTACTCTGAGCTCCGTTAGGATGATGCCACGGCTTGCCTGGACTAATGCCCACAGATCATTACCCTCTTCCGTCCTTGCTGTTGGAAATCCCGCGCTTCCTAGCGGACGGCACTCTCGCAGACCCCACGGACCCCAGCAGCCACTGTCTGTCCTTCTGACCGTAGCTGTCGGTTTCTTTCCAGCTCCCTCTCAATGGCAAATTTAAATAATTTGACCAAATGATATTCACTCACTCTGCCCACATAGTTCCTTAATCACAGGAACAGTGGCTGGGAGACAGCCATGGCCGAGTCCAGAAGTCACTGGAACCGCTTGGAGCTGTTAAAGGATTAAAATGAGGCCAAAGAACGAGAACTTGCACAGAAGCATATCCCAGGCTGCCAAAACGCAGTGCAGAACATCCCAGCGGGACAAAAGGCAGCCGTCACTCGGTGCTGGGTCGGGCACATGGCAACTGCACCATCTCCTGACCCAGGCTTCAGAAGAAGCCTTTGGTGTGAGAGGACACGGGACACACCTCAGATCCAGGGGATGACAACAACCTCACACCAAATTCCCACTGCGCTGGCAGAGCGTGCAGGGTATCGCCTCTCAGCCGCCAGCCCGTAGCGCTGGTTCTTCTCTCCCCACACAGCCCAGAGAGGAGCCGTTGCCCTTACTGCGACATCGGGAGAGCAGGAGGTGCTGGAGGCAGCGTCTGTGGCAGCGAGCGGGGCTGTGGCACCGGGGGCGAGAGCAGAGGTACCGAGCTGAGCAGGGCCTGGCTGGGTGCACCCCAGAAGGGTCACAGCCCCTGACCGCAAGGTCCCTGCTCAGGCATTCGCTCTGCTCAGGAAGGAGCGGCTTCAAAACGCGGACTGTGAAGTTCTTTATCAAGAACGCTGGGGCCAAACAGTCCTGCTTTGGAGACATGAAAACCATCTCCAGCCTGGGACATGGCCTCCCCAGGACCTCCAGGGTGGCTGCAGCCATCTCCATGTGGTTTGCGTGTCACTCCATGATCTTCTGTTAGTAACTGCTCTTTCACGGAAACTGTCATTGCCCAAAGACTGATGAAAGACAAATGCTGACCTGCATGGCACAGAGGAAGAGATTGCTCCTCAAGGGACTGGCACTGTGGGAGTACTGATGTGTTCTCTTCCACAACACCGAAAGGCACTCAGTCCTGACGAATGTTTTACCTGAATTCAGGTGCCATGGACATTTCTCCACAACACACTGCACCTCCAGCAAGGGGGGTTGGATCTGCAGGAGATGCAGCCCAAGCCAGCAGAGGCGATGAGGAGGCACCACAAGCAAGCCAGGCCTGCTGAGACAACGCCTGCGGCTGGCGGGAGCTGACAGCGTGCATCTCCAGAAAGATGAAGGGGATCTGGAAACAACTGTGGCCCTGCTTGATGTATGGAAATGTATTTTTTTGTCCTTTTCCTTGTTTTATTTTTCATATTATTGTTTAGATAAAGCAGAATAATAAGGAAGAACATAGAGGGGATACGCTCCTCAGCTGGACACGAACACAACTTGCTGTTTGAGCCCCAACGCAGGCGTTCAGGCATTTTGCCCTTTGCTGTGACAAACAGATCTGTCTTCAGACGCCCCCAGACCGCGGGGAGCCAGTCTGTCAGTGACGTCCTAGAGACCACGCATGCACCTCAGCCTGTCCCCAGTCCCTGGCTCTGCCAGAGCAGCAGGGTGAAGCTTGTGACGAACACCCCAGCCCTTCGAGCCGCAGGTCCTTGTTGCTCAGCAGTTAAATCAGCCCTTCTTCGATCCCGGACATGCAGCACAGTGGCTTTGCTGTAAATGACGTCTGGGACTGGGGTGTCCAAGCACCAGCGCAGGAAGGCCATGTTCTTGGGACCGCTGCTCAGGTCAGACGCTTACTTCATCGAGGGTGCCAGGGCGAAGCAGGTCCTTCCCCTGGCGGAAAGGGGAAGTGGCAGCAGCAGCTCCATCTGTGGGGACCGGCCTCCAAGCACAGCACAGCCCCTGGGTACTGCCACGGGAGGGTCCGCTCTGGAAGGGGCCACCAGACATTCGGTCACCGCTGCTGCAGGAACCCACGTGTGTGACGTGAGGAGAGTCGCTGCTGAGGAAGAGCATTCATAACTGAAACTTCCCTGGAACTCAAATTAATTTTCAGTGCTGTTCGCCTGGAAGGGAGGATGTGTCTGTGTCAGATGCCAAATCAAGGGGATTCTTTGTGTAGGAAGTGTAATTGATTCCCATTTACTCCGCATCTGTATTTCTTAAAAAAGAGCGAGCACGCGTGAGTCATACGCCTGGGCAGAGTGGCTTGTTGTGACGCCAGCAGCAGACAGGCACCTGGGAAGGGCCACACTGTCTACCCCGCCGCCAGCCATGTTTTGCTACCACCACGTCTGACTCAGGATCCAAGCGGTGACACAGTTCTTGCAGATGTGGTGGCAGCAGGCAGGAGGCACCCAGTGCTCACTGCGGCAGCAGGGTGACCCTCACGCGGGACCTGACTTCAGCCCCAGCCGTGGTGTTTGCCCGGTGCTTGAAACATTTTTAGGATCAGGAGCTGTGTCCCCAGCTTTTGGAAAAACAATGCAAAGACAAGGCTTACCGGCTGCAGCAGGCGTACATGGGACCCAGCGGCACTGGAAATGGACCCACTGGGGTGTCCCGCATCTCTCAGTGCTCAGAGCAGCAGTGGTTGTGCAGAAAACACCACCACTGAGGTTTCCACCGCTAACCCTGGCCAGCTGAGAGCTCCCAGAGGTACTGACAGGAAGGGATCACCGTGAGCAGGTCCCCGACCCACCTGCTGGTGGGATGGGGGTGGCGTGGCTATCTCTCGCTGCCCCTGCTCAGCAAACACCGGGCTGAAGAGCAGAAGCGCGGGGTCTCAACACAGACTGTACGACACATTTCAGCCCCAGAACAGTGCAGCGTCACAACCCGGGACTGGACTGCAAGTTTGCAAGTGTCACCCTAGAAAAAGGACGGGAAGGACTGCTTGGGAATATGGGGCACACACAGCAATGACCGCTTCGGTTTAAAATGATACAGCTTGGATCTGGGACAACAAACCTGCAGGACAAACTGTACGGTGAAGTCCCCGAAGCGTGGCTTTTTCCCTCTGCAATGGTCCTGCTGCCTACAAAGGGCTGTGATCCATCTGCTTAACTTCTCACACCTGCAGACAATCTCTTTCCTTGATACTTAATCTCTCTATACATCGGTCTAGGGGAATAATAAAGCCAGATCTGCTTTATTTCATGTTATCAATGTTTTAATTCTAGTCAAAGTTAGACCAACTTTGCGTAAAGCTTGGGGTGCATGTGACTGTCTGTGGCTCTTGCACAGCAAAGAGCAGGCACGGCACAGTCGAAGCACAAACCTGAGACCAACTCTCCCGCACTTATTCATCACGGCAACTTCACCGTCCTAACAGGGGCTGAGCCTTGGAGTAGAGACTACTCCTTAGGCAGGCCGGCAGGTTTGTCCCGTAGCTTTAGAATGTTCTGCTAAAGCCTGGAAGATGAACTAAGCCAGGTATCCCCCAACAGTGGCAGGGGGATGCTGAAGCCGCGTCCACACTGCTTGGGGTGTGCCGGGCAGTACTGGCACCAGCGGGACCATTGGGGACCTCTGGACTGGCTGAGTGCCACAAGGCTGAGATGACATCTCGCAGTCCTTCTGGCAGAGCCCACTGACAGCATCTTGGAAATTTATTACTTATAAACTACACACTCATTAAAATACCAGCAAAAATAGTTACACCAAGCCAGAATCAAGCCTTCAGCACTGCAGTTAGTACATTTTGTCAAGACCCCAGAGCTCCACGGGACAGCTGTAGCACATGTGAGACAACTCGCGAGCGAGCTCAGGAGAGGATGGGATGTTTGGAGAAGCCAAGGCACAAGGCCCTGCTTGGAGAAGGTGCCGCAGTGTGAGACGTAGGCTGAGAATTAAATGGCAGAACAAAGATCGTCTCACGCATTTCTCCCCTTGGAGGACTCTGGGCTCCCAGCTTGACAAATGGCACACAGCACCACGGTGGGAGATGAATCTTTTTCCTATGAGGCAGATGTCACGGACCAGACATGCTCAGGTCAGTTTTAGAGGACATCTCAAGGGCACAAACTAAGAGAAGATGGCAGAACATATTCAGGGAAGACCGAAACTGAATTCGGAATGGGTTTGCCTAGCCAGAAGGTACCAAAAGGTCTTGTCGCCACCAGCTCGGCATGTGAGGATTCAGGAAACTGATCCCACAATACACTTCAGAAAGCCACATCCACGACAGCCCTTGCGGGATGTATGATCCTTTCCCATGCTTCATCTCTGTGACCTTCTCCTGCATGGCTCCATCTGTAAGTGAGCGCGAGTGCTTCGTCCCAGGTACGCGTCCCCCCTTCGCCTGGGAGATGTGCCAGGCACTTGGCTGGTGCCCATGGAGATGGAAGCCGCTGCAGGGGAGCAGGGTTATTGTACAGCTCCGCGTGCGCAGTGCCGTGCCGACACCAAGGCACGTTCCTCTGGACAGGGGTTAGACTCAGCGTGTTTGGGCTTTCCAGACACATACGTGATTTCTGTGAATGCCTCGCACTGTTTTCCTCTGCTTTCGGAAGAGCGAGAGGAGGTGCTCTCTGCGGGTGTACCCTGCCCTCCTGTGCCCCGACAGCCGGAGAGGTCCTGGAGAGACCGCAGAGAGTGCCACAGACTCCATCCGCCCCACGGAGCAGCCCTGCCCTGGCACTCAGGGCCTCCAGCCACGCAGACAGACATGCTGGAGGCTGCGTGGCTCCTGCGAGGGACTCACGGGGCTCCTGGGCACCCGCTGCCTGTGGTGTCCCGAGTCACTCTCTAACTGTTTTCCATGCCAGCTGCCCGGTCAGGGGCTGGGACACTTAGGGACCAGGTATCGTGCACCAATTGAAGACAATTATGTCTCTCAAAGCGACTATGGAAAATGTTATACATGAACAACAGAGCAAGTAATTCTCATCCTGCACCTCTTGCACAGAGTGCTCATGCCGGCTCACCCCCAGGAGTGTCCCTGGAAGCAGGGACGGCAAACATCGCCAAAGCAGGCAAAGCACACCAAGGACAACGATTCCCAGAGCCAGCAAATCTTATGGCATCTGTAGCTGCAGATGGAGAGACTGCCTTTTCAAAATGAAAATGATTGCACCTTGAGGTTCCACATTTGAGGGAGGAGAGATGGTGGCGGAGAACAACTCCACAAGCACCAACACCACGAGCTGGACCCAGGATACGAATAAAACAGGCCAGAGCTGTTCCCTGGCCCTGCAGCCAAGCAGCAGACGCTGGCTCACACCCACACGTCTCCCCCCACCGCAGAGTGACCGCGAGCAGCCGGTCCCAACCCCACGGCCCCACACGACGCTGGCCCTGCCTGGCAACACGGCCACAGCCACAACGGTCAGACTGTGCTCCGACCCTGCGCTATTTACTACAACAATTGTAGCTGGTTCCAATTCAGCAACAGCCCAAAAGCCCCCCAAGGGGTTTATCTGCGTAGAGTTACAGTTAAGTGCAAGTATGAACTGTGGTGCACGGGGCCATGAGCACTCACCCCCCACACAGAGGGGGTGTCAGAACCCCTCCCCAGCTCCCGAGTGACAGCAGCCGCACTGGGTGCAAACCGGCTTCTGTGCTGCAAAGTCACTCCTCAGCTTGTTTCGCACTAACTTCGTCTTGCAGACAAGCTGCTTGATCAGAGCTGTCAAAGTCAAACAGGGTGAGTTTATTACGGAGCCCTGTACGACTGCTCTTAATATCTCGGAGTCTGGAAAGCCTAACCCTAAAACTCATGCCATAAGGATGACTGACGACAAGCTGTGCATGTGATTTGTAGCTTTGCATGGAGGTGTGAAAGGCACAGGATAGGAGCATGCAAGTTTGCAAAAGCAAAGATGACGTGACATCTGAAAAAAGTGAATCCCTGCAGAGATCTAAGGTGCTGAGTGAGCAGTTAAGGCCAGTCACTGAGGCAGCAAGCAGATCGGGCTAAGGTGGAGGCCCAGCCAGGGCTGCAGAGTGAGGAGAAAAGAGCTGAAGTCCCTCTGTGTGGAGCCATCTCCCTTCCAACTTCAGTCCTGGTGCTGCTGAAGAGGGGTCTGGTCTCATGACGGAAAAGAATAAAGCCTGAGGAGGGGGAAATGCTGCCCAGAAAGGCAAATTCCAGAGCGGTCGATCTGGTTATCCAGCACAGAGATGACCAGGTTTGTGAAACACGAGTAGACTTCACGGTGACTAACATCCCACCTGGTAAGGCCGCAGACCTCCTGGGATGTCTGCACATGCTGGGGAGGATCCCGTGTCTGAGGTCCCTGGGTCGGTGAAATGGGGAGGGTAGGAGAGAGCTGGAGGCAACTTCTAGGGAGCTGAAGATCAAGACCTGCATGTTAATGTCTTCTGAAATAGCCTCAGCGCCACGCAGAAGCCAGTTAGAGGAGCAGGGAGGTAAAATCCCACTGCATGACTGAGAAAATGGTGTGAAAAAAAGAAGGATGTGTATGGATTAGAAACTGGAGGAAACTCTGAAAATAGGATCCCCGTGCAAGAGAGGCATACAGCTTCCAAACCATGGTGGAAGCAAGCTGCTGGGATTTAACATTAACAGGGTTATAGGAGAGCTTTTAGCTGAAGGGGTGGGAAAGCCAGCGTATGCAGAAAAGCACCTGCTTTGGGATGACTCATGCTGTAGGGGTGAAGCCGTAAGACATAGGACAGCAGCTGGCGAGAGTCAGATATAAAACCGCAGAGAGCAGTTGCACAAACAGAATGGAAAAACAGAAACCCCAAACTAACGCACACGTTCTCCGTGTGGGAGCTGGAAGTCTAGTAAGACAGAAGACCCAGAACTCCTAAGGAAAGTAGTGGTACAGTGGAAGAGGTGGAAACTCTGGAAGGACACAGTGGGAAAGCGTAACACAGAGCGCCCGGTGGAGGCAGAGCAGGTGGAGGAGGCGCGGCACTGCGGAGCTACATCGCATTAACGAGGTAACTCTCCCCATGAGGAAGGCAGACTTGCCATGGGTCGATGCTCAGCAGGAGACGTGTGGGGTTAGGACTACACTCCAGCCACCCAGTGATGTTCAGTGTAACCTGCCGAGGACCAGAGAGGTCAGCGAACGCCAGCGGAACGAGACGCGCCCGTTAACCCTGCACAAACTGAGCAAACACCACGTCAGGGCACGATGACAAGATTAAATTTTTAGGCATGGCCAGCAGAGCAGCCAGGCAGGAAAATGCATTCCTGACCTCGCACCGACCAGCGAGCATCCTGCAGCTCATAATCTTATTAATTAATAGTCATTATTTAACAGTGACCCCACATAGCTAGGTTCATAGTCTCACTGAAGCAATGGAAGCCGATAAATCAACTACCATTGTGCTCAGTTTAAAACACAAAGACTTCAAAATTCATAAAAATTAATTTTGGAGTTAAGAAACTAAAAGGGACGCTTAAAAGTGAAGCCTTTGGTGGTGTCCTGGAGACTGTTCCAAGACATGTTATGGATGTTCAGACACGTATTACCTGTCAAGGAGGACTTAGATCTAAAAACCAGCAGGGTACTTAAGGTTACAGGAAACAAGGAATGCCAGTCAAAAAGTTGTGTTTCAATAGGAAAAATCAGGACGGATCATGTATTATTTTGTTAGATGGAGGGCGGGGAGGAAAGCAAATACGAAGTTGGAAGAATAACATGCAGAAAGCCTAAAAACTGGTAAGTCGCTTTTCAGAACCATCCAGAACAGAAAACCTGTCAGGGACTTGAAAGACCAATAGATGGCCAAGGTATAAAAGAAGCACTCCGAGAGAAGAAAGCCACAGTAGAAAAACAAACTGGAAGTTGCCATCTCTGTTTCCAGGAGCTTGGGCAGAGCCTGGTGGCAGCCCCACACTGATCTCTCCCTAACTGGCGGCGCACCAGAGGCCGCCAGAAACGCGGAGCAGCAAAGGGGCAGTAGGAAATCGCCAGGAACTCGGGTGTGAAACGGCCGGACTGCCGAGTGCGGTGCACAGCCTCTTCCTCAGATCTGCTGTCAGGTCTGGAACAGGGCAAATGGGCCAGCAATTGCTTTAAAAGTTTCTGGGGGAGAAACAGCACGGCATTAAACCTGCTAACTCTACCAGCCAAACTGAGAGGCTAGTTAAAGATGAAGACTACTGTACAGACGGACAAACAGGAATTCCTGGGAAGAGCCAACCTGTTTTTGTGACTCTCTGTGTGGTTCTGGTCTCTTGCCTCTACAACTCCCTGAAAGGAAGTTGTGGTGAGCTGGAGGTCGGTCTCTCCTCCCAGATAACATGTGACAGGACTAGGGGGAACGGCTGCAAGTTGCGCCAGCGGAGGTTCAGGTTGGAGATGAGGAGAAATTTCTTCTGGGAAAGGGTGGTCGGGCATTGGAACGGGTTGCCCAGGGAGGTCGGGGAGTCCCCGTCCCTGGGGGTGTTTAAGGACAGGTTGGATGTGGTACTTAGGGACATGGTTTAGTGGGGAATAGGTGGTGGGGGGATGGTTGGACTAGATGATCCTTGAGGTCTCTTCCAACCTTAATGATTCTATGATTCCATGAAAAGGCTGTTGCAGATCTGGGAGAGGCCAAGGAACCATCACCAGCATTAGCAGAGTTCTACGATGGCTTCTGCACAAGGAGCGACTGGATCTAGCTGAAGATGTCCCTGCTCACTGCAGGAGAGTTGGACTAGATGACCTTTAAAGGTCCCTTCCAACCCAAACTACTCCGTAATTCTATGATTCATAACCAAAGCACCCCCAGCCTGGGAGGGGAACACTGGGGGAACACGGCAGAGATCTGGAGAACCAGGGCTGGAACTGAGAAGATCAACAGGGGTCTGCTGTTACAGACCCTGCCACTGCAGGAACTGGGCAATGTGAAACAAAGCAGGGAGAGGGTCGGTCCACAACAGAGAAGAGGAGGTATTTACGTATGGGTAAGGGAGCTGCAAAATTCTCCCTGTCTGATGTTGTGGAAAGTAAAGTTTGCATGGGCTTAAAATTCCACAGAACAAACTCGAGGCAGAAACCTCTCCACTGAGCCATTAAGTACAAATGATACCAAGTCTGCCTCAAGGAGGACTCAGAAAATAAAACCCGATTTCAGGGTGCTCCTACTGGAAGAACTCCCCTTGCAGCTCCAAGAGTCACTTCTTATCTTCCAGATCCACGTTGATGTATGCAAAAATTATACCAACTTGTACCTGTACCAACATTGTCTCTCACTTCTGTTAATTGTGGCCTTTCCTGATGCTTAATCTCATCTCTGTCTCCAGGTCTTTAGGATAAACCAGCCCATTTTCCAGTGCTTTGCATCAGCGAACCTTGTGGCAGGGACATGGAGTTTAACACAAGAAGGAAACGCGGTTCCGCTTGGCTGAGGGACTAAGTGTCGCAGGACGTTATGAATGTCAATAGCAGAGACGACTTCAAAAAGGCATTAGACAAGTTCGCGAAGGACAATCCACCGCCAGTTAATGAAAGTGATAATCCCTTGGCAGCTGCTGACTGCTGCTCACCAGTGACGGGCAAATACGTCGCGGGAGCCGCTCCTGAGCACTTCCTCTGGTTTGCGACTTTTCCCTGCGCAAGCGCTACCCTGGCACTGGGGACAGGGTCTGGGGCGCAAGGAGGCCTGGTTCCAGGGTGGTCACCCCTGTGTCTCACGGCCCTCCCCACAGCCCTCCTCTGCTCTAGCTTCTCTTCATCTTTTTCTGAGCATTTGTAATGATGAACGGTGCAGAGTACTTAAAATGAGGTCTTACGGGATGTTGTACAACTATGGTAGCACTTACCTTCACGTCACAACAGGCACTGGCCATCATCTTCTGATTAATATTCCTGAACATTTTCCTCTATTGTTTCTAACAGATAAGGCAACTATGAGCTCATAGTAGAAATTTTTGTTGTTATCTTTTAAATACAGCTTGCTTACTGTTTTATCTTATTTCTGGTTTTCCCATCCTTCAAATTCTTCCTAATATTCCACTTCTCCTAAGCACTGACTTTGTATCGTCAGTGAAGTTCAAGAGTGTGCTCCTTGTGTCAAGGGCACTAGAGAAAGTACTAAAGACCATTCACAGCAACGCTTGATTTTCTCCTCCTGACCTCCTTCCGTCCCGGCACTCCTCCTTCCAGCAACCCCCTGCTCTTGTACGTTTAGCTCCCTGCTTATTTACATCACACCTCTGCACTGTGCTGTGTTCTCCATGAGAACAAACCATTTAACACAGGGCGTTATATCAAATGTGCGCTGTCACCCGGACAGATTAGATCTATTGTCTTCACCTTTGCTGGGGAACTGCTCATGTTGCAAGTATAAATCTAAGAGGACTCAATTTCGCAATGATTAAAAAAGATGCACATGGTTCCTAAAAGCTAAATCATCGATTATAAAGGGCAAGCCACAATAAATAATTTTTATATATATTATATATACATATATAAACGTGTGTGCATGTTCACAGCACTGTAAAACACGAATTCAGCTTCCACGTACTCTGGGCAGGCAGGAGGAGACTCCATCTGCCCTCGATCCCTGTGTGACCGTGGGCCAATTCCTGCCCATGTTTTGCACGACTGCCCTCTGCGAAGCCCGCCTGCACCGCGCCGAGGCTCCAGCTGCAGAGGACCACCGGCAATGGAAACAGCAGTGCTCTGGGAAGAGGACCCCATCCTGCCCAGTCCAAACCCTGCGGGTCAGGGCTGGTGTCAGTGGGGTGGAGACACAGTCTGGGGGAGGCTGCTGCAACCCTGAGGCTCCCCAGATTAGCACCGTCTTCCATGGGCACATGTCCCAGAAACACTCCTCCATGGGGTGCAGCAATTCCCCTCGTTGCCTTGACCTTTGTCGAGCCACTTCCCAAAGGTCCAGCTGTCCCGTAGTGTGTTTTCTCCTGCTGCGGGGCACAGCATCATCCTCTCCCCACCCCGCTGTCTTGTCCCCCACCTCCGTCCTCCAACACTTCCATGTCACTGCCCTGGCTTTCACAGAATCATAGAATCATTAAGGTTGGAAAAGGCCTCTGAGATCACCAAGTCCAACGGTCAACCCAACACCACCATGTCTACTAAATCATGTCCTGCAGTGCCACATCCCTACAGCACTTTTTCCAGATTGGAAATTTTTCCATCCGTGTATCCCATGCTACCACAAACCCACCAGTAGGCCCCACTCTTGGAGCTAGCAAGGACAGGACGGGTTTCATTAATAATTTTTACCTTCCTTTCTCTGAAGAGAAAGACCCCCGGTACCCCAGCCCTCAGTGACTTGCAGCAGATGGACCCCCCCCAACGGGTGTCTGCAGCCCCGCTCTGTCTCCGCACGCTGCGGGCCATCTCATGGGAAGAGCCTTCCTCCCCCATCTCCTGCTGCTCCCAGCACCCTCCACATGCCTTCACACCTCGGGAGCTCCTCACCCGCTTTCACACCTTCCCTCAAACCATCGCCTTGCCGCTGCCTTTCGTACGCGTCGTCGCTGCCCTCTCAAACACAACCACCACCGATCACCGTCTCCTGCACGGTCCTCAGCAACAGGCTCTGCAACACACTCAAGGCAGAGGCAGGGCAGGGTAACTGCTGTACGAAGTGAGGCTGTATGAGACCCGATTTGCGTCAGCTCCTGTGAAAGGGTGATCTCTACCCCCACCCAACGTGCACCTCTCCTACTCTGGGTCTCTGCCAAGGCTCCACGCCACCCGTCTGTCCCACGCACTGCAAATTGCAAAGAGACAAAGGCAACACGGGAAACTCCAGCCTGCTCACGCCACTTGCCATGCCCGGGCAGCAGAAGGCACTGGGACCCCCTCCCAGCTGCCCGCCTCCTGCCTGGCTAACCGGGGCTTTTGGGACGGTGCATGGGCCGGTCTGGCCTGGCTCCAGTGCTCAGCAACGCAGCCCCACTGCCTGCACCCCGTCCGGCTGCCGGCACCCCCAGCCGCGGCAGGGCTCTCCGCTGCAGCAATACGGCCTCAGGCACATCATTCAAGGGAGGGGAAGCCACAGCTCCCCGGGTAACGTGGTCCTTATCGGTACCCTGACACAGCACAGGAGTCCCCATCCCGATGTTACCAGCAGGACTGTGGGGAGCCCGTACGTGGCTTGCAGCCAGCCCATGCCACCACGCGAACCCTCCTGGGCTGGCCATTGCTGTGGACCAGCACCCACAGTAAACTGCACTTGCACCGACTCCTCAGGCAGAGCTTTCAGGTCTTCTGCAACAGCACTCAGAGCTCACACTCCCTCTCGGGTGAAGGCTGACGGACCATAGCTTCACTGGTCAAGGAAAGTCCACCACAGCTGGGGTGAACTATGAGAGCTGGTTTGCTCCACGTGGCAACGCTACAGATCAATTTAATATAGGAATTGAAGCAGAATGCCATATTCAATTGAAAGTACATAGGAAATTTAGATAAGCAGATTATAAATACACAAACTGGAATTTAACTGAGGGGAAGACATTGCTTATCAGTAGCGGCAATTCTTCACACAGATTGTCACCACAGTATCTATTCTTTGTCTTTGACTAAGCCTTCAGATTTTGATGCTGATAAAACCCTCCTGCAGCGGTGACTGCCGAGGCTGTTTCCTCGCCCGAACACCATGGACTACAAGCATACAAATGACCTCAGCCCCAGCCATCCTCTGGGCCTTTCTCCTCCACAGGTTCCCCCCACAAAACTGGGGAAACTGGCGTATAGAGCAGGCCTGCACCTCAGGAGCCAAGCTGGAATTGCCACAGGTACCAGCAAGTCATCTGCCAGCACAACTGAAATCGTCTGAATTAAGCCTGCACCCGAGCAGACAAATTAGCCAGCAGCAAAATAACGGGATTTAAGGATGTCACAAAACATTACTTCGCTGAACTGCCTTAGCCGAAAAGCATGTCAGACCTTACTCTCTATGGGGACGGAGAACGAACAAACACGCTGAGCTCCGTTTGCTGCAGTCCTGTGTATGTGGTTTGGCAGGATATGAGGTTATTCATTTCAGGGGAAAAAAAAGGGAAACTAGAACTGCACCTTTAAGAAATGTGAAAGGAACAACATAATTTAATATATTCCAATAATAAAAACTCTGGTGGCGTATATCAGCCAACTGGAAAGGGGTTCTGATTGAATTTTAGCACCGTTTCTTGAATACGTGAATCAGATTAGGAGGAAGAGCTGATGGAAAGAGTGGGATGTGCCTGGTAGTCAGCGTGCAAGAGGATCTCTAGAGCATGTAAATACCTTAAATGAAACTCTAGGAGGAAGACAAAGGGGACTGGTGGAGTTTTCATTTCATTTTCTTCCTTGCGAAGTAGTCCAGAACAACCCCCAGATGACCACAAGCTGCTGAATGTACTTTTCACCTAGATGAGGGACTTAGCTGAGCCATGCCTGGGGAAATACTGGAGCAGCACAAGAACAGAATCAAGCCACAAGGATGGAAGAAACCATGACACACTGGAGGAGACAAGGAGCCGTTTCCACAGAGCTTCCACAGAGCTCCAGCAGCCCCCGGGGGCACAGCAGTGTTTATGGAGACGGTCTTCTGCTCGGCCATCGAACGCGCAATTCTCAGGCCCTCAACACAATCTGAGCAACCTTTTGCAAGAAATCTGCAGGATGAACTAACTTCTAAATTGCCACTCCTCCCACAAGCTGCAGGCTGTGAGACATGCAGGACGTGACCAGCAAAGGTAACTGCCCCTCTCCATGAATCCCCAAGCTTGCACAGAGGGATGTGCCTTCAGAGCTCTTGAGCTTCAGGACACCTCCAGCCTGTTAGACGTGGGTTAGGAAAGGGCTGTCCCACACTGATCCAACCTCTGCCCCAGCAGGCGTCAGCTGCTGGAGAAACAGGACCTGGGGGAGCCAGAACAGGCAGGCTGGGTGGCACGGCACTGTACGGACACTCACCAAGGCCATCTCTGATTTCCAGCTCACCCAAAGACCCCCAAGACCGGCAGCGTCTCAGGGCCCGGATCTCAGCCAGCCTCAGATGATTGACTCCCACTGAGACACGTCAGTCATAGCCAGCGTGACAGAAGTGGCCAAGTGCCGCAGGAACGAGCTCTATGTCAGGATCTGCACAGCCTGTTCAGAGTTATTCTTCTTCTTCAAGGCATCTCCAAACTGACACAACGGAGATGAGAGAGAGAAAACTTCAGGGATGTGGCTTGAGAAGTTCCACTCAACCGAAGTCACAGACTTAGCCCCAGTGAAGCAAGCAGCAGCTCTGCCAGCACATCCAAAGTATCAGTGGGCACACTGCCCCAGGCCGGGCTGCCGCACACAGAAACTCTACAGCAACACTGGAGTGAAGCTGTGTCAGCTCTAATGCTGAGGAAGATAAGGCCCGAGGTTGGAAATCACACCTAGCCGAAACAGATCCTACCAATGACACATCTAATGCAATCAGACATGCGTGCTGCTTGCAACTTCGGGCAGATACTGAAAGCCAAAAGCTTTCCATGACAGTTTGCACATGTAGGGTGGGAACTGAAACACACCTTGCGGTCAATGAAATACAACACATCAACAGTAACAGTCTCACTCTCAGCTAACTAACCAATAAAACATACTCCACGGGACCAGGTTGATGGTCCATGTCCTGGTTTCAGCTGAGAGAGAGTTAATTTTCTTCATAGCAGCCAGTACGGGGCTGTGTTTTGGATCTGTGCTGGAAGCAGCGTTGACAGCGCTCTCTACAAGTACCTGATCGCTCTCTACAACTCCCTGAAAGGAGGCTGTAGTGAGGTGGGTTTCGGTCTCTTCTCCCAAGTAGCTAGCGACAGGACGAGAGGGAATGGCCTCAAGTTGTGTCAGGGCAGGTTTAGGTTGGATATTAGGAAAAACTTCTTCACAGAAAGAGTAGTGAGGTATTGGAACAGACTGCCCAGAGAGGGGGTTGAATTGCCATCCCTGGAGACATTCAAAAAACGTGTAGAC
>VWZZ01001110.1:163497-192663 GCA_013399095.1 Psophia crepitans
GTTCTCCTTGTCCCTTCCAGCACCCAGTGTCGTGGCACCAGGGACGTTAGCAGGAATGGCCCTGCTCAGTCCCGTTAGTGTCTGTGCAAGGACCCGCTCCCCAGGAGTTCATCTCATCTCCCCTGAACCGCCCAGTGCTGTCCACCTCCACGGCCTCCCACAGCAGCAGCTCCAGACCATCGCTGACTGCTGCGTCAAGAAGTCCTGGTTTTCTCTGGTTTTACCTCATCTGCCACTAGTCTCCTGGAGAGCCCTCTCCTAATGCCACAGGATTTGGTGAACAGCAGCTCTGCCTTCACTGTATCCACGGCCTTGGGGAGTTCTGTAACCTTGGCCATGCGTCTCCTGGAGCCTTCCCTTCTCCACACTGGAGAGTCCCAGCCTTCTCACCCTGTCTCTGTAGGGCAGTTGCTCCATCCCCTTGACCATTTCAGTCACCCTTCTCTGGACCGCATCTAGTTCCACCCCTTCCTCCTTGAGATGCCGCACCAGACGTGCACACAGCACTGAAGGCGTGCACGTGCAGGATCAGCAAAGCTCCAGCTGACATTCCTACCTCGCTTTCCAGCTCTTCTGTGATACGTTTTGTTGGCTTCTTTGGCTGCTGTGGTGCACAGAGCCCAAGATTTTGAGAGCTGTCAGTATCAGCCAGGCTCTTCTGGAGCTGTACCCACCAGGGCCACGTTCAGCATCGCACAGGATGTTCAGATGGCTTCCCTGGAAATGTTGCTTTGCTGTTATCTTACATGGCATGCTGGGCTTTGGCCTGAATCATATTCAGGAGGGTTTTCCAATGAATGCGATGAATGATGACGGCTCCTTTTTCCGAACCGTGCAGCCAGAGGAATCTTCTCCCGAGCCTGTTGTTGCCAGCTCTGAGCACTGCCAGCTCAGGGGATCCTCCGGTGAGTCAGGCATCGAGTCTGATGTGCCACCACAGTTTAACCTAGAGCTTTATTTCTTGTTAAGAAGCTCAGAGCCATCTTCATTCTCAGTACAAGACTCAGGTGATCCTTCTGCACATAAAATAATTTCACAGCCCACTCAGTTGTTCAAAGACAGAAGCACAGGCTCCCAGTGCCCACCAGCTTACCAGTCCTTCGAATCCTGGTAGTGACCAGTATCAGCTTCTTCCAGGAAAAAACATCAGGTGGATTGTCCACGAGGCAAGTTTCATCTAACTTCAGGTATACAGAAGTTGGTTTGTGCCTAAAGAGGACGTTTTAAATCCCTTCGTACATCCATGGAGACACTCACCTGCAGCTGCCCTCTTGCTGCTGGATGACTCTGGTCTGAAACCCCGACTGACTTAGTGCACCCACGTGCATAATTCCCTGCTGGGAGGGGAGTTTAGGTCTCTCTCTCTCAATAGAGACAAGAAGGTGGGAGCAAGAAGGTTCAGAAACAAGAAGCTAGAATTCTGGAAAGGCTCCTGTGTGAGAAGGCAGGACTGTGAAACAGCAGCAGTTGGAAAACCCTGCAAAGGAACTTAAAGCAAAGTGAAAAAGATCTTCTGGCACTCAGAGAAACAGAACAACACAGACAAAAGTGAGGTGCTGTGTGGTGAGAGTGATATAGTCTAAAAATAAAATTAATGCTTTGCCTTAGTTTTTGGTAAGAACATAATGCAAAAATTGACTGGCTAATAGAGATGAGACAATGGAAATCCACACACAGGAGAGCAGGCAAACCCCAGAGCGTTTGTTGTGTCCAGAGAGGACCCTGGACGATCTTCATCTGAGATGTCCAAAGGAGCTGGCGCATGACAGCAGCAGACCAGTGCCATGGGTTGTTAATGAACTTATCAAGTCACGGAAGGATACTACATTGCTTCAGGAGCCGCGAGTACAACCGTGTCTGCTCTATGGAGGGGAAAATTGATACAGGCAACAACCTATTTCAGTAA
Organism: Psophia crepitans; assembly: GCA_013399095.1. Lineage (NCBI taxonomy): Eukaryota > Metazoa > Chordata > Aves > Gruiformes > Psophiidae > Psophia > Psophia crepitans. Next base: position 165,404 of record VWZZ01001110.1, read on the forward strand.
CACCCGCAGCACTAGAGCAGCCAGAGAGGGACTCAGAACTGTCCACAGGCACAAAAGACACAAAAAACATTTTCCCAACAGGTACAAGGGGCAATTTCACAATCATGGGAACCTCAGAGTCTGAGCACCTGATGGCTTGCAATAAGGAGGGCAGACACCACTGCGCCTGCTGTTTGCTAGGAAAGACCGCACAGAGAACTGGCACAGTGCTGGGGATCCCCGGCTGCAGACGGGCCCTCTTGCTCCAGTGACCCTGGAACTAAATTTGAAAGACCACACAGAAAAAGGCATGGAGGAGGACAGAAGAGTCACACATTAGGCAAAAATATCTGATCACCCTCCTGGACAGACCTCAGCTCTAAAGGCAACGCTGTCACAGGCGCCTGAACTCCCCGACCCACTGGCTGAGCAGGACACCACCAAGGTTGGTCGCACCCGAGCGCAGGTGGGAGCGAGAAACCATCTTAACCTCAGGCTTCTGCTACCCTTTGCAAGCGAAACACTCAGCTCCACACCGGGTTTGTGCACAGTGCCTGCTCTCACCGTCGTGCAGAGCACTCACGTACGAACAACAGCAAGTCCTAAACGGGCACTCCTCAAAGGAGAATGCAAGTTAAAGGCGACAGCTTTTACAAAACCTGCCCCAGTACCTGCAGAGGCAGCAGAAGATCATAGAATCATTAAGGTTGGAAGAGACCTCCAGGATCATCTAGTCCAACCATCCCCCCCACCACCTATTCCCCACTAAACCACGTCCCTAAGTGCCACATCCAACCTGTCCTTAAACACCCCCAGGGACGGGGACTCCACCACCTCCCTGGGCAACCCGTTCCAATGCCCGACCACCCTTTCCCAGAAGAAATTTCTCCTCATCTCCAACCTCAACCTCCCCTGGTGCAACTTGCAGCCGTTCCCCCTTGTCCTGTCACTAGTTATCTGCGAGAAGAGGCCGATCCCCAGCTCACCACAACTTCCTTTCAGGGAGTTGCAGAGGGCAATAAGGTCTGCCCTGAGCCTCCTCTTCTCCAGGGTAAACACCCCCAGTTCCCTCAGCCGCTCCCCCCAGACTGGTGCTCCAGCCCCTTCACCAGTTTCGTTGCCCTTCTCTGGACACGCTCCAGGGCCTCGATGTCTTTCTTGTGGTGAGGGGCCCAAAACTGGACACAGTACTCGAGGTGCGGCCTCACCAGGGCTGAGTACAGGGGGACGATCACCTCCCTGCTCCTGCTGGTCACACTATTCCTGATACAGGCCAGGATGCCGTTGGCCCCCTTGGCCACCTGGGCACACTGCCGGCTCATGTCCAGGCGAGCATCAATCAGCACTCCCAGGTCCTTTTCCTCTACACAGCTTTCCAGCCACCCCGCTCCCAGCCTGTAGCGCTGCCTGGGGTTGTTGTGGCCAAAGTGCAGGACCCGACACTTTGCCACATTAAACCTCATCCCGTTGGCCTCTGCCCAGCGATCCAACCTGTCCAGGTCCCTCTGCAGAGCCATCCTACCCTCCGGCAGATCGACACTTCCCCCCAGCTTGGTGTTGTCTGCAAACTTACTGAGGGTGCACTCAATTCCCTCATCCAAATCATCTACAAAGATGTTGAAGAGGATGGGCCCCAGCACCGATCCCTGGGGAACACCACTCACGACCAGTCGCATCACGAGCAGATGAGGCAGCACATCCCACAGCCCAGCACTGTGGATCCCAAGGTGAGCTCTGTCGTGGAGGGAAAAACGTACCGAACCACAGGCATCTGCGGACCACCTGCGCCACAGCCATGCCGGTGGCCCGCCGGGGCTGGCTCCATGGCGTGCCCCGGGGAGAGCAGTGTGCACCGTGACCGAGGGCCACCCAAGCTCCTGAGGTGGCCCCTCTGGTGCTCATCAAACGATCTCTGCCTGGTTTCTCATCTGGCATCCTCTTCACATTGACACGGACAGCCGTGCTACGGGAGATGCGAGCAAAGCGCTGCAGGACAGGGCTCCCCGCCCTGCTCTAAGGCAGGTATTTAGATGGGCTGTGAATTTTAGGGCCTATTTCAGGATCCTGAGCAAGAAGTGTCACCGTCGGCTCAAGTGCTTAGGGTGATGGAAGGCATGAATGTACATCGCCGTCTCATGGCACACTCGGGAGACAAGGACTGGCACTCGGTTTTCTAACTGCTTGCTCCATGAGGCATCTGTGGGCTTTTGCTGGGGCAAGGATCAGTAAGGGACTGCAGGAGAGGGGAGTGAAGCCAAGGTAAATCTCTCTGTAGAGCTATGACCTAGACCACAACAGCAGTTACGGGACCCTGATTTAGTGGACTGCCATTTATAAATAAATATATAACTACAAAAGCTGATTTTTCTAATTGCTACTACTGTGCAAGATTGGAATTCCTTTCCTCTGAAGCACTGTCACCCGTCTGCTTCACTGCTAACACCCATGTGAAATACTAGCTTTCTATCAGGCTGCATGTTTTTTAAAGCATCACGTCTACTCAAAGAATATATTGCAAGCATTTTTCCTTCACCTTGCTTCGTTTAAAAAGTCCTGGTCTATTTTAACAGAAACTGAGCCAGAAGCAATGGAAAACCTGGGAAATTTCAGATTGGAAGGTATTTGAACAGACAGATTAAAACCAGCTAAAAAAATTCTTCACTATGAGCAGTCTAGCTCAGTAAATGCCACTGGCGAGACCTCTACCCACCATAAAGTAATAGCTCCGTAAATGGGAAACACCACCACTACACAACAGCTGAGATTGCTACCCAGCGTCAGCAGTGCTGAATTCCAGGAAATATTGACAATTTCATGCCAAGCCATAAAGTGTGGCCTTATTTGGGGTGCAGATACCGTAGCTAGGGAGCCTTATAAAAATGTGTAATGAATACTGCCCCATTGAAATGGCAACGATGATACGTTCATTGCTGCAGCACAGGGTCACTCCATATGGCTCACACCAGAAAGCTCCGGGGGTCCTGAGCGCCTGTGGCAGTCTTACAGCGAGACTTCTGCATGCTCATTACGAGCCACATAAACGTTAAACCAAGACATAAAATTCTTAGAATATCCGATATTTTGGGCTGAAGCCCAGCCTCCTAACCAGGGCGCCTCTTTACCACTGCTGGGTGCCTGGTCCCTTCTATGAGCCCACCTGGCTGAATTTCCCAGGGAGGCGGCGGAGATGCCCCGGAGGTATGGGTGCACAACGCCAGCGCCTGTGCCAGCCCTTGCTGGGATGGAAAGCAGGTGGCTGCGCCTGCCCTGGAGCGACAGGCAGTTAGGGAAAGCTGCAGCCTCATGTCCTGGAGGTGCAGCCTAATGACCCTCCCAAAACAGCACGCCATCCAAGCGATACCTATCCAAACCAGGGCCAAACTCCTGCCAAACAGGGGCTGCTCTCTAGGCAGGCAGACAAGAATCATAATGCCAAAATGAGACTACAAAGGAGGAGGTGCTTAATCACTCCAGCCTTGCATTAGGGCACGTGTTCGGGAGAAGGAGGCAAAAAAAGGATTACGGACTGGCCTTCCAGATTTAACGTGCATTTCAAAGCTGGCCGTCTTCAGATAAAACTAAAAGTTGTGCTGGAACCCAAATCCCCACTGGACAGGGTGCTATGAGCACTGCTCCCTCCTCTCCTTCTGGTCTCGCGCCCGCCCACGCAGTGAGCAGGGTGCAGGCAGCTCGCACCAGGCCACGCGGTGCCGGGGTTACCGCAGTCCCTCCCACGCTCAGGAAAACCCCTGGCACCAGCATCTGCTTCCTGCTGTGGGACTGGTGGTGCAGACGTTGTGCTGAAGGTGAGCATCGCTCCTGCAACACCAGACGCAGCAAAGCACCAACGGCACGCTGGCAAGCACGCAGGCACTTAATGAACTTCGGTACACGCAGTTCAGCCGAATTCAAGCACCTGGACCCGTCTTTGCCTGCTGGAGTGTACGTCACCGCTCCGGCAGCTGGCCATGCTCCCACCGGACCGGAGCAGCGTTGGGTGGCGGACACCAGGGCTGGACGGCTCTAGGACTGAGCGCTGAGCCTGCTGAAAAGCTCTGAGGGGGTGGGTGCTTTCCCAGAAAAGAGCCAGCAGCTCGGGACTGCAGGCAGCACTGCCAGCCCGGCCCCGCCGCCAGCACAGCCATGGAGCAAGGCACATGCTATGGAGCTGAGATAGCTTATGGCCAAACAACAGTATCACCCTAGAAATGGCAGTTTGGGTTCAGAACTAAAGTCCAGCCTGCACAATCTCCAGTGGGAGGCAGGGTTAATTCAGAAGGCAGGAGGTATAGAAACCCGTAGCAGCCAGCCAGGAACAACCTGCTCCCACACAGGCAGTTGTCCACTCCCACACCACCTGACAGGAGCTGTAATAACCCTGCTGTGACTCCCGTGAGCAGCAGTCCTCGTGCCTTGGCCAGAAGCATCACTCCTGTGCATCTCCCCGAGTGCTGGGCACATGCGCCTGCACAGGGAGCTCCCCAGGTTCATTACTCGATGGGCAGCAATGACTTCCTTTACAGTTCAGCATTCCTTTGCTCAGTCCCTGCTTCTTTTCGCTGTGAGTCAGCCCTGCAGCCAATGTCAGTTTTAAGTACTCTGTACAGGCAACTGAAATCACCTACCACTTCCCCACACCACAGCATCCTTGTGTCTTGCCAGGGCAGCCGGCTCTGCAGCATCTCCGGAGCAGAGCGCGCTCCCCGCTGAGGCGTGCAGTCAGTATTGACCAGCCACCACTCTGCCTGCCTGCTCATCTGTCATCTATAAATAAATGGGTACCTGTGTACCTTACAGACACAGCGATGCTGTGAGAAATGCGGGTGAATCACCTCGGGGAGGGCATCATTACGAACGGGTGTTTCTGCCCTGCTCAGAACAGACTACCAGTTTTATGGCTCCTTCAAACCAACCGTAACATTAAATCACATCCTCCTTGTTTGATCCCATTCTTTCCAACATCTCTGCATACAAGAAGCATCTCCAGGCCCCCACCAATTCACAGCATCCGTCTCTGCCTTCAACCCGCAGAGTGAGCACCCCTGCACACTCGCAATATTCAGACTAGACTGTACCACTGATGGATACAAAGGCACCAGGAAATCTTTGCTGCTACTCACTATGCTGTCTCCTACGTTGCCAAACTGCCTGTTGAATTTCTGGCCGTACCTGCACAGCAGGCAAAGCCTCCCCTGATGTGCCTGCAATGACATCTTGGCTCCTCTGGCACGTCAGGCAGCGGCTGCAGGCAGAGCACCGAGAACCAGGGCTGAAATGGCACAGCGATGGTGAGAAGGGTGGTGGGCAACACAGCAGGGAAATACACGGAGACAGGCAGCAGGAGGCTGAAGATGAAGAAGTTACCGCAGCGGGGCTGAGGGACGTCACCTACAGCTCCTCAGCGACAGGAGCAAAGCAGCGATTCTGCCATCTCCTGTAAGTCAAAGACTGAAGTCACGAGTATTAGCTCACTCCCCAGTGTGAAGCACTTGGGGATCACAGCTGGATCATGTTGGAGAGGAGAAAAAAACGTTTTACTAACATATTTGGGAAAAGCAGTTGGATGCACAAAGAACATGTAGATAGCCACAAGTTGAGAGTCATGACACATCACTACCCAGAAAATATGTCGCTGGCATCAGCCCAGCACGCACCGGAGCTCCGCACCAGAGAAGACAACCATGACCGTCTACCGCAACGCAGTTTCCTTCCCGGCAAAGCTTCCCTCGGAACAGCATCACCCACCTGCTCAAAGTGCTTTGCACTGCTGCCTGCTCTCCAGGTCCCTGGTGAGGAGGTGTGGGCTGCTGGTCCCTGCAGAGCCTCTCAACGCTCACTCGCACGCCGAGCACTGCCCTCACTCCCGGCCCGCTGCTCTGAGCCTGCCAGGAACGCACATCAATGCCAAAACTCGCCCCGGGTCTTTTGAGGACGTCCCCTCCCTGAACCAGCACGGGGACAGAGGAGCACCCAAGGGCACCCCATGGGAATGGGGAGAGGAGCAGGTGCTGTTCTGGTAACAGGACACACAAATGGCAAGTGAAGGACCAGAACCTCACACTGAGGCCCTGTAGCTGAAGGTAGGCACCCCTTAAAAAAACAAAAAAAAAAAAGATTAAAAAATTAAAAGAGGAAAGAAAGAGCCCCAAGCAGAAATATTCTGGGAATGGAAAAGCTCGTCCAGAAGAGTAGCATCACCATGATTGACCAGGCAGGGTGCTGGTGGTCCTCCGGCACAGCCAGGACACCCACAGGACTCACGTGCCCCTGGGCAACGCATGGCTGCCTTGGCTCAGACCCTGCCTGGCACCCCGGGGGGGGCTGGACACCCCGGGGAGGCCTGTGGGGGTAAGCTGGTCCTGAGGAAGCATCCTCCTCACCAGCAAGCTGACACTGCGATGTCAAGTGTAAATCACAAGCAGTAAATCTCAGCAAGCACAGGTCGCAGTGAAGCACAATTGTGAGAAACGAAGCCACGGGAGTTGCATGGTGCAGCTGGGTGTGAAGGTACGTGTTTCCTTCTGCAGCTTTCAGTGTCACCTCAATTTCACCGACGACTCCCCTCCTCTGAACAAACCCGTCGCTGCTCCGCCAGCAGACCCCTCCCCACAGCTCGCCCGAGGCACTGCTCCTGTCCTCTGCTCGGCTGGGGCGACCGGGGCTGTGCTCCAGCCAGGTAACAGCTGGAGTGACAGAACAGCATCGTCATGTTATCGACGTTAATTCCCATCTCATTTTGTACGCTCTGATGTTTTGCTCTGTATTTTAATGAATGAGTCCTCATAAAAGAGTAGCGATTTTTCATGGCAGTGCTGACAAGGAAGCCTGTGGGACTGCAGCAATTTAAAATCCAGCAAAACGTAGAAGCTGTCTGAATTCCCTCCTCGAAGTACGCATTGCCTGTGTTTATCAACAAACTCCATCGGCCTTTGAAGGCTCACAGTTTCCTCTAGTACAAAATAACTAAGCGAGGGAGGTACGAAGACCAGCTCTGGAGGGTTTGCAGGGGCCCCAGAGCCCCAGGCTGTCCTGAATTAGGATTCTGGAGGACACGGAGAGCTGCTGCCTGGCCACCGGCTGCCTGCCAGCCCCAGGGGCAGCAGCTCTGCCTGCCACCCAGCCCGCTGCGGGGCAGGAGTCAGGAGCCAACACCTCCAGCCTGGGTAAAAGTGGGGACTGGCGCTCGCTCTGCAAGGCTGTCAGCCCGACTTAAACAACAGCGTGAGCTCTTGCTCTGCTGTTGACATTGCAGTACTCTGCCTGGGGGGACGTGGTTCCTCTTCCCAAACCTCGATTTGCCCTGCCAGCTAGGGGGGAGAGGGCAGTAAAGGAATTCTCCTTTGGGACCCTCTATCCTGCCTGTTGCTCTGGGACCTCACCTCGCCCACCGCGTCTCCTCTCTCTACCATCACACCAAGACCTTCCTCCACTGCCGGCACTCCAGTTCACTCGGCACAAAACAGCTCTCCAGGAGGGTCCTGCAAACTCCTTCACGCTTCAGAAGGCTGCAGTATAGTTCTCAGACACAAAGTTCCATGTTTTAACCAACAGAATACGTGAAAGCCTATCAAAATGCTCTGCTATTTATTCGAGTGGTGAGTTATATTTACTGTAGGAGCTGTGTGCATGGCACGCTCTCTGAACCGCTGCGGTAAGAACGCCCTGGCCCAAAGCTGGGACTATCACCATGAGGGGTGGCCTTCAGTCCTGGGCAGGGCGGGCACCTGCCCCCCAGCAGGGGGGAGCGCTCCGATGGGCATCGCCGCTTGTCTGATCAATTCCTGTTTTAATTTTGCCCAACTAAAATAAATATTCCTGAAGCTTCGCTGGTATCCCAAACTGACAGCGTATAACCTTAAGGGAACTTTGAGGCAAACAGAAGAAGCTATTACAGAGACAAACACTCCTGGCAGGGAAGTAACCTCACTTGAATATTGCTCAGATTCCCTCTTGGTGTATCACAACTTAAAAAGTGTTCATCTCAGTTACTTCAGGCAAGTTTTGGCGTGCATGGAGGGGAGCAGCGCAGCTTGGAGACATTTTGTGGCGTGGGTGGTTACTCGCATGTTTCAGGTGCGGCTCCGTCCTGAGGAGGCATTCTGCCGAGCAGAGTTCTCTCCCCGGTGGCCCTTCTGCAGCAGACGGACAGTGGAGGGGAGCTGGCTCCGGCGTGCAGGAGGGGTCTGCAGCGGGGTCCTGCCGGGACCAAACACAGTGACCACCCTGCAAGGGCCGGTGAGCCGGGAGCCCGGGGTGAGGGCAGGCACTGGCCCCACGGACAGGGCTGCAGTCCTGGGGGACAACGATGACAGGCCAGCAGGATGGCGACCCCGGGACTGCCAGGCAAGCCCTGGGCACGAGGCGGCTCCCAGCACCTGCCAGACACTGGCACCCCATGGTGCAGCTCGGGACTGGTGACGAGGCCCTGAGCTCGGAGGCAGCTCCCCGGCCAAGGGGCTGCCCCCGGTGAGGCTTCCTGCACCCTCCTGACTCAGCCCCATCGCTGAGCCCGACCCTGGCTGGGGCAGCCGGAGCCCTTGGTGAGGGGCGACAAGGCCCTTCCAGCTGCCTTACCAACAAAGTTTTGGAGCCGGCTTTTCTTCTTTGGAGAGGGGGGGCTGGACCAGATGGTCTCCAGATGTCTGTTCCAACCCAAATCACTCTGCAGGTCTGTAACTGCTGTGCAAACACCCCACATTTCTTGCACAAGGTCTCCAGTCTGACAACTGGGGACTCGGTCTCCTCACCCCACGTTTCTCCACAAAGCGCTGTCCATCTAATTGCTTACTGGTGGGGTTATCGTGGACAACGCTGTCACACTAGGAGCAAGAGATCCCCTACCTACGCTCTCCACTATCCCACCCTAAACTAAAAGCTCATACCCAAAGCGCCGGGCACGGCACTGGCGTTGCTGCACTGCTCAGCGTCACCAGCTGAGCTGCAAACAGCGCAGAAGGACCGAAAGCAGCCTGGAGACCCCAGGAGCATCTGGAGAAGGGGGTGGCCTGTGCACCACCCACCTTCAGGTTTCCCCCCACCACCCCAGGGATTTATTTTGGAGAAGCTGCTGTAGGGAGACCGAGGTTACAGCTGAGATGCAGAGGGGACTCAAATCAGCACCTGCGCCAAGCTGAAAACCGCGGCACGGAGGAGAGAGTGAAACAAATTGTGGTAATTCCTTCTCAAATCCCTGATGCAGGTAGAACAAAACAAATGGATCTAACCCCTTCAAAAGCCAGGAAGGGAAAACAAATCGTCTGTCCAAGGCTTTTAATAAATAAATAATCCAGTGACTTAGTACTTAGGGCAAAGATCTCATTCACGCTGCTGAAGAATAAAAGGGTTTGGGAATAGTGAATCAGTTCTTATTGTTAGAAGTAATAATATGAAAAAAGAGATTGGGACAAGGTATTTATTTTATTAAACCCCCCAAGGAGAGGTCAAGAATATTAGAAATAGAGTCCCCAGGTTCCAGTTGATGCAATAACTGCAGTTTTAGCAATTTCAGAAGAAGGATGTTTGTTCAAGGTGGCAGAGTGCCAAGAATCTTCAGGGGAGGTGCTAGAGAAGGATGCTGTCTGTATTTATGTGCTGCTGAAGAGCCCCGTGCTCAGTGCAGTTTGTATGGAAGCACCTGTCTGAACAGGACGCTCCCAGCCAGCCACGTACCAAAGGAGAAGGTGCTGCCGGCGTAGGGGGATAATCCCCTGTACTGGGTCAGGCTGAGCTGGGGTTAGTTTCCTCGCAGCAGCCCTCACAGCGCTGTGTGGTGGTAGCAGCAAGGTGTTGATAACACACCAGGGTTTTGGCTACTGCCGAGCAGTGCCAGCACACATCAAGGCTGTGTCTCCAACCCTTCTTCCACCCCCTCAGCAGGGGGCTGGGGGTGGGCAAGATCCTGGGAGGGGACACAGCCAGGGCAGCTGACCCAGACTGGCCAAACGGATATTCCATACCAGATGACATCTGCTCAGCAATGGGAAGCTGAGGGAGAGGGGGAGGAACGGGGGGCATCCGTTTTTTTCAACGTTTTGCCTTCCAGGGCAACCACTACGCTTTTGGAAGCCCTGCTTCCCAGGGAGTGGCCGGGCATCGCCTGCTGATGGGAAGTAGAGAATGATCTTTTGGTTTTTTCTTTGCTTTGTTTCAACACGCGGTCTTGCTTTTGCTATATTGAACCTGCCTTTATCTAAAGCCAGGATTTTGGAGTTGTTTTTTCCATCTTATTTTTTTCTCTCTCCCCTCTCTGCCCTGCTGAGGAGGGGAGTGATAGAGCGGCTTGGTGGGCACCTGGCATCTAGCCAAGGTTAAACCACTACGTCCCCCGTCTCCTCAGCACGTGTCCTGCTCTTCAGGCACAAGCTGGGGACAGGCATCGGACAAGGTACCAGGCTTGGCAGTTATCCATTCCGAGCCAGCGCAGTGTCTTACGCTGGGCCCCTCTGGTGCTACCTTATGGAACTTAAAGATAATAAGGGATTGTGTTTGTCCAGAGATCCTTGCAGGGGAAGCATCAGGAGACTGTCCAGCAAGCTCTTGGACTACATTCATGACAATTTATTTTTATAGAGAAGGTGCAGAAAAGAGCCATAGAAGCTCTTTTAGCAGTTTGATTCCAAGTGGCTGAAAATGTGAAGGCAGAGGTGATGTTGGCAGGACTGATCATGAAATTGTAAGTGTTCAGCACTTCTTAGGAAGGAAGCAAAACAGACCAGCAAAACACAAGCAATGCGCTATGCAGCCACTCTCTATAGGTTCTTGAACATTGGAGGGAAGGTTTCGTGAAAGGACAGCCCAGGGTGGGACAGATGTTCTTCAAAGGTCCCTTTTAACCCAAACCATTACATGATCCCACGATGGGGAAGGCAAAGGAAAACATACTTCAGACCTATCCCAACAGGGAGGATGCATAAGCAGCAAAGTAAGAAACCAGGTAAACCATAAGACAATCACTGACTCCAAACACACTACATCAACTAGAAAACAGGAGTGATTCCTATGGACAGATGTAAAGGCAAAACACAAGCCAAGAGAAGGAAACATCTGGAAGCCACAAGCATGAAAGGAATGCCACCATGGAGAGAAGCAGGTTCTCATCCTGTAAATACACTGACAGCAAGAAAAAAGTTCCCAGGAACTGCTGGGAATGCCTGGTGCTCTTTTGGCGACCTGCAGAGATGGAAAGCTTTCAATGAATGAAACTGAGACCACCAGTGTGCTTAATACTTGTTTGTCTTTAAATCAGAGATCAACTGTGTGATTTCAGAGGCAGAAAGTTAAGATCCTACCTGGAAACCAGAAGCGGGAATTAATTAGGAATACTTGGATTTGCCTGACTACACATCTGGGAGGAAGTTTAAGAACAGATTGAAGCAATCTAGGAACACCTAAGGTCACTTTGAAGGCTCAGATTATACAGAGTATGTCCAAAAGAGTGGAAAGTGGAAAATGGCCAAAAAGAGGGGGGAAAAAAAGGCTAAAGAAATACCGTCACTTCGCATCTTGGAACAAACATTGGAACAAATGCCTAGAAGGAAGCGATGCAGTAACAGTCAGAAGGGATTTGTCAGGGACAGATGGCAAGGGGAGCTGGCCGCCGAGCAGCCATCGCACACCTCAGCCCTTGCTGGGCTCTCCCAGCCCCACAGCTGCCCCGAGACCAACCGACCGCAGGGCAGGAGAAGGACCCTCCGGTGCCTCCCCATCCAAGGGTGGAGATATCCAGCGGAGGACCTGGTCAGTGCCTCCTTTAGCAAAATGAACGATGGGCTGGAGAAAATCCTTGCCAAATCTACAGGCAGTACAAAGGGCTGCAAAATACTCCAAGGAACTGGATTAGTGTTTAAATGGTTCCTGACAAACTGAAGGTACTAAATCTACACACAGGGATTCAGATAAGGAAACACTGGTTATGTAGTGGGTTTTGAGGCAGAAAAAACGTGGAGGCTATCACACGCTGAATGTGAGTCACACATCACACCACTTCATAAAACACAGTATGATGAGCTATCACAGCTACAGCCTGAAAAACACGCAACGCAACTCTGCTGCCACACTCCTCTGCTGCTGTGTGCCGGCCTCAGGCACCGCTGCCGGGAGGGAGGGGGACAGTGGGAGCCTGGACAGGAACCCGGGCAGGAGCTGAGAAAACGGACCTTTGGGAAGGGCGAGGCAGTGGGGGCTAACAGCTGACACAAGAGACGACAAGGAGGAAAACACGGCAAGCAGACTTGCCGCGGGGGCTTGCTGCAAGGGCGAAGTGAGCAAGCACCTCGCCGTACCTATGCAGAGTAAACGCGGCATAACAAAGTAGAGGAAGAAACATCCAATTCAGACACTGGAAAACTTCCTAGTGGTGAGGCAAGAGGGAGGCAGGAGCGAAGCGAACACCAGGGTCCATCTGTCACCGGGGTTTCCCAAGAACAGACAGGATGAGCACAGTCGGTGTTCTGTGGGTTAGACCCTTCCCTCTGGTCCTCCCTGGACCCCCAATGATCTACAACGTCACTGAGGGGCTCAGACTCAACTGCATCAGCGACAGCCTCCCCCGGGGCTTGCTCCCAGGAGTGGGTTATTAGCACAAAGGCAGCCGACCACCAAAAGGCATTTGGGGACACGCCACGTGGGGCTCAACCAAACCTTACTGGGATGCATAAACCTCCGGCATCACCCGGGTCCTTTGCTCCAGGGCGCGTGCAGCCCTGCCTGTCCCACCGGGGAGAGGCTCCTGGTCACGATCCGTCCCTTGACGCAGGGATGGTCCACTCCGGGCTCCCACTGTCCCACTCCAGGGTCAGACCTGGGCTGCCACGCTCAGCCCTCCTGGCCAGGACCTTTGCTCAGTCCCTGTGGAGGTTGGAGAGCCAGAGCCCACGGGAGGACTCTGCCACCAGAAACGCTGCCATGGTTGAAGTCGTGAGAGCAACACGGACAATTAACTGCTCCTGCTGTCAGCACGGCTGAACGGCAGCACCAAGGCTAGTGCCGGGCAGCCCGCAGGTGCACGAGGGGCTTCTCTTCTGCGCATCATTTCTGGAAAAAATGAAACGCTAACACTAAAGTATTTTTCATTCAAGTTCTCTTTGCCATCCTGGATATATTTGCTGAACAACCCAAATTTTGTGGGGAGCTTTCACCCTCAACATAAAGAATTTTGGGGCAACATTGCAGACACAAATTTAGTGTCTTGATATTTACTCTGACAAAAATCTGATCCAGAATCAATTTTTCTGCAAGACTTTTCAAGGAAGATGTGAGAGGACTCCACGTGTTTATGCATGCCTTGTCGCTTACTACAAAGCAAAGGCTTTTTGTTTGAAAATAAAACATCCCTGGGAACTGAGTCCCTGGAGTAAATAAAAGCTCTGTCAAACCAACACAGACGCGCTGGAAACCGACCGGAGAGTGAGAAGGCCAAACAACAAGTGGAAGAAATACTGGGTCAAACGAAATACCATTATTAATTAGCTGCTCTAAGCACTTGTTAGCACACAGCTTCACGCTGAACCTCAGCACTGTGTGCATACATCTGTGTAATTTAAAAGAGTATCGGCCCATGCGACTTGGAGAGCAGCACCCACTCAGCACCCCCGGCCCTTATGGGGTGGTGGTGACGTGGGGAAGGGGTCAGCAGTGCTGACAGGCTCCCCAGCATCAGGGGCAGCCCCCACGGCCGGGACGGGGGCGGCAGCCAGGAGACCCTCTAGCCACGCTCTGCTCAATCCTCGCTAGGGCTCCTCTGGGACTTGTGGCCCCACGCAGCGCTGCTCTCCAACGGGCACGGCGTGGGGACGGCCAGCCCTACACGGGAACGTCCCTTTTGTGCTGCCCTGCAACAGCTCGGGGCTGCTGACCCCTGTGATGTGCGGGCATGTGGGATGGTGGCTTCCAGCTCAAACCCTGCTGCCTGTGCAACAGCCTCTGCTTCTCCTCCCCCCTGACCTGTCGCCTCTGTTTTCCTCACATCGCTATGATCACCTCTGGACAATCCTGACAGCTCTGAACTTGCCAGCGCGTAGCAGCTGCTGAACACGTAGGTTGCATGCATGTGACTGTCACTTGCCCCAGACTCAGAGTAATGAATTTCATAATCCTCCTATCTCTGCAAAAATACACAAGAACTTGAAAATAATGGAGTAAAATGTACTTCTATATGCACTTTATAAAATGCATATGACTAGGAATAATCAAGCCAACCTCCAGCAACTCTTTAAAAGTTTGCACAAGCACAAGACAGAAGAAAATGGGGCAGACACTCACTCGACCAGCGCTCGGCTGTAGGACGAAGAGGCGGCTGCCTCCCTCGCCCTTTGCGGGTACTGGCTGAGCTGCAGCGGGCGGCCCGGCGGGCAGCCTTCCCACCGGCTTCAGCACAGAGCTGCTCAACCCAGGCACAAAGGCTCCGCAGGTATTTCGGAGGCCCGTGCGCCATCGGAGAGCCCGAGCCTGCGGCAGCAGCACCCTGCCCTCCCGCGCTCGGCAGGGAGCGAACGGGCAGGCGGGGGGCAGCTCTCTGGGCCGGAGCCAGCGGCACGGCGCTCCAGCGGCTGACCCCGGCTCTCGCAGCGGCACTAGACATCCACTTTCGCAAACCCGCCTCGCTCCACAGCCCACAGCTGACCCCAAGTCCCGCAGCACCTCTGTGCCCAGCCACGCTCCTGGTCTCCCCACACCGGGAATTGCCTGGCAGGGGGAAGGCTCGACCCCCCCCAGCTGCCCTTCTCCTACATTGCCATCAGGTGCTCCAGGTAATTTTGAGAACACTTCCAAAATCTTATCAGTCATAAAAGCCCATAGTAATTTTTTTACCCACACCAACCTCCTAATGCTTTTATACTCATACTGTGCTTCTGGCTTCAGCAAGTGCCCAAGGCAGTGAATTCCTGAGCTAATGGCCAGGTGGAGAAAACCCCCTGTTCCACACTGGTTTTGAGTGTGCTTGCCATTAATTTCATTGCACTCTCCTTCCTCCTTGTGCTGTGAAACAGGCAGAGGTTTCCTATTGCCCTCTGATAAGCCATTCAGTATTTTCAATATTTTTAACATATTTCCTCCTATTCATCTCGTTTCTAAGGTAACAATCCCGCTCTTCTGAATCTCTCTTCAAAGCAGAGATTTTTTTTCCTCATTCCGGATCATTTTCACTGCATCTCCAAAACCCTTTAACTCACACTGTCCCTGCTGACTGGTAGTGCCCAGCCAGGTATTGCAGCACTCAGAGGTGTCGTCACTGATTTTGACCGCAGCATTAGGTTGTTTTCCATATTATCACCCGCGGCACTGTTAGGTCATCTAACCTCGCTGCATTTCGTACCGGCTTTGCACGTTGAGCAGAGGCCGCCACTGAGCTGTTTAGAAAACATTCTGCAACTTTTATTGAGTTAAAAATCCGAGCAGGTATTTCAGTGGCTCAATTGTTTCCCCTATGGTAGCAGTTTTACATTTATTTTCATTACTTTTTATTCACTGACATGTTTCTTTTCCCCCAAATTCTTTAGATGGACTCAAAGGGCCACAGAGCTGTTTCTGCAGCGGAGTTAATGTGAACCGCTGCCATCTGCAGACTGGTCCTTCAACACTCAAATCCTTTTCTTGGTCATCAGTGAACGCAGCCGTAACCCAGACCCGGTGCCCACTCTTCAAAGCCCTGGCCTCACGGGACCAGCGTTTCTCGTTAGCCCTTTCAGCGCAGACGCTGCTTTACATCAGCCAGGGTCGCTCTGCCTCTACTAACAGAGGACTTCCGAAAGCACAGCCTGACCCCAGTGGTCACCAAAGGGACCCTGGGCCACGAAGGCTCTCCACATCTCCTCCGCTGCCTGAGCGGAGCAGCAGCCATCCTCCTGATGAGAATGGGTGCCCGCGCCTGGCTTCCAGCCGAAGGCAAGCGCCAGCAGTGGCGGGCAGCGTCATAGCTAGCATTCGTGCTGCACATGGCCACGAGTGATGTGGAACAGCAGGAGAACGCGAGGTCTGTGTTGCTTCCACAGCTACAGGCCGTGGAAGCCACGCAAAACACAAGGCAGACCTCTCCATGTCACCCAGCGGATTGGGCGAGGGTGTCCATCGGCTGCTCCCGCGCCCCGGCAGGTCCAGCAGAGCAACCCCACCCCCCTCGCCCACGGGCAGAACGCCGAAAACTGCAATCACCGCTGGTCGGTCGGGACACATTAGGCGTTGGCTTATCTGCAATGTGCTACCTCAAAGTATTAGTTTTCAAAATGCATTCATTGTCATAGCAACGACAAGTGCAACACAGCATTGATGCACTTCCCGTTTTCTGAGACACCACATTAGGCCGAGGGCTGGGGAGAAGATGTAGGAAGAAACTCTCCGCACTCGCTCCGGGCCCCAGCCAGCCCCACTCCCCATGNCCAGCCTTCCTGCTCCCCATCCGCCAACTAGGGCCCCGCGGGTGCCCGGCACCATGCAGGGGGCTCTGGTGGGTGCCGAGATGGGTGCTGGCCATGGCATAGGGCAGCCTCGCCCTGCCTCCCCCCCGGCCCCTTACCTGGCCTTGCCGCGGCTGCTCCTCCGGAGCGTGGGCAGGTCGGCCTCCTTCTCCTCCTGCACCCGCTGCAGGGACGGGGAGCGGCTGTGGGCGCTGCGGGCGCTGCCGGAGCTCGCCAGGCTGCCGTCCGCCGCCCCGGCCCCCACCGCCTCCTGCATCTGTGCCAGCAGCTGTGGGGGCAGGCTGCGGAGCGAGGGCACTGGCGAGTAGGACGCTCGGCTCTCTGCCTTCAGGTTGTTGTCGCTGGCTGAGCGCTGCAGCATGCGCGGGGACGAGAGGCCGCCAGCACCGAGGATCCGTCTCCGCTTGGTGTAGCTGGGAGTTTCTCTGAAAGGCACTGCAAAAGAGTCGGGGAAAGAGGCATTAGCTACTGGATGCACAGCACAAAGTCGGTGTCAGCCAGCCATGGTCGAGCTGGAAGATGGCGGCAAAGCTGGAGGGCTGGGAAAGCACATGGAGCTGGGCCAGGCGGGCAGGAACGGCCCTGGCAGAGGAGCACACAGCTCTGCCTGCCCCCAGCTCCTCTCCCTGCACCACCATGGGGAAACCACCCAGGGAGCACAGGGGGCAGGCGAGCCTGAACGCAGAGCACTGGCGTGAGGAGGGTTTGGAGGTGGCACCTCAGGACGCACCAAGGAGTGCTGTGGGAGGGGGGCAGCGCCCGCAAGGACACGCGGGGAGGGTGCGTGGGGATCCCTGCCAGCCCATCGCCAGCTGCCCCCCCGGTTCAGAGATGGTGACACGTGTGCTGGACATCGTCACCGGCAGTAACCCCAGCCACCGCTTACTCCTGTTTCAGAGGCACAGAAGGCCTAAATCTATAGCTTCAGGCAACCTACAGCCCAGTGCAAGCCTACAAAATACCATGTGCAAGATAAAACAGCAGCTGTTCCCTGCCCGACCCTCTCCCTAACCCTCAGAACGTGCAGAAGAAACGAACCTCACGGAGCCACCTGAGGATGCAAACTCCTGCCTCTGCCTGCAGGGAGAAAGCATAGAAACGGGGAACCCGATGGGGTTGCAGGGGAAGGGGACTCTGCTGCAGAGCCACAGCACTGCAGGGCTCAGGGCAGGAAAGACATACATTTTGTTTTATGAATCCTTTTCCATCCTGAAGCTTTACACGATTAAAGTTTGCCTGACGTGTGGCCAGATCCACCAGTGAACCCAAAGCCGGCAATACCCAGCCCATTCCTGGTGCAAAGGTAGCGGCAAAAGCAAGGGGACAGGTAGAGCAGGCAGAGGTCTCCTGCGCTCCTGCCCACAGGCACGCTCCAAAGCGGTGTGATCCTGCTAACAGGGGACCCCCGTCCCCCGGCTCTGCCCTTCCAAGGTCACCCCTCCCACCACAACCTGCACAGCGCTGGGAGGATGGGAGCAGCCAGGGGGTGGGCGGGACGCTGCCCGACATTGAGGACACCACAGACCTGTGTCACCTGTAACCAAACACCCTGAAGGCGCTTCCCAGCTTGGAATATTTTTCCAAGGAATATTTTAGGTTCAAAGTACAAGAATTTCAGGCTCCCGTAATCCTCCCTGCTGTCATAGCAACACGATGCATTTGTTCTCTGATGAGTTTCAACCACGTGGTGGGGGAATTTCTGCCAGCAGCATCAGCTCAGCCCGGCTCCCCAGCCTCCCGCTGCCGGCCGCCTGCTCACAGCCTCGGCACTGCCAGCACCCTGTGCCCAGGCCACCCTGACGGGAGAAACAGGTCAAAACGGCCACCTGGAGGCCACAGGCATGGAAGGATGTTGGACGGGAAGGAGCGAAGCCTGCGCCGTGGATGCGATGCGGTCCCTGGGGTAAAATGTGCTGTGGATTCAATGCCCAGGAGTTCGCAGGACAGTACCACGCAGGACGCTGACGGACAGAGTCCCACCAACACAGCACACTGGAGAAGAAGCCACAGCCAGGGCTAACTACAGCCGCTTCACGGGCAAGCTGAACAGGTTTGGTTGACGAGGACTGCTGCCCTGAGCTCCTGTGTCACCCAGACATAAGATAGATTCCAAGAGACCTTTAGTTTTGTACTACATCACTTCCCTTAAAAAAATCAGAGAAGCAAATGTTAAATGGATGCACGTCATGCTAACGGGCAGATCTAAAAATTATTAGAAATTGAAAATAGTCACTGGAAACACCAGGAAGTTTCTTGCTAACCTCAAAGAGCTGTTTTCAAACCAAGCCAAGTCAGTAACTTTAAGCATGGTTCTTGGAAAAAGTACAGAATTAGCATTAGTGAAAGTGCTGAACGGTGCCTGGTGATGAGAGTACCTCAGTCGGCGCCTGAGTACCGTTCCAAACAGAAGGCCAAGGCAGGCACTGGCCAAGTGAGCACACTGATGGTGTGCTTCCAGGGGCCGACACCGTAGGTGAAAGCAAGCGACCGTGGGACTGCAAACTCCGGGAGGCCGTGAGCTCGTACTGCCAGTCAACCAAACAGGGGCTCAGCGCCATTCTGCAGAACAGAGTCAATCTGAGCCTGTTACATCAACGCTGGGGAACAGCAGTGCCCCAGAGAGGTGGTCTCGGTGGTGCTCCATCCACAGGCAGGGCCACAGGTGGAGAAATGCCACGTTCGGATCTGCACCGTATGAGAGTTTTGGTAAACTGGAAATATTCAGCCAGAAAAAATTCAAGACCTAGAAAAATCTGCCTGGCCCATTCCTCCCCCACCTGGGAGAAGCCCGGAGCAGCAGTCGGCCCTTTGCAGATGACGGGTGCCACCCGTGCTCGCACCAGCCGCTCAGGCAGAGGCCACGCTGTGCTCCCCCCGTGCACGCCTGTTACTGCGAGGAGACAAAAAGGGCCGCTCAAAGCACCAGAAGGCAGCAGAGCCGTGCCGAGGTACTGGTCTGGTTCACCGCCCTGCCGTGCGTGACTGGGGTCAGCATCGCCGGTCTCTGCACCAAGTCAGGAAAGCAGGGTAAAGAAAAACACGAGTGCAACGATGAAAACTTCAGACAGTAGGAGCTGGCCTGGGCTTGCTTTAGTGTGTTTTATAAATTAATTATTAACTGCTTAGGAAAAAAAATCGTAACTGTATGTCGAACTGATCATATGCAAGTTTACTGGGAAATAACCTGATTATTGGCGAGCTGCTTTTACCAAGTCGACAAAAAAAAAAAAAAAAAAAAGGCGAAAGAAAGGAAGAGATGCATCTTGCAAGGGTAGAAAGCAGCACACCAGGCAGGACACCCTTCCAGTCTGTGCTAGACGGCCTCTGCTCCTGGCTGTCTTAGCTCATCCAAAAAGCAATAAGCCTGCCCCAGCCCCTGCTCCCCCCACCGCGACTAGCAGAGACTTCACACCAGGGAGATGTCGGATGGGTCAGGGCCAGGTTCGGAGGGGGAATATCAGCAGGTTGGTGGTGAGACACTCACAGCAAACACCAATTACCAGGCAATGAGACACAAACAGGTTGCTCAAGGACTCACTGGTAAAAGGGAAGGTACTTTATAATTCCTGACAGAGGTCAGGGCAAGTGCTTTAATTTAGCCTGTCAAATAAATCACCTGGTCGTCACCCATTTCCACACTCTACTCAAGATCAGCCGTCACCGTATATATTCAAAGTGCTCCCTCCCAACACCAAAATTACAGCATCCACCTCAGGAACAACCTCTGTCTCAGATCCACATCAGAGAGGAGTACCCAAGCCACATAACGAGTTGCAAAGCCAAAGTTTCCCGAGTATTTCGTTCCAGAAGAATATTAAGATGACTGTAGCACAGGCAAAGGCAGTCTCTCGAGAGGCAGGACGTACCTGCACTGTGTAGTTCCAACTCGGCCCCCAGTGCACAGTAACGGCACGTGGGGTGGGATGCAGACAGCTTATTTCATTTGCCAGTGTGGAATTCTCCTGTGGAATTCTCATTTGCCAGACCAAATTCTCGGTCTCATTAAGTGATAGGACAAGGGGCAAGGGGTTCAAGCTGGAGCACAGGAGGTTCCAGGTTAACATGAGGAAAAACTTTTCCACTGTGAGGGTGACAGAGCACTGGGACAGGCTGCCCAGAGAGGTTGTGGAGTCTCCTTCTCTGGAGACATTCAAAACCCGACTGGACATGTTCCTGTGTGATGTGCTCTAGGTGGCCCTGCCTTGGCGGGGGGTTGGACTAGATGATCTTTCGAGGTCCCTTCCAATCTCTACGATTCTGTGATTCTGTGAATTTAGGGGGCAAGGGAGTCACACAAGTCCCAGAAATGAGTGAAAAAGCCTGCTTTCCAGCACTGTGACCAGAGCTCAGACTTTCAGCTGATATGCTTAGATTGCAAAGTTCCCTAGGCTCTCAGGTGTCCAAACACATCTGAAGTCTCCTGACCCAAGCAGCTGCAGCCAAGGACCAGGGTGTCTGCCCTGGCAGGAAGAGGAGAGCACAGCTACCACTCACGTGAGCAATACAGTGTTTCTCTCTCCAGATGCTCCAGACTTTCTCCAAAGCCCTCACCTAAGCATAGAGTTATGTCCAGCCAGTCTGGAAGCTCTGCCATGCAGATACAGTGCAAGCCTGGGTCTTTCTGGACAGAATTAGATACATTCAGAGCGATATGACCACATTTTCGGCCATGATACGCAACAAGATGGAGACAGCGAGGGAGATCTGTTGCACGTGGCAGAAATGTGGAAGGGAAGAGTGTCTGTGCCACAGGCAGGTGAGATGCTCACACTGCATGGGATCTGGGCTGGGGCAAATCTGGAAAACACATCCTGAAGCAAAAGAGGAAGCGGTGGAGGCTGCGTGATGTTGAAAGGTGCTATAGGTGCAGGTTTTTTACACAAGAAAGTCCAGCAGGAGATCAGCATTTGCACAGTCACAGGGACAGCAAAGGCACCAGGAACACGTCCAGGGGCTGCGGCAGACAGAAAACCGAGGCCACTGCACACACACAGAGGGCAGGGATGCAGGCAAAGGACAACCACAGTCTGCACTGACAGCAGAGCCTGGCTCAGTGCTGGAGCCCTCCGGGCATCCTCTTCCTGCTGGCTATAAATTGGCCTTTCCTGGGAGAGGTAAGCAAGGGACAAACAACCCTAACGTGTGATCAGCTGTTTACATCTCTTCCTGGGGGAGCACTGTGTGTCCAAGAGCAGAAGTCTTGGGGAAACTCTGCTGTTCTGAGGGAGAGGAGTGAAAGAGGAGAAATCCCTGCTAGGGCTGGAAGTGCTGAACTAACCGTAACTCTCTGTTCTGAGCAGCATGCTTCAGAGGCCCTGGCTCCCCAACTGGGGACAACGCACAGACCCGCCACGTGCGCCCAACAGCTGAATTACGCCTGTGTAGCTACACCCAGGAGTCCAGCGTGCGCAACAATTCCAGGCCCATCTGAAGTCTTAAAGACGCAGGAGGAGCCTCCCTCTGCCTGCGCAGTCCTGCGGGACAGGCGGTGCTCGGCTCCTGCACCGTGCCAGTGAGGACGCTGCAGTCGCACCTACTCTGCTGGCTCTAACTCTGGAGTCAACCCCCTCCAGCATAGCAGAGCAGCCTCATTCACCCAAAAGTTAAGTCACCCCCAGCTTTCCAGAGAGCTTAGTGCTCTTCTGTTCAGAAGGACATTGAGCAAGGCTTCCTTCATGCTGCTCTCCCTGTTGCATTCTCTGCACGAGCCCCAGCTTGAGATGGGACCCTGCCCCGTTCCCTGCTGCTGCTGTCAGAGCTGTACGAAGGACTGAAAACACACTCCTCACCAGAAAGAAGGTAGCTGAAAGGGAGGGCTGGAGACTGCTCCTGGCACGCCAGGGATCTGTTGCAGGACATCAGACGTGTCTCATCCAACAGCTTCCCAAAGCCAGAAGGCAGAGGCACCCCCTTCGTCCCCTCGTCTGCTCCCACCTGCACTGGGTGCCAGCCCCCGGGTGTCAGACCAGGCCAACAGCTCAACCCATCAGCCTCCTGGGAAGCACACGCGGCAACGTGAAACCAGTGAATAATGGTGCGACAGCAGTTTTCCTCTGCACCAGTGAAAACCAGAGCCGTGCAAAAGTAGGGGGCAGGAAAACACACAGGAGCAAGGTGGACTGGTGGACTAGACCTCGCCTTGGGCCAAGGGCTGTGACCAGCAGAGCCCTGTCCTAGTGCCGGGGAACCCCAGGAGGAACCACAGCTGGCCGCAGCTACGGCAGCAGCTGGGAAGTGGCTTCATTCCACCATCCTCGCGGTGGGAGAGGGGATGGGGACCACCACGGCTGGAGGCAGTAAGGAAAGAGAAAGAAGGGATGTGCACAGCGGGGCATTCAAAGAAGCCCCACAAGCTAGCAGCAGAGAGGGGAGCAGCCTGGTCTGGCTACCTGTGTCCTCAGGCCCCTTGCAGAGGCAGGCGGAAGGTCTGGGACAAGGCTCAGCGAGGGATCGCAGCCAGCCCAGCGCAGACAGGGGGACACAGCCACTGTGACCCACAGGCTGGGAGAGTAGAGTGCCCAGCCAGGACACTGCTCCTCATCCCTCAGCCTCTGAGCTGGAACAGGGTAGCAGGAAGAGACCTTGGACCAGACATGACACCTGAGGAGCTGCTCCCCAGCCAGGGTCTGATGTGCCAAACCTCAGCATGGAGACTCAAGCTTCATACAGGCAGCTTACTCATAACACCAAGGGGAGATTTAGATTAGATGTTAGGAAGAAATCCTTCCCTGGGAGGGTGCTGAGGCCCTGGCACAGGGTGCCCCGAGAAGCTGTGGCTGCCCCTGGCTCCCTGGCAGTGCCCAAGGCCAGGTTGGATGGGGCTTTGGGCAGCCTGGGCTGGTGGGGGGTGTCCCTGCCCATGGCAGGGGGTGGGAACTAGATGGGCTTTGAAGTCCCTTCCAACCCAAACCATTCTATGGTTCTATGATTATAACAGGAAGCGCTGATCTGCCTTGGTCTGGCAGGTGATGTCCTTGCCAGGAGGCTCAGAGGTGCTCTGGTGTGCCGCGATGCCCCAAAGAACCGTACGTCCCCAGGTGCCTGAGGCACGCTTCGTCCAGCCCAGCCAGCTTCTCCCTGCTCCTCAACCTGCCTGATGCCGGTAATAATAACAAAAATAAACTGCTGAGCCTGAACTCCAGCCACCAGGTGCCAGAAACAGGACAGTTTCCGGCTGCTGCCAAATAGCCAATTCTGACGAAGCTTTCCTCTCCCCATCCCCCAAATCCACTGTCCCCAGTGGGGAAGGGAGGGAAGTGAGAGCCATAAAGAAAAAAACTTTGTGCAGTTCACACAATCAGCTTTGAAGATTCTTTTCTATACCTTCTCAAGAGTTTAATCAAAGTATGTTTACTGGGTTTCTTGCAGCAAAATGAATCACCAGTTACCATGACAGCACTGCTCGAAGCTGCACAACCGTGTCCCAGCCAGCCTGGTTCATCTGATGCTCCCGCGTTTGCTTTCTGCCCTCCAGAAGGGGAAATGTATGGCTCTTGACTCAGAAACGCCTCTCACGGCTCAGGTGTGGTGGGAGGATGCAGCCAGGGCTCCCTGAGGAGTTCCTGGCCCCAAGATGCCACACGGGCACCAGGGCAGCACCTGGACCACGCTCCAAACAACACCGAGCTGCAGCCTAATGAACCAAAGTGTAATCAACACTCTGAGGTTATTTAGATTTCCTGGCTCAATGTTAAATATTCATGTAAAACAGCAAAAGCACACGGAGTGCAAATGTCTCCGCAGTTCCAAGCTGAGAGGTCGCATTTACATTTTAATAGTGGAAAATTACAAAGCAAACTGGAGAAGGCACGCAGCATCTCCCCTCCCGCGGCACGCAGCACATTATGGCCAGCTTCCTCCCATGCAGGAGAGAAAGGCTACTCCAAGAGACCTTCCAGGTACTTTTTTTCCCTAGGAATGAAAACTAACGGCAAAGGACGAGATGATGAGGTGGACCAGAACCTCTCAGCTCCAAAGAAGGAGCTGGTAAATTACCTTGGTACTGAGAAGTAGTCCACTGAAATGAATTATAGTCTCATTATATTTTTTAATTAAAAAAAAAAGTCATCCTCCAACCACTTCTCTGGCCATCCCCATTTGCCTCTCGCTTACCGACCTTCAGCCCTGAGGCTGCACCCCTACACCGTCCCGCAGAGCCCCCGCACTCCCACACCTGAACCCAGGTCTCTGCCTGGTCCTGCTCAGTGTCAGCCCTTCACAGCTGGAAACAGATTTTACTCTGCATTTGTAAAACTCAAATTGAAACTGCTAAATACACATCTTAATTAAACTTGCTCGTTTTCCCCTACAAGCGATTCTCAAATGTGCTGGCAATTCACCTGTGAGCGGTACTCTGATACGAGATTTTCAGCCTTTCTCATCAGATAAAATCCATCAACCTGATGCACTTCAACACTGGAAATTTTTCCTTGCACGAGTTTGGTGCATTCTTCATCCTTCTGTTTCATGTTGTTACATTCAGCACATCGAGGGTCCTGCTTGGACTATCAGGCCATTGCTAACCCCCGCACAGCGAATCCTAACAACTGCTCAGACCTCTTACAGACAGCACGCAATTAAATTAACGATGATAACAGAAAATCAGAAAAATCTAATCAGTATTTCTGATCCGCCTTTGAAAATAATTCCCATACATACTTCTGTACTGGCAAAAATATGCGCCCAAGACCAAAATGGAGCACTTAAAACTTCCCCCACAATTCCAAGGATAGCAGTGACTGACGCTTGCTCAGTTATGTACGTTCAAATTAGCAGGTCGAAAGCTTCTGCAGCAAAGTTCAAAAGAATTTGCAATACAGCTCACTGAGTCCCTGGCCTGTATTTATAGTACTCCTTCAAAAGCTCCAGAGGTGGGGAGGCAGCTTTGAAAGGGTCAATGGGATGACTCTTACAGCCGTACAGAGCGTGGCTTCAGACCATTTCCAGGAAAAGTCTGGAAAAACTGAAACAGGACACTTATCAATTAATAAAAAGGAATGAGAATTTAATTTCTATCAGCCAGGATGGCTTTAAGACCTCAAATCTCACTGACAAAAATAACTGCTGACATCATAAGCTTGGCTGAAAGTGTTGGCCCGATGTTATTCTGATTACATGCTACTGCTGGACAAGTTACCGGAGCACACTTTAACAGACACAGTAATGAATTGTTAATGGAGACCTGCAGATGGGAGTATTTCCAACAGCACCCAGTAAGGCAGTTCTTGGTGCAGTAGTATTTCTTTTTTTCTCTTCATCAACGACTTAGAAAAAATACAGATCATTTGCAGTAAAAGTACAGGTGATGCAATGACTGGTGCAATGACGTTGGTCAAATGTCATTGGACACGGTGGGTAGATTGAGACTGCACCTAAGTAAGAAATTTTACTATGAAGATGCTGAGGCCCTGGCACAGGGTGCCCCGAGAAGCTGTGGCTGCCCCTGGCTCCCTGGCAGTGCCCAAGGCCAGGCTGGATGGGGCTTTGGGCAGCCTGGGCTGGTGGGGGGTGTCCCTGTCCATGGCAGGGGGTGGGGCTGGGAGCCCCCTGCCCACCCAAACCAGGCTGGGATTCGATGCCTACAAGAAAGGGTATCAACACAGAGAAGTCTCGGGCATTTGTTAAGACAGCATCATCTCAACACGCTCCATCACAGCTTGATGCAAGATGAAGAATCTGGGAAACATGAATGGAGGTCACACAATACAGGACCGTTTCTTCAAAAGCAGCAACATTGAAACAAGCCCGTAACCACCTGAGGACAGGCTCCAAGACCAGCGCAGCAAGTGGAAGAGCTAACGTAACCAGCAGATATATCAACCCCTGCGAAGGGTAGCATTGTCTCTTCATCCATAAGGTTATTATGGAACAATGCATCTAAATTCAGTCTACATTTCTAAAAATAATGCTCAAAACCAGAAAGTGTTCGAAATAAAGCCATGCAATAGTTCAGAAGCTGGTCAACCTGATCTATATTTGGAAAATAGTGAAACAGAAGCTATTCCTGTTTGCCAAGGTGACAGTTGGAGGGAGAGTCATATTTGTATACTGGGGAAGAGTTCTTATGCAACAGTCTGCACAGACTTCTGCAAGCATTGCTGTTTCCATCACGGGATGACAATATGGGTTACTCTCGTCTTTAAAATATATTGTTCCATCACTAGCTTTTTGAGGAATTTTTCAAACCCATGGAGAAAAAATAAATTTCGCCTGTGAAGTCACCCTTGAGCAGGCCTAAGGTCACTGGTGGAAGGACTACACCCCCTGCAGAAGGGGTGGCAAAGAGCTTTCAGAGAGATGAGGACACAAGGAATATCCTGGAGGCAGGCCCACAGCATCCCACACAGGTCCCATAGCCAGCCTGGGGTGAAAGTGAAGGGTCAACAACTGTCAGCATTTCACCATGGAGAAACAGGTCTCCCAGAGAGGTGCAGATGTCTGTGCATCACCACGAAGCACAAGCGTCCCTTCTCTTCAGAGAGGGGAAACCACAGCATGAGGAGCTGCCGTTGTCATCAGATTTCAGTAAAGCTTTCGGTGCTGTTTCTCACAGCGTCCTTCTGGACAAAATGGCCAGCACACTGCTAGGCAAAAACATAATGCGGTGGGCGAGTACCTGGCTGGCAGGTCGTGCCCAAAGAGTTATAGTTAATGGGGTTACATCAGGCTGGTGGCCAGGCACTAGTGGGGCTCCCCAGGGCTCCATTTTAGGGCCAGGTCTTTTTAATGTTTTCATAAACGACTTGGATGTGGGACTAGAAGGTGTTCTGAGCAAGTTTGCGGATGACACCAAATTGGGAGGAGCTGTTGGCTCCGTTGAACAGAACAGAACAGAACAGAACAGAACAGAACAGAATAGAATAGAATAGA
>VWZZ01001110.1:193372-217883 GCA_013399095.1 Psophia crepitans
AACAAAGGTGGGGAAGGGTCTGGAGGGGCAGGCGTGTGAGGACAGGCTGAAGGCCCTGGGCTGGTTCAGCCTGGAGAAGAGGAGGCTGAGGGCAGAGCTCATGGGGCCTCCAGCTTCCTCCCGAGGGGGAGCCAAGGGGCAGGCGCTGATCTCCTCCCTCTGGGGCCCAGCGACAGAACCCCAGGGAATGGCCTGGAGCTGCCCCAGGGGAGGGTCAGGGTGGGGATCAGGAGAAGGTTCTTCCCCCAGAGAGTGGTGGGGCCCTGGCACAGGCTCCCCAGGGCAGTGGTCACCGCCCCGAGCTGGGCTGAGTTCAGGCAGCGTCTGGCCAACGCTCTCAGTCATCTGCTGTGATGGAGCTGGTCCTGTGTGGGGCCAGGGGTTGGGCTGATGGGCCTTGGGGGGCCCTGCCATCTGTGATGCTATGACTCATGCCCAATAGACAAACAAACTCTAAGATTCAAGTTTACCCAGCTCAGATTGGTTTCCAAACAAGTACGGCAACCAAACACAGCTCAGTCTTCCCAGCCAGCAGTGGTTTTTTGCAGGATATCTATGTTCTATGACCGTTCTATGACTTCTGCTGTGGAACATCCCAGCCCAGATCACTGAATTTGCTGTGCCAAGAAGAGTATGAAACCTGCCTCTACCCTGCTGTAACTGAAGAGCAATTTCTGGTAGGACCCAGGAGCTGTTCCAGTTGTCCCATCATATTTTACTGCATTTTTTTCAGAGAACCATCCCCTTTCCTAGGAACTGCTGGAATGGTCAGACCAAGACCTCATGTAGGTTAATATTCTGCCTGATAACAGCAAGCAAAAAAGGTCTTTGTAGAAGGCACACATGAAAGAAGGACACACAGAAAGCTATCGTTCTCTCTCTTATCTCTTTACCACTGCCAGCTTACAGATTCCCAATTATCCTTACAAATAGAGTAAGTTCAGCAAGAACATCCACATCTGTTACACGTTGCAGGAAATTGGACAGAAATAGGCAAAAAGAAATAAAGCTTTCCATCATCAAGAACTCATGTATGGCTTCCATACAAAGATTTTCCACATCTACCTCACTTAGCACTTTCCAAAAATTTCTCTGAGAAGGGATCAAGGGGAAAGGTTAGAAAGAAAGAAGAAATGTCATAATGTCCACTTCTGCTTGCATTACACATCTGTCCGCAATGCTCTATTCCATTCCACAGCATAGCTCCAAGAAAAAGTTCTCTCTGAGCTTGGTAGTGGTTAGAAACACTATCCAAACACGGGCTACCATTACAAAAATATAAAAAGCACAGCAGAGACCCTTGTGCCACTGCAGAAATCCCCCATCTCAAAAAAGGCACAGTAGAGCCAGAAGAGGTTTGGATCAGAGAAACGTGGATGGTCAAAGATCTGACATGACATCACGTTACCCTCATACAAGGAAAAATGGTTCACCAACAGTGAATATTATGAACAAGTAATTGGATCTTAGCAACAAGTGATATGAAGTCATAGTGTCCTAAGGCGGCAAAATGCTGTCTTTTAAATCCTTTGGGATGGATTTCTTCTCTTCACTTGAAGAATCAGTAGCACTGGGAGATGTTAGATTTTTAACACACTGGGTAATCTGACAATTCAACGCCCAAAGTCTCATGTAACATTCCTAACATGTTGTGCTCTAAGTTAATACCCTGGTGTCAGCTCACAGAGAGAAGGGACTAGGGAACGGGGCCATGTGCATCTGGATATACACTGCTTCCTATCTTTCCATCTGGGATGGACACCTCATGAGTTAGGTGACTAGGTCCTTTTCTGACCTTTTCTATGTCCAATCTGTGTCTTCATATGCCTAAATACCTTGAAAAAAATCCATCTCAAGTAGCAGGAGAGGGGAAGGTTGTGGTGCAACACTGCCCATACAGAGCTAACGGTACGCCAGGGCTGTAGTAACTTGAGCAGATGTGGGCCAAGAGATGAACATGTCCCAGAAGCAGGGACCACTACAGGGTGACTGAAATAAAGTAACTATGGTTAAATGCCTGTTTGGACAAGAGTGGCAAAAGGAAGACATCAATTGGTACTGCAAAATATATTTATTCTGTAATTATGAAAAATAATTGAAATCAATATGAAGCTACAATACACTCAAAATCGGTAAGGGGAGCTGAAAACATTAAAAAAAAACCCAAGCTGTTTGTAGAATGGAGGAAACTTTTGGGTTGTTTTGTAGATGCAGAAGTATATTCTAAAAGAAGCAGGAAGAGGCATTTGTGTCATCACGATTACAAAGCAGAGACAGCTACTAATTAGCTGAAACAAGTACTTTAAAACTTGCAGACTAAGAAAACTTACTAAACAGATGGATCATGAAAATTATTGAGCAGCTGGCACAGGATCAAACTGATAAAAAAAAGATGTGCAATTAACACCACTGCAAATGTTTTAATGAAAAACAGGTAATGACGTGCACATCCAATTTTATTGAGTGAAATTACTCATTTGACTGATAAAAGTCTGTCCTGGTTTCAGCTGAGAGAGAGTTAATTTTCTTCTTAGTAGCCAGTGTGGGGCTGTGTTTTGGGTTTGTGCTGACCCCAACTGACCAAAGGGGTATTCCATACCATGTGATGCCATGCTCCGTGTATAAGGGGCTTGGGGGAAGAAGAATAGAATAGAATAGAATAGAATAGAATAGAATAGAATAGAATCANCGGCTGGAGCAAAACCATGACAATGTCAATGTGGATTTAAGACTTGAACACCAACGGGACAAGCAAACGGACATGCCAGGAGGTTGGCAGTGGGCCTCCAGAAAGGCCTGGAGGTTCAGACACCATCGCATTTGCAGTGTTTCCCATTGACCAGGTCCTGGTGTTTCTACTCAACACGCAGCCTTTTTCCACTGCCTTCTCCAGGAACTGTGCTGGGAACGAGAGACATGGCTCAGGATCGCCTTGGAGTAAGCTCTCCCTTCACAGGCCCCAAACCAACTGAAAGCTGCTAGAGTAGGTGGCCTAGGTATTTCCCCAAGGCATTATCAGTAAATGCCTCCAAATCTGTCCGGAAGGGTCGGAGACAAGGCTCTGCAGCCGTACCCTAGGAGACCCTCCTGGTGCTTAGGAATGGGGTTAGGGCTGCCTTGCCCCTCCGCAGGAACTGTTTCCATATGGGTAACAGCAGAGGGTGCACTGACCAAGCAGCATCAGGATATGCCACAGAGGGTCTGTGGTGGCACTGGCAAGTCCTCATGATCCAATGTCCCAGGTCTCACCAAGAAAATAAAGCACAGCATCTGCCATTCATGACATTCCCTGTCTGCAGATCCATAAAGCATGAGAACAAGGAAAAAGCCAGAAATGATGGAGCAGCCCAATTCCACAGTCTCCACAAATATTTTGTACTTGTAAGAACATGTTCTCCCCCCAGGTTTGCAGCCTTCCACTCTGACCTTCTTCGACCCTCAACTCGATGATCTTTGTGGGTCCCCCCTTCCAACTCAGGATATTCTATGATATTCTATGATATTCTATGATTCCATGACCCCAGCACTGGTGGCTCTGATGAAATAAGCAGCTCTTGATCTCTGAACCGACTGAAGGGACCTGTGCACAGGGAACCACGGTGGAGCTTACGTGCGAAGTACTGCAGCCCCATGGGCTACACACGGCTGTCACTGACCACACCGCAGCCACACCAGGTACCTGACTTCAGACTGTGTTGGCCCTGGTTAGAGCCATGGGCTGAATGCCTGTCAGCAGAAGGAGCACACCAGGTGTTTTTCTGGAATGCAGTTTCTGGGTTATTGTCACTTGGAACAAACTCAGTTCACCCCACCCCCGGCTTGCTCAACATTGTAAGACAAAGCAGAGCCAGTGGGGACAGCCAGCTCCACCTCAGAGGAGTGCTCTGGATCCAGACAGAATCACTGATGAATGCTCCAAGAGCCTGGAAGTACAACCACGTCCTGCAGAATGCAGCGAAAGCTACCACCAGCCATCCCTCCTGCCCCAGCCTTACCACAGCAGGGCCTCTTCAAATATTTCTGATGGTGGGGGCCACCACTGCCTGTCTCACAGGCGGAGAAGCACAGCCTAACATTAGGAACTCGAGAAGATTTCTCCAAGGGCCATCACTTACAATGCTGCACCATGCTGCCCTTCCCCACCAGTTCTGACAGAACTGTCAGAGGAAGGGCCAGACCAAGCACTGCCCCGTCCCCATCCCAGTAAAGCCAGTCTGCTCTCCTCCGGCCAGACACTTGCACTTCTCAGTTCTTAACGAACTTCAAAAAACAATTTCTCCTTGCTGGGGAAGTTCACTGCCAGCTCCCCTGACCCCGGGTGGACACCATCTGGACCTGCTGGTTTGCGTGTGATTAGTTTGCCACTGTTGCCTGACCTACTTTATATAAACAGCCACACCTACAACGTGAATGATTCGTTCTACCTGACTTGTTTTCATGCCCTTTTTCCTTACACTTTTTCAATCAAAGTAAGTGAGCCAGTCAATCACAGATTCAGATTCAATCGTAGAAGAACTGAGGCTGGAAGGGACCTTTGGAGGTCATCTATTCCAAAAGCCCTCTCCCAGCACAGTCACTTTCCTCTTGAATTAACAGGGTGGCTTTCCTGCGAGCCCTGTTCACTGACATACTTAGAAGGAATTTTCAGGCTCTCCCCATGTCCCGTCTGACTCTTACATCTTCCTACGAATTCCCAGCAGCCTTTTGTAACTATCAGCCATAGTTAGGCTCAGAAAAGAAGTGATAAAGGATGCCTTGGGGCCCAGGTTTCTAGATCCGCAGCCACTTCCAAGAACCAAGCCCAGTACTGACTGGCTGTTTCAAACTCCACAAGTCTTTTTTCAGCTGCTGACATGATGACTCTACACCTTCTGTGGCAGCACACACGCTGAGAACTACTCTTTGCACTGGTTCCTCCAATGCTCTAGAGAGCTCTGGACCAATAAATTTCTCAAAATAATTCAAGAAAACTCAGTAAGTGTTGATTTTATATCTGACCTAAAACTCAAGTTTTGCGTAGCGCATAATAATGTATCGCATGACAATATCTGCACCACAGAAGCACAGAAGCACAGAAGGTGCTGCACAAGGAAAAGGACTGACCAGAAAAGCCGAAAATATTCCTCCGCAAAGAAGCAGGTACAACCAGAATGGCTGCTGCTTCCCTTCTTTCACTTATAGGAGCTCCAGTGTGGGGCAGCCCCATAACCATAATCACTGCTAAGGCAGACGATACCTTCTCCTTCACCAAGCCCAGTTCATAGCCTCAGCAGAAGAGGATCTCTAGTATGAAATGGCCTCAAGGATGCAAAGAGAGGGAAAAAGGTAAGAGATTCTACAGAAGAGCTTTTCAGAGCTGCTCCAGAGTACTGGTTTGGCCAATTCTTTAGTCTAGCAATCTCAGCAGTCATAAGCAAACACTGGACTGAATAAACAGACTGGATACTGATGGCGCCAGGAGGAAAGTGGATCTGTCCTGCCACTCCCAGGACCCAAAACGAGCTGCAGGCAGCACCAGGAAACCACCAGTTAACAGACCCGCACTGAGATAGCCCTGGACTCTACAGCAAGATTAAACAGGAAAAAAGGGGGAAGAAGAAAGATCAAACTCACCAACATCGGACTCTTTGTGGGTTTTGATGATTTCAGCCAACTCAAAATTTCCTGCAATGATGGCCACCTGAAAAGAGAGGGAGGGAAGACAGTTGAGCAGCTCTGAATGCACCGATCCTGCGCTCGCTTGCACGGATTACGCCATATGGACTCGCAACAGCTGCTTTCCGTGGGGGACGCAGAGCCAACAATTGTTCTGCCTCAGCTCACCCAGTCAGTAACCCCAAGGTGAAAATGTGCTCTCGGCACCGCAGGGAGAGCGTATGTCGATGGCTTGTGCAAAGAGAGGGTGGCGAATAGCTCGGAGATAACCGTTCCCCTCTCCTCAGAGTCTGGGGGTGATAATTCCTAGCTGGCATTAGGTGTATCGTAGGTCTTGCAGGTACTGACAAGATGTTCTCCAGCCTGAAGCTTTTCAGTGAGTCCCAGTTAGCTGACAAAAGGTGGCTTACCAGCAGCCGAGCTCCTGCACGTCTCACCTGAACTGTCCACAGGACTAACTCATGCTTGGCGCAGCCTGCGCTGGCTGAGGAACCGCTTCCACTCGGAAAGCTGCAGCAGCAGCTTGCCCCAGTAAAGCCCCATTTTAGACCAACACTAAAAATTGCTTTGCCCACCACCCATCCCACAGTTTCTCTCCACAGGAAAAATTATAGAGAACTCAAAGGAACAAGGAAAAAGGGGAAACTAATGTGGGGTTGCCAGCAAAAAACACAGACACAACTGGTCGGTCTTACTCCAGGAATTGCTTCTACAGATGCTCACGTCCTGGAGAACTGCAGAACAGCAGCGGTCTACACAAAGTAGGTGAGCACACAAGTAAGAGGGGAGAGACGGAAGTACTTACTCTCCTGAAGCAAGACTTCAGCCAACAGGCTAGCGACAGAACTTGAAGTCTGGTGATTATTTGTGTATGTGGGGAAAAAACCCACAAACAGCATGGCATCCCAGCCAGTAAGGCAGAACAACCCAACACTGTCAGAACAAGATCCAGAAGTATTCTTGTAAGATGTGAAAGAACCACAGTGAGACGGGTAGGAGTACACAAAATCCATCACTGTCCTCAGGAAATGAAACTGGAAGAACTGCTCTGGACTGAACTGGTTGACTCTGATGCCCCGACAAACTGCAGCCACCTCTGCCCTTGCCATCCGGCCCAGCACACCCAGTGGTCCCAGTGTCCCCAGTCCCCAGGGAGTCTCTCAGGACAGTGCCCTCATTCAGCAGCACCTAGAGCTGATTTGGGGATGAGAAGCAACTGCACCAAGTTGATTCTGGGTGGAAACAAAGTGCTGCTGCTCAGAGCATGGAAACGTGTGTAGGAACAGGCTGAGACACAGCTGCTGGTTCTGCCTGTCCGTACTGGGACCATCATTCCCCTTTCTCATCTTAAGTTAGGGTTGGTATTTGAGACAAAAGTATTTGATCGAGCAGGCAAAAACCAAACCCTCCCAGACACTGGCAAAGTAAAGAGCAGTACTGGCAGCTCCAGCTGTTAAACGTTTCCCTGCCCTCCTACAAGAACAGCTTTTAGAAATACAAGGTTCATTTGCATTTCACCACTAACTTGTGATGAAGGGATATATTTAACTTGATGAGTCAGTACAGCATGCACACCTCTCTACTATGATCCTTTATCAGCAGAAATAGTCTTACTATCCTCAGCTCAACAATGTTTATGTGAATTTTTTTTCATTTTCTGAAGCCCAGAATTTGTGCTCTACTCCTCAGCCAGAGCTGGAAGCGATCAGTGATGGCCGGAAGAAAGGAAACCTTCCTTCTGCGTTTGGGAAATTAGGCCACAGCAGCAGAGAAAAATCGCTTAAGAACCTCTTTTTCCCCCAAGCTTGCTTCGAATTGCAATCTTTCTGCCTCCCCTTATACATAGGTGCACATTGACAAGGTCTGCTCTCCTGAAGGTCACGTTTTTTGAGCAGGTAAAGAAAGTCTTTGTACAGAAGGGCGTGTGACCTGAATTCGGGGAAATCTGAAAGTGAAAATAACCAAACTGACAAGAGACTGGAAAGGAGAATTTAGAAAAAACATTTGAACTTCAAAGTTCCTCAAATGAACAACTAACGTATGGTCTGCTTCTCTGAAAAATCCAAATTCAACACACAAATTATGAGTTAAGATTTACATCTTGGGAACAATTCCTATAATGTATGGTGAATGTCTGCGGAGCAGCTCCTGCCATTGCACATACCCTGGGTGTCCCTCCCGGTCCGGCTGCAGGGGGTGGAGGTCTCCCACCGCGCCGCCGAGCTCTCGGTGCCCGGACAGCTGACGCAGCCGGCAACTGAAGCTCCGTCTCTCCCTGCCTCAGAAGTGTTACAGCTTCCAGGAGAGGCGAGAAGAAACATGCTGGATAAGAATTCTGTTAAGAATATAATCTCACAGCAGTCCCCAGGAAGGGAGAGGAGCCCTGCAGGTTACATTTTCCAGTCCAACTTGGAGAAGGCAAAGGAGAGTGAAGGGTTTCATGTGCTGCGCTGTGGCCCCAGCGGGCGCTCCACGGCACGCCGACTGCCCCAGCTGGGAGACCACCGACAGCGCTCCCGCGCCCACCCGCTCGCTCCGGCCCCAGCGCCACCTTGCCGCGTGCAACCGCGTCGTCTGAGAGACTGTGCCATAGGCCACACCAGTGAACTCCTCTCAGTTAAAAGCAACAGCATCTCGGGGACAGGTAATGGGAGAAGGAACTCTCAGGGAGGGGAGCTCTTGAAAACTTTTTTTTTTTAATATTTCACAGCTACCAATTTTAGTGCTTCTACACCCAAGTGGGAGGAACTGGTGACTATCAGAAGTCCCCACAGAAGATAAATTATCTAATTCAAGCAATAAGCCAGATTTCCCACGTAGGAATGCCATCTTAACATGACAGCCAAGCTACTCATGCTGGTGATGTCACAGCGACAGCAGACATTGTGCAAAGGGTGTTTCTTATCGAGCCTTGCCCTGACGCAGACTCCGTCCTTCCGCACGCCACAGACTAAGCAACGAGAGGCGCGTTCAGGCTGCACAGGACATACAACCATCGTACAACCATATTATGGCTCTGGCACAGGGTTGTTTTCTGAAATGCTGTAACACCTTGAGTCATTCCATAGCGTGGTATCAAAGTGACAACGCTTCTTAATCTAACAGCAATTTGCCTATTTTTATCTTTTTAGGCAAACTCAGTAATTTCTAAAAGAAAGATGAAGG
Source organism: Psophia crepitans (assembly GCA_013399095.1). Classification (NCBI taxonomy): domain Eukaryota; kingdom Metazoa; phylum Chordata; class Aves; order Gruiformes; family Psophiidae; genus Psophia; species Psophia crepitans. Next base: position 202,193 of record VWZZ01001110.1, read on the forward strand.
GACATCTGAATAGGTTGTGCAGCATGTAATGTCAGTGTGCTTATAAGGTCTTAGAAGTCAACAGCAGAAAACAGAAAGATCATTTAAATATTCCTGGCAGAGTCACAGCTCTGAGATGTAACCCAGGTTCTGTGGATAACAGCACTGTGCAAACATTTCTAAAAAAAAACCCAAACTCAAAAACCAGCCCACTACACTGGATGAAACCAGGAGAAGATGGCCCAGCCCCTCCTGGGGACACAGGCTGGCACAGAGCTCAGGTAACAACCGATGAGGATTCACCGCAAACTCAGAAACACCATGCCAACGCGCGAGAGTACGGAGGGGCCATCTGCACACTGCTGCTGCACACCACGTCAGTGCAAGCAGTATCACGTCAGCTGTCCACTAACCCAGCCATCAAACCACACAGGGTCCAGGCCCTACAGAAAAGAAACCAAAGGAACCCATCTCCTCATCGGCACAGCTGGCTAGGACTGCTGCCTCCCAGCTCAGGTGCTCCACCCCGCACGGGTTTCTCAGAGGTACGCAATGACTTGTTTGCCACCAAATGTAAATCAAAGATGCACAGAGACTGGTTAGACAACTTTGAACCGTGGCACTTAACAGGGTTCTCATCCTGGGCCTGCTTTTATAATAATGTTTAATTTTTCTGGTTCTGAATCGTCACTGTATATTCGTATTAAAGGATCTGTTATCTCCTTGCACTGAGTTGTGATGCGTGACAGAAAGCAAAGATGGATCTCAGATGATGCATTGAGCCACGGGAAGACATCGTGTTTCTCTGGCTCCAAGAGGCGTCTCAAAGGGGTAGGGTGCTTGGACAAGCTCACATTACATGAAGAACTGATCCACTGAGAGCAGGAGCACAGAGGTGGCCCCCGGGCTCCCGGCAGACGGAAAGGGGCCTGGCAGACCAAACCCCACGGCCCCTCTGCACCAGCCCGTGTCCTTCACATGCCACAGATGTGGATCTACACAGAGGCCCAGGGCAGGGAAACCGCTGCCAGCTCTCATCCTCCTGAGGGGGCAGGCCACTCTAGAGGGGTCACATACCCTGCAGATGCCTGTGCTCCACAGGCGCCATGCCAGTCCCGGCCAGCACAGTTGCTTGGACCATCCAGCGCGACACGACGGGAGCTCCAGCTCCCAGTCCGGCAGTTTTTCTGAGGAAGAAAGAACCACAGCACAAAGGGATATGGAATCTATTTTGACAATCCTGCCACCGCAGCCAATATCTCAGCAGTCCTGTGGAGGGCTCAAGCAGGAGTATCTCCAGAGGTAAGAGTCCTGGCCAGCCTGCAACACGATAATGGGAAACATGAAGAATAGCTTTCCTGGTGCAACAACAGTGTAACAGTGGGCAGAACCACCCTGAACTTATGCTCACAAGTATGGACACTGCTAGGGCCAAGGTGGACTTCCACCATTTGGTGGTGGAGCTTTGGTCCCTAAAAATAACCATGGTAAAGCACATTCCCCTGCGTGGAGGAAGCGATGGGTCCTATGGCATGCAAAGCTCCCAGACAGGCAGCCACCACTGGAGATAAGACCTTGTAAAGGTCTCAAAGAGAAGGAGATTGAGGAATTGGGAGACAGAAGAGCAGCGAAACATATAAACTAGCCATGAGTTACAGACTCCTAGCCATATGCATGTGAGTTGACGGAAGCATTCAGTTGACATAAATGCCGATAAGGATCTCCACAAAGCAGGAGGAAAAAGGAAGAGAGGGGAGGCAAAGAGATCAAGTTCAGTGGCAGGTGTTTATGTTTCTGGTATCTTCAAAAGGGAGTTACTTGGACAAAGGTCAGAAGAATGCTGAGTAGGTGCCAGAGTGGCTCTGAGAACACTGGTATTTTCACGTATTGTCAAATCTGAAAAAGTCCATATCCCCACCCACTGGAACCTCTAGCTTGAAAAGCGAAAGACTCTTTCTGATTCAAAGCAGCCTCCATGCTTGCTCCATATTAAAGCACACCATGGTCTCCGAGGTATTTCTCATTTGGAGACTACAGTCCAGAACTTCACTGTTATCCCACATGCACAAAAGGCACCAGGAGCACTGATGGCTACGGGGTGCAAAGGTAGGAGCAGAGCCATGAGGGAGGCAGGTGAGATGCAGCAGCAGCTCTAGGAGATGATGGGGTGAGGAGGAAGCAATCAGCAGTGCCACTGGGCAAGAAGGGAGCAGACCTTCTGTGGAAGAGGAATGTAAAAGGGCTTATTAGATAGGGGGCAGGCAGCCAATTTAGTGTCATAACACATCCGAGGTACTGAGCTCTCCTCAGACCCTGAGAAGCATCTGTAAACATGCCAGACTTGGTTGTCAACTATTTTTGCATCACTTTACCCAGGACCTCCAAGAACTCAGGCCCTCTGTTGCTGATGGTTGCTACCCCTCCATTATCCCAGATAACAGAGAGCAGAATGATTCTTTTTAATGGTCACACTTTATTTAATCAGGTAGGACGGCTATGTCTGGACTTTTCCCAAAGTTGTGTACCTTTACTTGGCCAGGCAGACTTCAAGCATGTTCTATATTCATTCTAGACTTCCAGAAATCTGGCAGTCCTACTAGGTCAGTCCTACTGCTCACATACGGCAGTTCCATCTGGGCTGCCATACGAGCAGAAGCTCTAGATACGTTCAGAGCAACGTGCGCTGCCATGATACTGCACAGATGCAGCGAGTCTGATGCTTTCAGGGAGTGTCTCTGGGGTCAGTCACCGTGTGACTATGCTGTAGACCCAACACTTCCTGGAAGCAGCAGACAGACCTCCTGTGCGTGAGCTCCACAGCTGATCTGGGACAAATGCAGCTGAAATGCCCTCTGTGCCTGCAAACCAGCCATGCAATGTGTACGCAGTCGATCCAGTATGTCCTGGAAACACCCAAGGTGCAGTCCATGGGCTACACAGCAAACGAGTGTTCGTTTTTTCCTATGGTCCACGCACTGAGCCCTTGGTTTAGAAGGGGCACTTAGGCAGCTAGACTAACGTTTTGAGAAACACATGAGAAATAAAAAAATGTCCAAAGCCGCAACCATTCAGCTCTGGGCTAAGAGAGAGAGAGAACCTTCTCAGTATTTTCAGATGGGGCATGTAGAGCTACTGGGAAAACAAGATGATTCTCCTAACGAGATGCATCACAAAACTATCCCAAAGAGAGGCAGATGATGCTGTGATCTCCTCCATCAAGGGGAGCAGGGTGTTCTGAACTCTGAACGTTTCTGGGAAGCAGGAACAAACCTTAAGGCGGCACCTTGGAGCCATTATGCTCAGGAAGCCTTTGAGCTGGAGGGAAGGAGAAAAGTGACCTCCAGACTCTGAGGAGCACATCTCACCTCTGCCACAACTGACGATTCCAGCAGGGCTGATAACACACCGCTGTTGTTCTTATAGCTTGTACTGATGGTTATCCAAGAAGTACTGGCATGAACATCACCTGCAGTCTTGGCACAGTGCTGTCACCTCCCCTACACCCTGCTGTGACACTTGCAGGTGATGGCAGTGGTGTTCTGGGCAGTCTTGCAGGGTGATGAGTGTGATATCCTGGAGGTCACCATTTCCATGAATTATTGTGCTGCAGAAAGGGTCTGGAAATGAGCTACAGCTTTCCGCAGAGACCAAAAGGGGGTTGGTGGCACCTCCTGGAAGTCCAGGAAAAGATTCTGCAACAACAGATTTGGCCAAAGTCATGACGGCATCTGCACAGAAACCTCCCAGTGCCACAAGGCATGCCTTAAAGAAATCAGTTGCCAAGGGGAGCTGCTCCAGAGCCAGCCTGACCCACAGCCCAGCAGCAGATCTTGGCTCACAGGGAGTTTCCTGAGACAGGAAAACACCAGTGAGCAGAGACATCTGCAGAGAGCCAGCAGCTCTGGCAGGAGATGCTGATGGAACCTGGGCGTTCCCACAGTGGGCAGGCGAACCTGCCAGACCCACAGTGGCCACCCCCACACCTACACAAGGCAGCCCAGGGAACATGAGCCACCGGGAGCACCACAACCAGAGCGGGCAGCCAGGGTATGGCACGGCAGCTGGCGTGGGAGGCACCTCTTCCAAGGAGGGACATTCCACTGGCCGAGTGGGAGACATGAAGTACACATAACCCAGCAACTGGGCACCCTGCTGTGAAGGTCAAGTGCACCCATCCTACCTGACTCTTGAGGCAGAGCAGTGGGTGCTTGTCTGAGAGCAAAGGCTGCAGCTCCGGCTGGGGGTCTGCACCATCTGCCCTGAGGTGGCTGATGCCTCTGGCCAGGTGGAGCTGCTGAGGGGACAGGCTGCAGTGCAGACCTCAGGCTGCAGGACGTGCCCAGACCTTTCTCCTGGGGCAAAGATGCGTGGCAGACCTGTCTGTACATGGTGTGCCCAGGTAGTGGAGCTCCTGCAGTGGTGGCTGAGCTGCAGGAGATGGTGAGAAGGCTGTGTAACATCAGGCAGGCTGAGAAGGAGTTAGATTGCTGGTTCCAAGTGCAGTCTGCAGCGGACCAACAGCCCATGGCCAAGCAGCCAAAAACTTCCCCACAGGCACACACAGAAGGGAGGGGGCCAACAATACAGAAGAACAGAAGTTTGCGACAGCAGGGGCTGGCAGGAGGAAGAGACTTCTCCCAGACCTGAGATGCCCTTGCAGAACTGCTTCACCGCTCTGCAGACTGAGGAGGAAAGACCCACCACATCTGGAGACACCGGAGCCGACTGAGGCAGCCCAGTCTGCTCCCCGAATAACGACCAGCACAACTAAGGCAAGGCGACGGGCGATAGGAGGAGGTGACTCTCTTCTGAGAGGTACAGGGGCACCCATCTGCGGGTCTGACGCACTCCGGAGAGGTGTGCTGCTTACCGGGGACTCGGATCAGGGATATCACCGAGAGACTACTGAACATCGTACGGTCCACTGACTATTATCCACTGCTGTGGTTTCACGTGGGCACCAGTGACACAGCCAGTCTGGGGAGCACGAAGAAGGATGACAGAGCCCTGGGAGCAGCAGTGAGGGACTCTGGAGCGCAGGTAGTTGTTTCATCACTCCCGGTCAAAGGGAAGGGGCAAGTCATAGATGGTTACAGGACCGGTGCCACAGACAGGGCTTCAGCTGCTTAGACCACGGGACTCGCTTTGAGAAACCTGGGCTGATGGGGTCCGTCTGTCAGAGAAGCGGAAGAGCATCTTCAGCCCTAGGTTTGCCAAGGTGGTGAAGAGGGCTTTCAGCCAAAACTGCTGCAGGAGGGGAACCTCAATCCATCCCACTCCGACCAGTTTGATGCCAGTGCCAGCTATAGATGCCCAGAGCCTGGAGAAGGATCACAGGTCAACAGGCGAGCACCTGAAGTATAGCACAAAGGAATCCCAGCCACTCCAGCCAGTCAGTCAGCTTCACCAGGGGCCAACTGAAATGCCTCTAAGCAAACGCGTGTAGCGTGGGGAACAAAAAGGCGTGCACACCTGCAGGGCTATAATCTCATCGGGACTGGTGCATTGGGATGGAAGGATACAGGCTCTTTAGGAAGGACAGGCGGGGGGATGAGGAGGGGGTGCCACCCCTATGTCAATGACCAACTGGAGTGCATAGAGCTCTGCCTGGGATGGATGAGGAGCCAACTGAGAGCTTATGGGTCAGGATTAAAGGGGGGGGCAGGGACAGGGGACATTATAACGGGGGGTCTGCTACAGGCCACCTGACCAGAGGGACTGAGCAGACGAGGACCTCTATAGGCAGATAGGAGCAGCCTCACGTTCCCAAGCCCTGGTCCTCATGGGGGACCTCAACAACCCCAATATCTGTTGGAGGGGCAACACAGCAGGGCACAAGCAATCCAGGAGGTTCCTGGAATGCATCGATGATAACTTCCTTCTCCGAATTATAGAGGAGCCAATGAGGAGAGGTGCCATGCTGGACCTTGTTCTCATCAACAAGGAGCGGCTGGTAGGGGATGTGAAGCTCAAGGGCAGCTTTGGCTGCAGTTACCACAAAATGGTGGAGGTCAAGATCCTCAGGGCAGCAAGGAGGGTGCACAGGATGCTCAAGACCCTGGACTTCAGGAGAGTGGACTTTGGCCTCTTCAGAGCTCTGTGTGGTAGAGTACCACAGGACAAAGCCCTGGAGGGAACAGAGGCCCAAGACAGCTGGCTAGTATTCAAGGGTCACCTCCTCCAAGCTCAGGAGCGATACATCTCAACAAAGAAAAAGTCACGCAAAAATGCCTGAAGGCCCACATGGATGAACAAGGAGCTCCTGGACAAACTCAAACACAAAAAGAAAGTCTACAGAGGGTGGAAGCAAGGACAGGTAGCCTGAGAGGAATACAGAGAAAATATCCGAGCAGCCAGGGGTCAGGTTAGGAAACCTAAAGCTCTGATAGAATTAAATCTGGCCAGGGGCATCAAGGGCAACAAGAAAAGCTTCGATAGGTATGTCAGCAATAAAAGGAAGATGAGGGAAAATGTGGGCGCCCTCCAGAAGGAAATGAGAGATCTGATTACCCAGGCTATGGAGAAGGCTGAGGTACTCAACAACTTTTTTACCTCAGTTTTCACTGGCAAGTGCTCTAGCCACACCGCCCAAGTCGCAGAAGGCAAAGGTAGGGACTGGGAGAATGAAGAACCACCCACTGCAGGAGAAGATCAGGTTCGAGAATGCCTAAGGAACCTGAAGGTGCACAAGTCCATGGGACCTGATGAGCTGCATCCACAAGTCCTCAGGGAACCAGCAGATGAAGCGGCTAAGCCACTCTCCATTAAATATGAGAAGTTGCAGCAGTCCGGTGAGGTCCCCACTGATTGGAAAAGGGGAAACATAACCCCTGTCTTCAAAAAGGGAAAAAAGGAAGACCCGGGGAACTACAGGCCAGTCAGTTGCCCGGAGAAATTGTCAATGCCCCATCCCTAGAAATGTTCAAGGCCAAGTTGGATGTGACCTTGGGAAAACTAGTTTAGTGTAGCATGTCGTTCCTCATAGTAGAGGGGTTGGAACTAGATGATTGGATCCTTTCCAACCCAAACCATTTAAAAAAGAAATTCAAGCCATGGTTACCTGTCACAGGGAGCTGAATACAAGGTCCATGGGTGGTCAGTGCCTGGGAAGAGAATACCTCAGACACAGGAGACAGCGGAGACATATCAGTGAGTATATTTCCTGGCTGCCTTGTTCAGATGGAGTCATGATGGATGGTGCTATCTAGAGCAGGCAGAACAGGATTGAGAGGACAATCTAGTCCTCTTGTGGTCAGTCTGGTCTCTGCTGCAGCCAACACTGAAGGATGCTCTCAAGGGGCTGGAAGTGTATAGATCTGTGTCCAGAATGGTCCTTACCACCAGAATTAGAGATGGGTCTGATGGACCTTGAGAGCTACCAGACTCAGCCTGAAGCATGGGGAAATGCAGGGCCTCCTGTGCAAAGCAGACTTTTGTGTAACGTCTGAAACTGGAGTGTGACTGCTGTGGGTCAGGGAAGATTTCAAGTTGGCAACATCATCTGGATGATCAAAGCTGCAATGGCATCTGACTCAGAATTAGATCAGTCTAACACTGAAGGCTGTAGGAGGAGTGGGAGGGAGCCAGGAGGCCAGAAACCTGATCAATTTTTACAAGACAAACCTCAAATGAAAAGAGAGAGAAAACAAATCAAATCAAATGAGAGTAAGAAGAAAGCCTTGAGAGTAGGTAAATAAAAAAAAAAAAAGGAAGTACATCAGACAAATGAAACTGCTCCTTGGTGAGCAGACTGCCCTGTGCCTGGAGCAGCGCACAGGCACGTACCTCTGGGGACCCACAGAGGCAGCACGTGGGAGAGGGGGACGTGTCCCCCATGCAGGTGGCACGCTGGGGTACTTCTCATTCGGCACATACACCCACTTTGTGTGCGTGCCCACGCTCGGCCTCTCAGAAAAAACAACTCCCAGCCTGTTACATGATGACAGAAAATCATTCATGGCCAGAGAGTCTTCTCTGGATGTGCCATCTTGTACTCCAGCAAAGGCAAGCACACAGTTCTACTATACCATGACTGATAAGAGAAGCTAAATAAACCAGTAATCTACCAGGAGAAAACATTTTAAATCTATTACAAAGAAGAGACACAGGTCTGTCCTTGGACCATGACAGGCGCAGTTGATACAACTGGAGACAGCCACGCAGAAGAGGCAAGAAGGTGCTTAGTAGGAACAGGGGAATGCATCCTTGCCAAATGACGGGGCGTACAGAGCCAAAGGCTCCCAGCTACAAGAAAGGAAGGTGACAGAGACCATTTGCTAAACATAATTAATATTCAAACGGGCAAGTCATAGAATCATAGCAGAGAATCACAGAATGGTTTGGATTGGAAGAGACCTCAAAGATCACCTACTTCAAATCCCCCACCATGGGCAGGGACACCCCCCACCAGCCCAGGCTGCCCAAAGCCCCATCCAACCTGGCCTTGGGCACTGCCAGGGAGCCAGGGGCAGCCACAGCTTCTCGGGGCACCCTGTGCCAGGGCCTCAGCACCCCCCCAGGGAAGGATTGCTGCCTCCCAGCTCAGCTCCAGCTCCCCTCCTGCAGCTTCAGGCCCTTCCCCTTGGCCTGGCCCCCCCTGCCCTGCAACCAGCCCCTCTCCACCTTTCCTGCAGCCCCTGCAGGCACTGCCAGGGGCTCCAAGGGCTCCCCGCAGCCTTCTCTGCTCCAGGCTGGACAAGCCCAGCTCCCTCAGCCTGGCTCCAGAGCAGAGGGGCTCCAGCCCTCGCAGCATCTCCGGGGCCTCCTCTGGACTTGCTCCAGCAGCTCCGTGGCCTTCCTGCCCTGGGGCCCCCCGAGCTGGAGGCAGCACTGCAGGGGGGTCTCAGCAGAGCGGGGCAGAGGGGCAGAATCCCCTCCCTGGCCCTGCTGGTCCCACTGCTGGGGATGCAGCCCAGCACATGGGGGGCTTTCTGGGCTGCCAGCACACGGTGCTGGGGCAGGTTGAGCTTCTTGCCCCCCAGCCCTTCTCCTCAGGGCTGCTCTCCAGCCATTCCCCGCCCAGCCTGTAGTTGTGCTTGGGATTGCCCCGACCCATGTGTAGGACCTTACACTTGGCCTTGCTGAAATTCATACGGTTTGCATGGGCCCACCTTTCAAGCCTGTCAAGGTCCCTCTGGACGCCATCCCTTCCCTCCAGCGTGTCAACTGCACCACACAGCTTGGTGTCGTCAGCAAACTTGCTGTGGATGCACTCGATCCCGCTGTTCATGTCACCGACAAAGATGTTAAACAGTTCTGGTCCCAGTATTGACCCCTGAGGAACACCACTTGTCACTGATGTCCACTTGGACATCAAGCTGTTGACCACAACTCTTTGAGTGCGGCCATCCCGCCAATTCCTTATCCAGCGAGTGGTCCATCCAAGTCCTAGTAAGTTACAGAAAGCCTTGAAAAAACAAGTAGAGGAACTTTCCATAATCATTAAAATATTTTGTCTTGGAAACTTGAGAAAATTCTAGGGAACACCATCAGTGGTTTTGAACACTTGAATGCTTTTGATAATTTACCTCAGAAACCACAGGCTGAGCTACCTGGCATCAGCCCAGCATTACCTATACTCACAATACCTAGTTTGTTTTGTACAATCTTCACAGAGGTCACGTATGGTACATTAAGAATACTGGTATATATTTAGCATTTAGAATGTTTTTCTGAATTATTTTCTCCTGCATACCTGATGCCAGTTTTGATACCATAGACTCTAATTAGATTTTATTCTTGTTTTACTGATAATTGCCCTCGTTTGGGGAAAGTAAATCTTATTAAAAGAAAAAGCATAATACATAAAGTTTGATTGACAAGTTTATGAGTCTGGCTGACAGAAGCAACGATGTCTCAAATCAGAAAGATGAAATCCAGTAAGGTCTAGTCCCAACTGTTACACTTGGAATGGAAAAATCAGGTGTCTAAATACGAAGTGGAGAGTAACCAGGTAGGCCTCCTAAAGTAGAAAACATGTGGTAACCCCAAACTAAACACAAGTGAAGGAAATGGTGACGTTGCATAAAGACAAATTTAATTCTACTAGGTATTAACAAGATGGCGAGGACCCATGTGCACTCATATGTTCAGTTTTGGGACACAGGTCTTTAAAAAGCAGGCAAACAAATTGAAAGCAGTAAGATGGGAAAGACACTTGGAAATCTCAACCATCAAGACTGACAGAAGTGGACTTGCTCACCTTAAATCTTAAAAGAATATTACAAAAAGTGTTGGTGATCAGTTACCCCACCAGTCCATTGTTGGAAGGACAAATACGCTTACTTCACACAAAAAAAATATTATTAAAACCTAAGAACAAATTTCGTATTTTCTCAGCACAGAGGAACACTGAGAAAAACCTACTTTGGCTGAACGTAGGGTTTCCTTGGCTGATAGTTTTGAAGCAGATTTGACAGACGTTTCCAGGGCTGATGGCCTACTCAGAGTAGCTAGAAAAAGGGGTATTTTGACCTCCATTCAAGACACTTGTGTCCAGAAATGTATGATACAACATATTTATCTTGTTTCATGACAGTCTATCTAGATTGGACCCTGGAGGATATCGAGAGATATGTGCGCATATAATTTCTTATATACAATTTATCTTGTTCAAACTGTATTTGTTAACATGGACATATCATCAAGCAAGACACTACTCAGTGTTACTCAGGTTCTTGGTCCAAAACTACTGTGTGCCAGCAATGACCACCTAGCCTAAGATAGGTCACTCTCAGAGCCAAGGTCAAGATGAACACTGGGACACAGGAAGATTCACATGATGGACACAAAAGTAATCCAGTATCTGTAAAAATCTTTGAAATGCAAATGTTGAAGGAGATCAAATTATTAGTCTTCTCAATGGAGACGGGGTGATCACAGGTATGGGGAAGAAGTCCAACTGCAAGGCTTTCCAACCACTGGAACACACAAGTGCTAAGAGGATGATTCAATCAGGCAGAAGTAAAAAGACTTCTAACAGGGAGGGTAATTAAACAGTTTATGAAGAGAGGTGGCAGACTCCACCACACTTGTGCGAGGAGCACAGACCTGGCAGCTCCACTGAGCCCAAGGACCCATGTATCACACCCCCAGGAGCTGGGGGACGGGTTTGCCAGCACCCCCCAGTGGTGCCTCAAATCCCTCAGCTGCAGCCCTGAATCAAGACCAAGTCTGCACTCCAGAGAGTTAATGAACGTTCATTTTCAGGAGGAAGAGGTCACTGTACCTGTATTTCCCAATAGGCCCAAAGAGACATGACAATTAAAAAATGAGAGAAGTCACCCATGCACAAGCAAGGCTGGTTATGTATTTGGCACATCAGAAAACCTGAGGCAACAGCTGTTCTGTATCTGGAGACACAAGCAAGATGGTGGGGACAGTCACTCAGCACCCCAAGAGATGTTGAGCCCAGCTCAGCTCCACAGACAAACCTAGAGGTGCCAGTTGCCTATGGAACACACCATTGCTTCAAGAACAAACAGGTATTGCAGTCACTAGTAGCTTATTTTCATTTCAACTATGCTTTTAAGATCTGGATTAGCAGCATGCTTTTAATAAATCTTAAGTATAAGAAAGGTTGGAAGCAGCTGGGTTACTGCGTTACCTGATCATTAAGGACAACAGAGCCTGAGCACCAATAATAGACTTCTGAGATGTCCCAAACTTTAATTAATTACTGTTAAAAGTTAACAAATATTAACTTTTGGTCCTGCCCTGGCAGGGGGGGTTGGACTAGATGATATTTCAAGGTCTCTTCCAACTTCTAATATTCTGTGATTCTGTGATTTTTAAATGCCAGAACAAAGAGATGCTTTCCCACTCAGCTAGCAAATGCAGTAAGTTTGAGGAAGATGTGCTGCATTTTTAATACATAACAGGTTGAATAACCACTCCAAGTGCCAACAGGAACTCCACACCTCCATAAATTATTTTAATTTCTACTATAGTAAGGCTAGAGAGTGAAATCAGTAGGCTCTGCACACACTTAGAAAAACCCACAGCCCTTACTATCCAAACGTTTGACAGGAGAGAACAGATGGAGGAGGACAAGGTTACTGTTGTAGTGACGATGAGAAAAATATGGAACTTTTATTAATAAAAATAATGTATAGACATTCTTACATCAGCTAAAGCGTTTGGCAGAAGTTAGGACTCAGTCTTTAAAACTCGCCAAGCAGCAGATGTTGTTTCTGTGTTTTACACATGTTGAGGAACAACGGCAGCTAGCAAGAGTTCATGGCTAAGCTAACAAAACTGTAAAATATCTAATAGCTTCGTAATTTCCTTCCAAGTATGCTTAACGCCAAACACCTATAAGCTACATAAGTAGAACTAAATTTATTAATTTCTATGACATCACTATATATAATATCATTAATAAGTTAGAAACCCAAACACTGTCAGCTAGAATTTAAGTTAAATTAGAAAAACCAGTGAACTGAAGACATTCTTTACAAAAAATCACTCCATTTGAGAATATTCTGTTGCCTGGGCAACATGACTGCAAATTGCAGAGTTCAGACCATGATGTCTATTTTAACGCAACGAGATACAAGTCTTTGAAGAAAATACATCCAACAACCTGTTTGTATTGTACCAAAAGCTGACACAAATGGTACGTTAAGATAAAAGCATAAATCTTTAAGGATTTAAGGAGAACCATTCAAAGTGTTATAAAGCCCAATTATACGTGTGACAGATACAACAGAGGTTGAGAAAGGTCAGAATGGGATACACAAGCAAAGCATGCAAAGTGTTGCACAAGTGTGCAAAGAAGAACGGGACCGCAGGAGAGCGTGTTACCACACACGTTCAGCAAGAGATGGAGCACGCTGGTGGGGCAGGAAGATTTTAGTACCTTGAACGCTGGAGGGTTTGCTGCCTTTTTGCTCGAGCTTTTTACTCCACAATTGACTGCAATCATGCAGCAAATAAACCAAATCAGCAGATCGGCTGGGCCTCATAAAGCCCACACACAGTATTTGGGGCATTATCTGCCTTTGTGCCTGGTTCTGCAATCAATTCATAAATCACCTTCACTTTTCAAAGTGCCAGAGACCTGCTGACCACAAGCTGAGTCACTGCCAAAAACCTGCTAGGAGCAACCTCAGGCATTAGTGGTGAATTCTGATCATCTCTGATGGTTCTCAGAGGCCTGGAAAAGAAGAGAAGTTACAACTAGCTTTAAACACACGGAGCAAGGAGAGGAACATTGCACTATAGACCAGGTGACTTAATTTTGTTGTCCAGAGAAACACTGGGCGAAGCAGTTTGTAAACCAAGACAACCAACAATAGTAATTTGTAAAGAGCAAACCAAATCTAAGGGATCCAAGTTACTTCTACAAGAGGGCAGCAGGCCAGGCTTTGTGAAGAGCGAAGAAACTGAAGCTATCATATAGCTGTCTTCTGCAAAGATTTTGACAGCTGTATGTGACATTCTCAGAAACAACAGAAATTAAATCTAGCTGAAATTCCTGCCAAGTGATGAAAAACTGATCAGAAAACTAATTCATGACTAACTGTCAGACTAGAAATGTATATTAATTGTATTTCCCAGGACCCTACCCCAGGTTCAGTAGTGTTAAATTTTTTCATTAGCAACCTGGATGATAGAGTGCAGAATGTGCATATTAAATTCCTAGATGAGACCAAGTTGGAAGAAGACGCAAACTCATTAGAGGATTAGAATTGAAAGGATTGTCGGAAACTCAAGAAAAAGGCCGGGGGAAGATTTAGTCAATGGAGACAAAAGCGACAACAGTTTATGTACAGGGATCGCAGGACATGGAGCCAGCCCCTTCTCCAAGGCGTACAAAGAGCAAGAGTGAAGGGTCTGGAGAACAGGTCTGATGAGGAGCGGCTGAGGGAACTGGGGGTGTTTATCCTGGAGAACAGGAGGTTCAGGGGAGACCTTATTGCCCTCTGCAACTACCTGAAAGGAAGTTGTGGTGAGCTGGGGGTCGGCCTCTTCTCGCAGATAACTAGTGACAGGACAAGGGGTAACGGCTGCAAGTTGCACCAGGGGAGGTTCAGGTTGGAGATGAGGAGAAATTTCTTCTGGGAAAGGGTGGTCGGGCATTGGAACGGGTTGCCCAGGGAGGTGGGGGAGTCCTCGTCCCTGGGGGTGTTCAAGGACAGGTTGGATGTGGTACTTAGGGACATGGTTTAGTGGGGAATAGGTGGTGGGGGGACGGTTGGACTAGATGATCCTTGAGGTCTCTTCCAACCTTAATGATTCTATGATTCTGTGTGCAAGGTGCAGCGGGGGAAATTTTGTCTGGGCATGATGAAAAGGCTCTTCCCCAGAACAACAGGGGAGTGGGGGAAGAAGCCCCAGGGCGGGAGTGCTTGAGGCGCCGTGGCTTTCCAAGCCTGGCCAGGTAAGGTCCTGAGTGCCCTCAGCAGTCATGGGGCTGGAGGGGAGACAACCCCGGGTCTCTCTGGTCCCGATGGCTCAGTGAGTCTGCAACACCAGGCATGCACACAGGGTAGGAGACAGCAGGCAGCAGTCCTGCTGAAGAAGATCTAAGGATTGCAGGATCACAAGCTGAAAATGAGTCAACAAAGTCACGCTGTGGCAGAAAAAGGAAAACCATAGCAGGATTTACAGTCAGCAGCCTCACCCCAAACACATGTGATGCAACCCCTCCACTCTGTGCAGAACAGGTTGGGTTTCAGCTGGAGAAGGCTACTTTTAGGAACCGAGTTAAATAAAAGATATGGGGAAAATCCAGAGTAAATCAATAGTAATGATTGGATTGTGCTTTCACAGTCTCTGCAGGAAAGCCCGCGTGCTCCGCGATATTCAGCACAGAGAACAGAAGATTGGGTGGGGATGGGTAGATCTGACCACAAAAGCAGAAAGAAGGCAGCTACAATTAGGACAACAATAACGTGTCCTCAATAACCATGGAAAAGTAATAGGCTTAAAATTCAATAAGAAAGGTTCAATGTCAGAAAAAGCTTTCTGAGAGTGCAGACAGCGAAGCCAAGAGCAGACCACCTCGGGAGGCTGCAGCCAGTGCCCAACAGGGGGGCTCGCGAGCAGCTTTGACAAACACCAGTTAAAACACTTGCAGACAGACCTGATCCTCACAAGTGGGCAGAAGAGACCAAAGAACAACCTCTCAGGTTCCTTCTTGGTCCTGGCTTTCTACTGCCTTCTCCAAGTGGGCAGCTGGCTCAGAACGAGGGGAGCACAGGGAAGGTTGCGAACCTCGATCTTGGGGAGGTGTTCAGTGTGGTCTCCCTGTCCTGGCTCTGGCCAGGCCGGGGTTAATGCTCAGGCCCGGGCCAGGTGAGCCGGGCCGGGCCGGCCGCTATTCCGCACCACGTGACGTCACGCCCCTATAAAGGGACTGGCCGGGAGGGGCCCGGGGCTGCTCCGGGACGGGCTCGCTGCGGGCTGCGCCTCTGGTCCGTCTGGTCTGTCGGGTCGTCGGTCGGTAAAGTACTGCGTTTGTTATCGCGGCTGTTTACATCCCGGGATAATTATTGCAGCCCTATTGTCGTTTCCCCTCTCCCTTTGTCGGCCCATTAAACGGCCGTTATCTCAACTCGAAGCCATTTGCCCTTTTGTTGCCTCATTCTGCCCCGTGTTTTGCTGCCGGGGCGGTGAGCGAGCGGCTGCGTGGGGCTCGGCTGGGGCTGGGGCCGAACCATGACAGTCCTTTTTGGCGCCCAACGTGGGGCTCGAGGAGTTGAGATAA
>VWZZ01001111.1:0-66723 GCA_013399095.1 Psophia crepitans
GAGAGGGGCTGTTCACAAGAGCAGGGTTTAAACTAAAAAAGGAGAAATTTAGGTTGGATGTTAGGAAGAAATTCTTCCCTGTCAGGGTGATGAGGCACTGGAACAGGTTGCCCAGAGAAGCTGTGGAGGCCCCATCCTTGGAAGTGTTGAAGGTCAGGTTGGATGGGGCTTTGGGCAACCTGGTCCAGTGGAGGGTGTCCCTGACCATGGCAGGGGAGTTAGAATAGATGATCTTTGGGGTCCCTTCCAACCCAAACCATTCCATGATTCTATGATTCTGTGTGACTGCATTCTTTACTGGCTCAATTCCAGAGTACCTTATGAGATGTAGGCAAATTATGAGAATTAATTAAAAATAGAAATGAAATTACTGAATGAGGCTCACAATGCTCTACGCATATGTAGTGGGTTTTTTTTTTTCCAAAGTGCAGAATTAAAGTAGGAATTGTCTTTTTTTTTTCCTCTTTTCTTCTGAGAACAATTTAAAAAAAGAGAAAAAATCCATATATTGTACTAGATCTCCAGAATTATTTTTTGTATCTCAGCGGTAGGATAAATAGCATGTAACAGTACCTAAACATTTGAGAAAAACCTTGTGTTACTTTTATTGTGCAGTAAATTTTCTATACAGCGCATGTAAATTGTTTGCAAGCATGAACATGGTACCTTGGAGCTAAATTAATTTAGGTAATATACACCCTCCTTTCTCACATACACTTCTTGTGAGTATTGTTCAATATTTACAAAGTATGAATACATAGTACCTTTATAGCCAAATGCCTTTTACTACATTATTCAAATTGTACTGTGCTATGTAGGTGAAAATTGTCCAAATGCAAATAGAGAAACTCTAATGACAATGGAGCAAATCATGAAACCTCATATTTCTCCCTAACCATTGGGTTAACCTGAAATTACTTTAACTCAGTGCATTTCACCTTGTATATATAAAGATTCTATAAAGTGGTCTAGATTTCTTGGTAATCACTGTCATAAGTAAATAGGTAGATCTTCCCACAGAAAAGTAGAACTGACAAACACAGAGGATGGAGAGACAGACAGGGAACTGATCTTCTGCTACTGTAAATTTTTTTCTTTGTTTTTAAAGTTACCTCACCTATTTATGTGACTTAATTTTTTTTTAACTGACATCTGTCTCAGTTTGAGTTTATGAAAAAACAGTAACCTTCTTGAAAAGAAAAAAGAAAGAGAATGATAAATATTGTCACAAGATAAAAAGTAAGGCAGGAATGAAAATATAGTGGAGCTGCTTAGCTTTATAGTTGCACTGGTACATACAAAATCACTAAAAATCAGTAATATTCCAAAACAAACTAGAAAACAGTGGCAAATAATATTGATTCAATCTACTGTATCATACAAGTTTCTTTCTGTGTATTACTTTGAAAATACACTAAGGTTGAAAACTGCAGTGCCCAAACATTAGAAAGCTGAGCACAAAGGATCCTATATGCAAAAAACCAGCACTTTCTCATATACTTAATGACTACCATAATGCTTAGTAAAAAGGAGTCCTATAAATCTCTTGGATAAAAATAGCATTCAAAAATATTCTTCATGCATTTCCTTTCTGTAATTAAGAATTTAAATGTCTATTTATATATACATACCTACTGCTGGCTGGCTGTTACAGCACATCCAAAAAACCCCAGAACTTTGCAGTTTGAATGAAAAGAGGAGTTTGTAATGCAGACAAATTGAAGACAGATAAAACACTAAAGCTAGATTTGGTCCTTAGATGTGGAACATTTGCAGTATGTGGAGTGCTCTCTGGAGAAGCTGGCTAATGATCAAGACTTGAGAAGTTCCAGGCTGGAATTATGCCAGTGAAAAAACCCAAAAAAACCAACAAATCAGCATTTCCTACTTGAAAGATTTTAGATTGCACTTCTTATGTGAGACCACGGTATGCTGAAATGATTTGTGGCACCTATTGAGGAGTTACATAGTTTTACAAAGTGTAAATGAATTATAACCTATACATTTGGTTTTCAGCTGTAAACTGTTGAGAGCTTTTAAAGGTATTCTAAAAGTTTTCTGTAAGAATCACATCCTTCAAGTAACTCGTGAGGGCATCTAACAACTATGGATGAGGTAATTTTTTTTTATTATTTCTTTTTTCCCTGCCAGTTATAAGCAAAGCATAAAAACTTGGTGTAATGGATAAAAATAAAAGTACTTCAGCACTGCAGTCACAGAAATGGCTAGAGTATACTGTAGATACATTTGAACTTGCTCTGAAGTGACTGTTTCAGGTGTGATAGTCACCATTCGAGGCCACAAGGACTGCAGTCTAATTGATAAAAATCACTTTGAGTAAATTTCCCCACTGTCAGCTCTGACGCTTCAGGACTGCCATAGCCTAATGCAATGCCAAAGGAGAGGTTGACACCAAATCTGCATGCTCTCGGGAGCCTCAGAGCTGTCTCTTAGTGCTCATTCCTCTCCTGGACCTGACATCCCTGCAATGCCAAGCTTTGCTGAGCTGAATTCTGTGGGACACACAGACACTTTTCCAGAAGTTAAACTAAAGGAATTTTGAATGTTTCATAGGTGTTTCAATGCAGGTGTTTCCAAATCATCAAGCAGGTATGTCTGTACTTATTTGGTTTTCAGAAACTCAGCTAGATGGCTTCTGTTTAAGAAACTTAGTATTTCCAGGAGACAAAAGATCTGATTATGATCTCTACAGTAATTTTGTTTTCATGTACTAAAATAGGCAAGTGATGATTTTTTTTATTTTTTATTTTTCCATAAAACCTAATGTCCCATAAAACCACAGTATGTGTTGGGGTGTGGTTTTGGTCTTTACAGGGAAAATAAAATATTTTACAGAGATCGTGCTTAGTAAAATTTCTAGTTTGTCTAAGAGAAAATTCAAACCTTCTCAAATGAAAAAAGATATATGGCTGATCTAAAGAGACTGAAAAACATTCTTTCTCTTAAAAAAAAGTCTTAAATGTGTGCTGCAGCACAATGACTACCTTCAGAGAACATGGTCCAGGTGTAACTAATCACTGTTTCTGTGTGAGGTTGGACAACAGGGAAATATTCCAATGCTGCCTTCTATTCTTTCGATTATCTTTGTATTGCACACACTGTATCAGTATCTGAGCAGTCAATCTATTATAGTTACCGCAGAAAAAGAAAAATTTAAAATTTCTAAGCCCAGTAAACAAAAGCAAACTGGATGAGCTCACCAAAATGTCTTTTGAGGTTTTCAATAAATAAAAAAAAATCCCACTTTAGCAGGCCGCTTCACAATTGGTTTTTCAGGTTATCTGTATTTTGAAGCTACTGTAACAGAATATTATACAGCACTTGTGGAGTATCTGAAATACTCTGTATAATGTTCCCAACCTTTACAGCAGACTGTACATGCCTTTGAAAGTTAATGTCAGGGGCGGTGCTGTAAAATGTCTATTATTATCTCACTTTGTCAATATAAGCTATTCATCTTCATAACAAATGCTTTCTTGGAAAATAAACTGTACCTGATACTTCTCTCCAATGGTGCAGCTCCACATATTGCCACAATCTTTCCCAATTTGCACAAATGTAACTCAGGAGAGAATTACATCCCGTAGTAAATAAAGGGAGGTGAAGAACCGCTCTGATCCCTGGAGCAGCACATTGAGGTTTGAGAATACAAAGATGGTGAAGAACTGCTGGAAGAACAGCAGCATTTTCACCTCACAAATGAACATATCATCTCCATGAAATATGAAGCTGAAACTAATTTGGAGATGGCAGACTGGTGCATAAAGCCTGAAAGCTGCAAACAAAATTTACTACCCGGCTAGCACTAGGAATAGTACAGGCTCTACTAAAACTTTATGATATTCTTTTAAAGCTGAATAAAGTCATTTTACATTCTGCTTATTTATTAGCTATTTGCATCAGTACAATGGTGAGTAGTTTGGTAGTTTGAAGGAGAACAGTGTAGGGGAATCAATAATTCATGGCTCTGAATGATAGAACTAATATAGCAACCTCCTGAAATGTCAGCATGCAGTGTGAAGCCTATTAGTAAAAGGTCCTCTTTTTCACAGAGAAGATAAATAACTGTTACTTAGAACAACAGGGTACAAATCTAAACATTTAGAGACAGTCAGTAATTCTTGAAAGGCTTTTCTATTGGTACATCTTAGATAAATTCATGTTACAATGCAGTAAATGTTTATCTTTACTCCAGAAAATGAGGAGGTGAGCTGTGAATCATGATGTCCCTTGTTTGTGTTGTCATATGAAAACCGAGGGCAGTTGCTGGTCATGGATTCCCCACTTCCATTTGCATTAGTAAGTAGGACTCGGCTGACTTGGTTCTGATATCACACTTTCTGCTTACCTGTGCCCAGGCATGACAAAACAAAGTCAGTGCTCATGCCCATGTGCTAGATGCAGTTCTAAAGAGGACATTTAATTTTGAAAGGATCATAAACCAGAATATCATATACGTAATGTACATATTTTTGTTACAGCTAGAGAAGCTAAATATCAGGATTTAGATTTTTGCGGGCAAAAGATGAAAGTAAGCTAGCAGTTGACTACAACTCTATGAAAAAATAATAATGGCCACATGCAGTGTCGATATAAATAGACTTGCAAAGTGGACAACAATAATCACGTGGCAGTGGAAGAAATGCCAAATAAGCATCTAATCAAGGTCTCTCCCTTCATAGTCTCTCTAGAGAGTTCACATTACCAGCAATGAGACAGAGAAAAAATTCTTCATAAGAAACATTAATCATCTACTTTATGCTGTACCCTTAAAAGCAGTGAGGTGTAAGGGGAGTATTTTGTTTCTCATGTTGGGTTTGCATTTATATTTAGCAAACAAAGTGTCAGGCTCCTCTGTTTTTCCTGCTATACCTTTGTTGCAGTAAATCAAAATAAAGCCAATA
The DNA here is from genome assembly GCA_013399095.1 of Psophia crepitans. Taxonomy (NCBI): domain Eukaryota; kingdom Metazoa; phylum Chordata; class Aves; order Gruiformes; family Psophiidae; genus Psophia; species Psophia crepitans. Next base: position 4,926 of record VWZZ01001111.1, read on the forward strand.
TCAAATCAAGTGAATAAAAGTGCAAATCACACTAAATGCTTAAATTTCACACAAATAAGTTTAACCAGCAAATGGACTATTGTGCAATAACTTCATATTCAAAAAGGTCAGATTCCCTGGTATGTTCAGGCTGATGAATCCGTATGTGAGGTTTATGGCTGCTTTGAGCCACCAAAGCAGTGCTTTGCAGCTAAAACACCTCTCTATCCCTGACCTGCTGCATGGGAAGTGCTGCTTATCGCACTCTTTTACTACTTGCATCTAATTATAAGCATTTTTTCTGTGTCTCTTACACATCCGTTTAAAACATAGCTGCTTTTTGCATATTGAATACCTTCAGATACCCAGTCATTCCAGACTGAGTTCCACTGAATGTGATTCCTATATTTCCTGAGGAAATTTAATTATATTTTAATCCTGATTTTCATAGATTTTCAGTTTAGAATCTGTTGTCTTGAGTTTGATTTTTTTTTATCTAAACAAATACAGCTACACTACCTCTGTGTAACGGCCTTATCTTGTCTCCTAAATGCCACAGTAACCAATATAAAACATCTGGATCAGAAGTAATGGGATGGAATTCTGCAAATACACAGCATAAGTGTTGGGAGCACTTCCTAATAGCTGCTTAAGTGGTAGGAACACAAAAATTATGTAGGCAGAATAAGATACTTGATGTTACTTGAAGCACAACAATAGTTCTTTAAATTGCTATCCATTAACTCCCTGCAAAGTCTAAATCATAATTTAATTGATTTCTCATAAAGTACTAAAAATATTACTGTGTGATCCAAATGTCAGTATCCTGAATTGCAGAACTCCAAGTAAATGGAAAATAAACAAGCATCAATTTAAAAAAAAGTTACATAATTTAAAATATGGTTTCTGGTTAATTTTTCAGCATAATTTTATTTTTTGTTCATGCAATACTCTGCAAATCCATACGTTCAGTGAATACGGATACTTGGGTGTTCCTATTGAAAATATAGTGCAGCATCATGGACAACATATTTACACATGATATATTTTCCATTGTTAATATTTTCATTTGTCAAAGTTACTTCTTTTCAAAGTTACTTATTTTCAAAGTTAATATTTTCAAAGTTAGTATTTTCATTTGTTAAAGTTACTACTGACAAAGTCTTCCCCTCAAATCATAATATCCTTCTCTTCTGCTACCTTTAGCTGAATTGAACAATTTCAGATGTAGTGTTAGTTAAAATTAACATTTTAGTTCTGCAACCAAAGGGTTCTGAGTTATTCCTAGCCTAATAAATATAGTGGCCAAGGCACACTGCCACTAACACCTCTGACCTAACTCCCTGCCCTCCAGTATGGGGTACCCTATTGAGACTATGGGCAGTTTCGGGTGCCAGAGTACAAAAAGGCCTTAAAATTATTGGGGAGTGTCCAAAGGAGGGCAACTAAGATGGTGAAGGATCTAGAGGGGAAGATGTATGAGGAGAGACTGAAGTCCCTTGGTTTGTTCAGCCTGGAGAAGAGGAGACTGAGGGGAGACCTCATGGCGGTCTACAGCTTCCTCACAAGGGGGAGCGAAGGGGCAGGCGCTGATCTCCTCCCTCTGGTGACCAGCAATATAACCCAAGGAAACGGCATGAAGCTGCAACAGAGGAGGTTTAGGTTGGAGATCAGGAGAAGCTTCTTCACTGAGAGGGTGATCATGCGCTGGAACAGGCTCCCCAGTGAACTGATCACTGCACTGAGCTTGGCTGAGTTTAAGAAGCGTCTGGACGATGCTCTCAGTCATCTGCTGTGATTGGGCTGGTCCTGTGTGGAGCAAAGAGTTGGACTCAATGATCCGTATGGGTCCCTTCCAACCCAGGATATTCTGTGATTCTGTGATTCTATGATTATCTTGTATCTAATTGTCACAGGCCAAAATTGTCTCAGGAGGATGCTCAGAAACCTAACGAATGTATGGGAACCAGTATATGAATATGTAGCCTCACACTAACGTTTCACTAATACAGATATATTCCTTGTAGTTACTTCCATGCCATATTGAGCAGTAAAAGTACCACTATAAATTCAGCCACTAGCTGGAAAATTGATAGATAAGCCAGCACTGCCGACTGTAGTAGTGTTTTACAGGGGTGGGAGTTACAACATTGGTATCAGTCCCTTCTGACTCACTCAGCTTGACGCTGTGGATTTGACCAAGGACCTCAAAGACCACTCTGGGAAAATAAAGTAAACAGGAAGGAAATACACAGAATGTGTAACATCTGAGGATTTCCAGGACTTTTGCTGGTCTTAACCCTGAAAATCACCAAAAGTGTACTGGAGAGTAAGTTCATCCTCTCAATGGCTTCCAAAGACTGATAGGCTTTCTGAACCATCTGTGAAGAGTCAGACTTGTGTTCAGGAAGCCAGAAAAAGCCTACTAGTGAGTTTTCTAACTTGATTTTGATACTGATGGTGTTGTCTGACACAAAACCAAAAATTACATTAACATGTTGAGCACTTGAATACATTTTTTAATAGGATTATGTAATATATAATATTCTGTTATCTAGACATCTCTAAACTGGCAAGTTCTCAGATGCTTGAGAAACATTATTTATCTCACCTAGTTTTAGACATCAAGAGTGTAGAAATCTGAGTTCATAGAGACTTTTTTTTTAGGAGAGCTGAAGGAAATGAGTGAGAGTAGACTTCCAGGAGGCAAGTCATGTAACTTATTTTAGGTTTTAGGCTTTAAAATAAGGATGGAATGTATCACTAGAGATATATAAACTAAGGAAATACAAATACCAACAAAGACATGAGGTATTTTGATTGATCATTGTACCTATACTGTGCTGATTATAAATATTCTCGCTTTGAAAGAGAGAAAGAAGAAAAGAAAGAAAGAAGGAAAGAAATTAAAGGAAATTAAAGGGAAGAAAAGGGAAGGAGAGGAATAGACTTATCATTATGGAGGGGATTTTGATTTATTTTTTTTTATATTGGACCACTTGTCTGTTCAGTCAAGAGGTTTTACTACTGACCTGACCAGTAATAATTCTGAAATTAATATTGAGTTTCACTCAAAATCACCAGAAGGTAGAAGATTTTTCCAAATTTTTCCAAATTTTCCTTCATGTGTTTAGAATTTTATCTGCTACAATAAAAATTATTCTCATTTCTGATCAAAAAATTTCAGTACTGCATTTGGTTTACTTCGAAATAAAATGAGGCCAAGTGTATAGTTAAGTCAAAGATTTACACTTCCCTCCATCATATGGCTCATGGAACTGGTTTTTAATACATGGCAGAAGATAACAATTATTAGTAATTTAATACTTATGCTGGTGATTTATTTTTTTTTAGTTCCCAGGGTTTGAGTCCCGTCATCTTGGGCTTCTCTATGATTTTTGAATTTGCTGGTTTACATGTATTTTTACTCTGTGTTATAAAGGCTTTTGCAGTTTTAGTTTTGACAAGACTTGATTAAAGCTATTGCATACGAAGAATGAGCCAAACCCCAAACTGACACCTCAAAGTTAAAGAGTTGATGAGTTTCCTCTGGTGCAGTGAATTATAAATTCTTCTGATTTCTAAACAGAATTTCTTCTAATTCACAAACAGAAACTGTAATTAACACTAGCATTGCCTTGGGAAAAAACCTCAGCAGCACACTAATGATCGCTTCTTTTGCTGAACACTGGCTGAACATATGACTTTTGCTCCAGAGGACCCTAACTTCCAAAATAAAAACAACCCCGCAAGGCAGCTTCCAGCTTAATTTTTTGGTTGCAGTAAATTTTCCCAAAAATTGTTATGATGCACAATGTTTTATGGCATACAGAATGAAGAAATTAATCATTTTAGACCTAGAAGTCTCTTAAACACAGTTTTTCCGTGGTTCACAAATAAGGATAGTCAATATGGTTTTAATGCTTTAGTGTATCTGGTATCATTCAGACTACAGTATAGGCCCAACAGATATTTAGTGTATGAAGCACTCTCAGCTTTTGATTTTGTTTTAACTAAAAGGGAGCGTTATTATGTAGGATTATCCGCCAGTGCCACAAATCATTACAACCAACGTAGGATTGTAACCAGTGTGGGGAATTGAAGACTGTTGCAGCTGGAAATGTTTCTGATTTTTGAGATTTGGTTTGTTGGTTGGTTGTTTTTTTTTCCTTTACTGTTATTTACTTATTCAAAGTTTATATTACAGGAAAGCAACAGAAGAACAAAGTTTGTTTTTCTGATTGTCCTGGAGTATAAGAATTTGAGTAATAATTACATACAGTAACACATTTAAATTACCTTAACAACATAGGCTGTACCCAATAATAAGAACAATTCAGATTTCAAACAAAACCAATGAAAACATAAGCCAGGATAATTTGTCAGTAGTTTTTTAAGATCTTGGCAAGTTTCTGACAATACAAGAGCATTTAAAACAGTAATATAAACTGTTCTGTCTGAAACTGTAGCTACACATAGTTATTCATTCCTCAAGCTGAAGTAAAACAGAAATCTTTTATTCTATGGCAAAATTAACAATAATTAAAATATTGATCCTAAGTTTATCACTAGGAGCAGCTATGAATACATATTCATATATACACACAAATACATACATTACATGTATATAGCATCACATTTAGTAGAAACCTGCATTAAACTCAAAAAAGCTGCATGCAAGGTCTTATCTTTCTGTTATCAAAGAGCAGTTTTCATAATATGAAAACTTAGTCTTAGCTGACTAAGACAGCAAAGAGAATTTTAGATTGTCAGGATTTAATTATCTACATTGAAGTTTACTCTAAAGGTGTCACACAAACTTTTATGACCTAGGAACTTTAAACAAGAGTGTGCTTCTATTACATGGATGTTTTAATAAGTCTTAATTCCTATATTGTTAAAGCAAGTTGTATCCACTGAGGAGTTACATAAAAGGAACTAGTATTCTGGCTCTATTTTTTTTACAAAAGTAAAAGGTACTTGTTTCACAGTATTACAGAAATGATACATCATAGTATGAAAATTACTTTCTTTTTTACTTTTTAGTGTGTTTTTCTCCATAAAGTCTTTATTAAAGTGAGCCTTTAAATTCTAAATTTGGTAGAGCCAAAGAGAAGAAAATGTGAGTTCCTCTCAATATGTTGAGTTGATATGGTCTAATATCTTCTGCCAAATCTGTATTGCAAAAGACACCCTGTAGCTCCATACAGTGAAATCTGCCAGCTTTAATGATCAAGGTCAAGTATAAAAGATATGTTGCAGTCTAGATAACAGAACTATACCTTAAGCTAACTCCAGAAAAATAATTATTTGTGACAAAAAGTTTGTGTGTAAATGCTTCTGATACAGCATGGCTATTTGTTGTATTAATCCACACCAGTCACCGCTGGGAACTAGTTCTGAGCGGCATCACAGAGAACAGCTCTTGCTTTTGTTTTTATATCTATAGTTAGATCTATACTAAGAACTCTGATTTAACCAGAATGAGGCAACACTGATCTAAGCAAACAGCAGGCTTTAGAAGTAATGAAATTCATTTAACGGTATTAAAAACTGTCTGATTCAAAATCACATTCCTGTTTGAAATTTAATGATGTGACTTTTTTTTTTCCAGAGATAGCAGCAGCAGTCTGACAGGTTTGAACAAAAAACAGAGATATCACAGAGTGTAACTGCGTATGGGAAGTGAAGGTGAACCCATGTGCTCAGGCACTGTGCGTTTTCCACTTAGGTGTGTGCTGTGAACAGCACTTAGTTTTGGCATTACCAAGTTCAGCTGTTTCTATACATACACACCATAACATTTCCCACCAATTCAAATATTAGCAAAGAAAAAACAAAAACTTTCTATTTAATAGATAAGTTTTAATACAATAATTGGTGATACGGCTGATAAACCTGTGAATTATGATCTTGTCTGTTCTCAAAAATATACCATATATGCTTGTTGTCCAGTTAATAAATCTCATTTTAGTAACTATAGTTATTATAAAATTATGTCAAAGATTTGTAAGCCAATGCTTTCTCCAGCCCTTGTTTTAACCATTCCAAAATTGGGACAGGAGGGGCCTGTGTAAATCCCAATTGCATAACTGGTGAATTTGGCACATTACATATGCGACAGCCCAGTTTGTGGCTTTAATGTAGTGCTGAGTGAGTACCCAGCGAGTAAACCTGTCTTTGAACTCACCCTGAGCCAGTCTTGTAAAGTACTGTTGTACTGGGTCAGGCTGAGCTGGAGTTAATTTCCCGGTAGCAGCCCTCACAGCGCTGTGCGTTGGTAGCAGCAAGGTGCTGATAACACACCAGGGTTTTGGCTACTGCCGAGCAGTGCCGGCACACATCAGGCTGTGTCTCCAACCCTTCTTCCCCCCCCTCAGCAGCAGGCTGGGGGTGGGCAAGGTCCTGGGAGGGGACGCAGCCAGGGCAGCTGACCCAGACTGGCCAAAGGGATATTCCATACCATATGACGTCTGCTCAGCAATGGGAAGCTGAGGGAGAGGGGGAGGAACGGAAGGCATTCGTTTTTTCAACATTTTGCCTTCCGGGGTAACCACTACGTTTTTGGAAGCCCTGCTTCCCAGGAAGTGGCCGGACATCGCCTGCTGATGGGAAGTAGAGAATAATCTTTTGTTTTTCCTTGCTTTGCTTCCATGCGCGGCCTTTCTTTTCGCTATATTAAAACTGCCTTTGTCTAAACCCATGATTTTGGAGTGATCTTTTCCATCTTATTTTTTCCCTCTCCCCTCTCTGCCCTGCTGAGGAGGGGAGTGATAGAGCGGCTTAGTGGACGCCTGGCGTTTAGCCAAGGTGAAAACCACTACAACTGTTTTCATATTCAGCATTAGAGCAAACAGAGACCTGTTCTGCACTGCATCCATCACTGGCTTCATCAGGCAACGGCAAAGGCTTGCAAGGAATTGAGCTCTAGTAGGGAATCCTCATGTCGTTATCCACCCACTGTCTTTCAGAAGTGCCACCACCATTACCAGAATGGTGCGTGGTGTCACTGGAGCTTATGACGTGCTTTATGACATCAGAGGGATACACAGAAATTATCTTTCTGGTATTTCATATAGGCACTATCCACTAGTTCAGGCAGGACAAAATAGCTGTATTGTGTCGAGCGCTAGACCATCTATTTTGCAATTCATTGCATCAGAAGGGCACTGCATTTCCTTAACAGCCACGTATTTCAGTGCCTTGTACAACACCTGAGTTAGAAATACCGGCTGACTGAAAGGTTCTCCTTTCATATAAAGAGGACACTTTGGCTGACAGACACAGCCAAAACTATGTGTTTTCTATCAGTCACTGAGTCATGCAAGTATAAAGAAATAGTCAGGACTTTCTTTCAAATGCTATTCTTTCCGCTATTAGGCAATATACAGTCTCTGCTTAACCCGAAGTGTTATGGAATGGGGAAGAAATTTTTACCAGAGTGGAAAAAGATCCATGACACAGACTTGTCTGAACATAACCTTTCCACCACTTACTTCTATCATCATTTCAGAATTATAGCATAGTTAAGAACCTGTCCAGTAAGTCTTTTTATTAGCAACATAATGTTGGATTCATCTTAACAAATGGAAACATCTGCATTACTGATGTCCAACAAAGAAAAGAAATCTGTTCATGCACTCAAGTAGTCTGACAGTATTATTTTAGGTCTCATTCAAGGAGATAATAGAACAGGGTTTTTTCCTTATATCTAGTTTGAATTTGCTCTCTTTTAGTTTAAAAACGTTACTTTAGGACTTTAATTTTTGAGAGATAGATAATAATTTGCGGTACTCTGCATTGTCTTCTTCTGAAGCATCAGTAGGCAGAAAATAGCTTATTGAATGAAAACAAATAAATACTTTTTTCAGAAAAAGGGAATATTTATCTCTAAAGGAAATGATCTAATTTTTTGCTTGTAGTGTAACATGTCTATTGCACAAATAAACTAATGTAATAGCACTTTTTAAAACCGTTGAAAGAAGAGGTTTTCTATTTAGAAAAGAATATTTATAAAATAAGACCAGACTGAAATTCTCTCTACAAAGTCATAATGAATTATTCCCTCATTTCCTATCTCAGTGTCTATATTCAGTTTTACTCTCTGTCTGCAGCACAATTTTTTTAGGCAGATATCTTTATTTTTTTAATGAACATCTAAATGCTTAAAAATATGTTGGCAACTGTCCTGGTTTCAGCTGGGAAAGAGTTAATTTTCTTCAAGAAAGTCAGTATGGGGCTGTGTTTTGGGTTTGTGCTGGAAACAACGCTGATAGTGGAGATGTTTTTGCTGTTGTTGGGCGATGTTTACACAGAGCCAAGGACTTTTCGGCTTCTCTCACCATCCCACTGGCGGAATGGCTGGGGGTGTGCGGGGAGTTGGGAGGGGACAGACAGGGCAGCTGATCCAAACTGACCAAAGGGACATTCCATACCATATGGCGTCATGCTCGGTTTATAAGAGGCTTGGGAGGAAGAAGAAGGGGGGCGGCAGCAGCGTTCGGAGTGATGGCGTTTGTCTTCCCAAGTCACCATTACGCGTGACGGAGCCCTGCTGTCCTGGGGATGGCTGAACCCCTGCTTGCCATGGGCAGTGGGGAATGAATTCCTTGGTTTGCTTTGCTTGTGCACGCGGCTTTTGCTTCACTTATTAAACTCTTGTATCTGAATCCACGAGTTTTCTCACTTTCACTCTTCCGATTCTCTCCCCCTTTTCCAATGAGGGGGACTGAGCGAGCGTTTATGTGGTGCCCCGCCAACGGCTGGAGTAAAACCACGACAGCAACCTTCGGTAACATTTTTCTAAGAGAAATTTTATAAGTTTTGAGGTTGGTAGGGGTTGGTTTTTTTGGTTTTGCTTAGGGGTGGGATTTTTCTTTTGTATGTTGTTTTTTTTTAATTTTCTGAACAGAATAAAACGCTTAATTAACCACACTGTGAGGAAAGGTTCCAGCCTTGACAGTATGTAAAATAGTCACTATGATAAGTCTCCCTCTAATCTTGTTTCAAATTCAGAATTTTAGGAAGCCACAAGGATAATTTTTTCTTTGAACACAGGCTCAATCTCTCCTCCTGTCCTTTTTCTTCTTTTTTTTTTTTAGTTTTAATTGATTTTTTCTGGACTACTGGGAAAACTCCAGTCTCTAGTAATTAAAAAGCTATTACAAATGAAAAAAATAGAAGCCGTGATTGGCACTTTTTTCCAGACTCATAATTTTACTATGTAATAACTACTAATGTTGCAAAAATATTAAAATGAAAAGATTTTGTTAAAGATGTGTTCAACAGCAATGCTTTAATCACAAAATGTATTTGTCTTGTATCCTGGTTGGTCTGACTACAGAAGAGAAGGCTGAAAGTCCTTGGGGATAGAGTAGTAAAAGAAATCATTTTTTTGCTTTTTTTTTTAAAGAGTACAATTTATGGAGTTTTTCAATTTGATTTCCCAAATATAAATAGCTTCCTAATCTCCACGATGCACTGACTGCTTCTAGAATCCTGTGATTTTTAAAGGAATCTTTGTTTTACCTACTGTCAAAGAAACTGTGGCTATTTCCAAAAATGTAAGTGGCTGACAGACAATGTTTGCTGAGGTTGCACAGGACTCTTCTTACTCAGAACACAGTAACTGAGAAATAGCTGTCCCCAGAACTGGTTGAGCTTCATAAAGTTAAGAATGTGAGAGAGACAGAAAGAACCCAGCCATACTTAGGCAATGAGACAAGAGGTTTTTTGAATGTTAAATTATTAATTATTTTTATTTTTTTTTAGTCTGGCAACTCACAGAAATAGTAAATTGTAGATGATTTTTTGCTTTGACTACAGCTGTAAACTGCTTCTTTTCTGTTTCTGAGAGGAACTGAAAGACGTTTTAAGTGAAAACTTAACACAGAATCATAGAATCATAGAATATTCCGAGTTGGAAGGGACCCATAAGGATCATCAAGTCTAACTCCTGGCTCCACACAGGACCAGCCCAATCGAAGCAGATGACTGAGAGCATCGTCCAGATGCTTCTTGAACTCAGTCAAGCAAGTCAAGCAACATATCTAGCACTAAATAAAATCTGTGTTTGATTATTGATATTTTTATAATTTCAAGAAAATAATTTAAAAATAAGAACATCAGTGACAGTAAAAATAATAAACAATGCCATTTAAGGGGCAAAAAAATCTCTTTTCATTTGAGTAAAATTAATATATTGATTGTAGACCTTACCTGTGTATAAACTAGTGTATTCCTGATATACTCACAGGAGGATAGGCAGATACCACTGTGCAGAATTTACTCCTTTAGGACTCAATATTGGATTTTTTGGCTTATAGAACCAAAAATATTTTCTCATATGTAAAAGTATTGATACCGTACAAGTAGGAGAAGCAGTGTTACTTGGAAATATTGGCAGATATACTTGCTGGTAAATTAAACAATGATCACTTTACCTAACACATTTCTAATACAATGGTTGTTTCTTGCTTCTCAGAAGAAAACCAGGAAAGTCAAAAGGCATACCAAACATGAACCTGCCCATTGCTCTTAACTTGATCTTGTACTTGCTGAAGGTGAAAAAGCAAAGGAAATTAAATTAAAGTTGATGCAGCACTTCAGTGGTGCTTTGCTGTAACAGTGGTGGTCTCAGCACATACACAGAGCAATGTTTGCAGAAGGAGGTGATGCTTCTACTACGTCAGCCAGTCTAGTTTGAAACAGTTAAACAGAACTTAAGGCACAGGTGGTCTTCTTCAGGTCTGAAATAAAAACAAAAGTCTTCAAAACTCAGTGATTGTTCAAAACATTTTCTGATGGTTTAGTCAGATATTAAGCACCTTAATGTGAAGTTCCAGATATGCGGTGCTTAGATTTCTCTGACGTGTTTAGTGTTAACCACTTGAACTGAAATTTCACAGGCCTTTCTCTCAGTGTAGTTTACGGCTAGTCTGAACAAAGACAGTAATGACTTATGAGGGTATGGATTTACTCGGTGGAGGAGGGAGGAAAGCCTGGTTTTCATATTCCTTATTTCTTTCCTCCACATGAATACATCCAAGGATTTCTGCTCTTCAGCTGAGCTGTGAACACTGTGTGAATTGGTGAGCAATGTGTGGGTTTGGACTTTGGATTGAGATTCATCCTGCTCAGATATCAGCTTTAAGTAATTGACAGAGATCCTTAAGTTAGACGTGCAGTTACATTGGACTCTATCATCACCAAGAGGAGAGAATTCCCTTCTGTCTCCCTAACTGAACTGCCTCTATAGAGGGATGCAACTGAAGTAAAAGGAATGACAGACATTTTTGAAAGATTATCCAAAGAAATTTCATGCAGTACTTTCAGTGACAACAGCAGGTCCATTCACTGGAGAAAGAACAGGTTATTTTAACTGAGATCAGACCAGTACCAAGGACTGCTTTTCACCTTCAGGGGACTAACTGCAGGAAGTAACTGAATGCATAGCGAAAGATGGAAAATAGGCTCTGATAGTGTATGGAATTAGACTTTGTTATCTACATTTTAACAATAATTTCTAAATAATGAATTCATATAAATTAGAAGGATGTTGTCACATAAATGTATAAATATTGGTAAGACAGTTGCCCTACCAGAACTTACAATTGCTATGACCTATATGGATTCAATAAAGCAAGGAAAAAAAGGAAGGTAATTAATTACGCTGCTACTTAATTTATCAAAAACCTTTTCAGCTTTGAACTCAACACAAAGAATAAAGGTTAGATCACACTTAAATGAAAAAAAAAAAGCAACAACAGCAAAAGAAGTGACAAGAAGCTCTACCTAAAGAAATTGTTCTGTATATTCTCTTTAATGCCTTTAAAACCAGATATAGAAAGAGAAACTCAGCTGCTTACGTTGCCACATGCCAGGCAAGACAACAGCACTTTAGGGTATATGAGAACCAGGTATGAGTCAATGATAATTAAGACAAACATAAGAAGCAAAGAGAAGTTTAAATTTAAATTTAAGGAGCAAAACAGATGAGTGTCATTGCACCAGGAAAAGGAGAAAGGTAAGCATATAAAAATGTAAAATACTTTCCTGGGAAGAGGAGATAAAGGGTACACGCTTGAAATGGAGATGAGCTATATAACATAGCTAAATTTGGGATATATGAGCAGCTGTTTAAGGACAGGTAAATCCTACCGCAGAAATAATAAAGTGCCTATATATAAACGTATGATATTCATCAAAAATCCTATAAAAATAAATAAAACCAATTCACAGAAAGAAAAATGCAAAAATATGGGCTTCAAAGAAATCTACTTGACAACTAAACCTGGGATATTCGCATTAAAAGGTAAGAAGGAAACATATTTTTGAAGGTGAACTACAAGAAAAAAGTATTTAACAAACAAAAGCCCTGACCTAACAGCAGGCTTAAATCTTGTCAGTTGTCACCAAAAATCTTTATAGACTCTAGTTTTACTTGTCCTCTTGTGTTTATGACACATCAGAAATTAGCTGAATGTGTTTGCCTGGCATTGTAGCTGCATATGTAACATAAATCCACTTCAGGGAGCAGGAATTCAGCTGTAGTTCTACTATTTATTATTCAACAAATAACATTCCATCACCAGGAACAGAGTAGATATTAACATCTGCCTTTGGTTTAACAAATTATAGCTGCTTACAAAACCCAGATTTCATTCCTACCAAATTTTAATGACATTTAGATTCAACATTGTATTTTAATACTCCTTGTGACAAGTGTCATCTTCTTGTACATAAATAAACATAGGTGTAGATATGCAGGTTCCAAATCTGCTAACACCTATCATTTATTCAAAAACTATCAACTCTTAAAATAACTTTTAAAGAAAAAGCACTTGGAGCTGCGCTTGAGCCAGCTATCAAAATCCATTTATGAAATTAAGAGTGAAGGGACATTATAGACTGAGGTTCTACCTTTGTAGGATAAATAGCTCTATGAACATTATGTAGGAGGTCGTCTTGCCACAGATGGCAATTGGGCTATGAAATGATGGAACTTTAAAAAAAACATTGAGATGTCCTGAGTGGTATTAATGGAAGTTTAACTAACCAAGAAAAGAGTGGAAAATATAAAGGAGAGGAAATAAGAGTGAGGGTATGTTTGCGGATGCGGCACACAATTGATTTTTAACCGAATATGTGCATCAGCTGAAAGGGAAGGAAATAATAATTGCTCTGGCATTAAGTAATACAAAGACATACACTTAAATAACCTTGTACTGTAAATGGATAGAGGCAGAGAAGTTCGGAGAGGAGAATATTTGTTCCTAAATTTTCCAATTTAAAAGGTAAGAAAATCATCACATTTTCAGAAAAAAAAAAAAAAGAAAAAAAAAAGGAGAAAATTCATTATTTGGGTGTGTAAATGTCAAGGGTCATCAGAGAGATTCTAGTGATAAAGGTGGGGGGGGGGAGGAAAGCTAGTGATACTTAGCCCAAAATGTATTTTTTGAAAAAAATCATCAAAGTACAGAACTTTCTTAAAAGCAGTGATCTCCTAGTGTGCTGGGGAAATCATGGATTTTTTTAAAAAGACTAGAGATTGGCATTTCAGCCTTTGAAGGTCTCCAATTTCGTCACTGCCTTTATGAGGTCTCAAGAAAGAGATTTCCCTTACTGCCAGCAGCTTATTTGCAGAGGGCATGTTCTTGCGCTTTGAATGTAGGAATAAACACTGACCAGTGAAGACCAGCCGCTGTAGCGATTTACACTGAGTGGTTTATTTGCTTGTTCACTCTCTGGTATGTGCTAGTGTACGCCCTATTGTGTTCTGTTGAGAGAAGGTGCTCTGTGGAGAGGAAGGCAGCCTGCTATCAGGGTCAGATGAAATCCAGCTGAAGCAGGCAGGGATTGCTCCTTCCCTGAAAGTATTTAGAAATTCATAAGTCGCTTGAGGGACTTCTCAAGTGCAAGGCAAGACGTGCAGGAAGAAGAAAAGAGCACAGTGAAAATGCAGAGCAAGCACAGAGAGACTGCACAGGCAGCCACAGGGTTACCCTGGAGAAGACCAGGGGACAGACATGTACCAAGGTCTTAGCATGGAAAGAATAAAAAAAAGACTTCTCCTAGGGATCTACATGAATACAGTGGGGAGATTTGCTCACCCCCCCTTTTTATTGCTGTTTCACCCTTGAGATCTCATTTTTCTCTATTCATGATCTTTGTACTCCAGTTCTGTCACTGCTGTTCAATGGTAGTGTGTAAGCAGATTCACCTTTACACTTTTTCCAGCCAAAGTTTCTATTGCACAGCTTCTTGTGGCATTTTAGGATAAGATTCTAAGTATGAATTGGCATATGAACTGAACTCCTGAGGCTGCCTTTATTTACATCTCACATGTCTGACAAGGGATTTTTCTGTGTGCATACATTCAAATGCTTCAAAATATTTTTCTATAATATATGAACCAAAATTCTGTAGGGAGAAGCTGGCAATCAGTGAATCAGAAGCTGACAGTCCCTTGTTGTTCTGCCCATAATTCCTGATTGTACAAAGGTAACATCAGAGTTTTGTTTCTGTTCCAAAACTGTGGTCTAGCTGCACATGGCAGATTGTCTTAATCATTGAAGATGAAGTCCCAGCTGCAGTGGACTACCCCAACAAATGACCAGAACATTTTTCTGAGCTTTGACCGTATAAATAGCCCAGACTCAAACCTCTTAATGTGAGCCTGTTAATTGCTCTGAGAAGACTGTGGTACCATCTTGGTGTTAGATCCAGTAAGGATTACTTTTTTTTTTACCTTCATAGAAAGATCTTATCCATTCTCTTATCCACTTGGAACAATTCCACCATGTAGTTTATGTATTAAGTCCTGGATAATCAAATCAGGTTTAATTAAGTCCAATAAGTCTTAAAATCTTGAGGACCAATTAGCAGCTTAGATTGCCTGTGACATCTACACAGATACATATTTCCCTATAGTGCTAGAACATCTGACCACAAAGAATGGGTGAAAGCAGTCCAAACACAGTAATGTGATATAAGTTTAGTCCAGGAATATACCTACCCAGCCAAAGCTAATCAAAAAGCTCACAAGGAAGAAGTTTTCAATACAGACATAGAGTTTAAGGCTGGGACTTATTAAAAAAAAGAAAAAGAAAAAAGAAAAAATATATTTAAGATTTTGTCAGTTAAGTCCAAGACAAATCCACAGAAGCTTTGTGTAACTGAGACTCTGTAGCTTATCCATTTCTGCTAGAGCATTTGCTTAGTATCTTAAAGTTCTGCTATTGTAGATATTCTAGAATCTGTCAAGTCAACTATTCTGCAAATATTTCCTTAAATGCTCATTCACAAATATCTCAGATCTTAAGTCCCTTGATGGATGTAGTATTTGTTACAGGGCCTTTGTGTAAAGTTTTTGATAGGGTTTTATAAATACCTATCTCATACTGGCATAATTAAGTTCACTATCTGATACAGTATCACCACTAATTTTATTTAAAAGTACCAGAAAATGAGGAGGCATTGATATCACCATTTTCTTCTTGCTTATAGTCCAAGGATAAAATCTCTGAACTACGAAGTAGGAGACTTGAGATTCATACTTTTCCTTACTTGAATGATTAAGAAGTAAGTAAGCTTCTGGAAGCTTGCTAATTCTGAGCTTAGAAACCTGCTTCATCTTTTCTTCAGTCTCAACCTCTGTATGAGAGGCAACAGAGGACTCTGGAGAATGAAAGGAGGACAAACAGCTGGAAACTTGACCCT
Organism: Psophia crepitans; assembly: GCA_013399095.1. Taxonomy (NCBI): domain Eukaryota; kingdom Metazoa; phylum Chordata; class Aves; order Gruiformes; family Psophiidae; genus Psophia; species Psophia crepitans. The sequence continues at coordinate 20,625 of VWZZ01001111.1, forward strand.
ATAGCTAAGTGGTTAAGGCAGCCAGCTAGCAGCCAGCAGACCAAAACACTGGTCTCCACATAAGCTGTTTTTTAACCCAGTGATCTAATGTAAAATGCACAAACAGTTCATGGAAATCATGCCAGACCTTGGATTGACTCCTATCAAATGCATACTCTATTAGAGTCAGGAATCAAAACCAGACAGATAGCTCATATAATTTTTGGTGTTACATTTTCACATGTTTCTCTGTCTTTTTCAAGACACACACAAACAGTAGAGAAAAGGACAGACAGAAGGCAGCACTGACAATAGCTATACAATTAAAGGAGTTTGCACGCTTTGCAGCAAAGCTGAATAGGGATTTTTTCCCTTTCCAAACTCATGTAGTACTAGCAATATAAGAAGTTGCATGTAACAATAGGAGACTTTAAAAAAGCACATAGGAGAGATTTCTAAATTGACAACATTCCTTTAAATTGACTCAGTACAAACTGGCATCACTAGATGATACATAGCTGTCATAGTACTTCATTGTTGTCATCAAAATTTCACAGAAAATGTAGAAATAATAATTTGCCTTGAATAAGACGAAGCTTGAACTCATTTGTGTTTACTGCCTAGGTAGTTAATACGTCTCACTTAGAGATAGAATAACATAGTTGGAGTCTAAGGTCCCAGCTCACTCTTATCAGTTTGAAAAGGATTACTGTCAAGAGTAAGGAAAGAGTATTTTGTCCTTTGTACTGTAGCCATGTTAACTGTATACAAGTAACACAGGGAGATGTTTATTGGTGGAGTCTTGAGAGGGGACCTGCTTGAACTAACAAACTGTTTATTTTTGATACTTCTTCCTTCAATTTGGAAAAGCCCTCTTTAAAAGTAATGCAAGTTGTAGTGTTGGTGGAAGACAAAAACAAAGATTTTAAAATGCGATATTAGGTTGTGAGTATAAATTACAGCTAAATGCCTCTTATTTAAGCAGCTAATATTTAAAACTGAAACAGTCTGACTATATTGTGAAATAGAGCTGTCTATTAGTGTTAGGGAATTTTAGGATATTTGAGGGATTTTTTTCTTCCAAGTTTGATACTTAAGAGTAAGAAAAATACACTGGGTTATACTAGTGCTCCATTATTTGGGTAAAGGGAGTCTGAAATAGCCTTATAAAAAGAAAAATATTCATAACAGAGTATGAGAAGATATTCAAGCATGTGAGTATATCATTGCCATCAAGCATCAGCGAAACAAAAAACCAAATTGTTTCCACACAAACCTATGCTCTCCAGATTAACGTTTGGCCTTGGAAAGAAGGATGACTGGGTTCATCTGGCATCACACATAATTCACATCAGCTAATAAACCCTACAAGGACTGATATTGGCTGTCCTCTTCATACGTGGTATAGCTAAACTGTACGCCAGGCAAAGTCATTGTGGACTACTTGGAGTTAGTGAATGTTATTGAGCGTATAATCTATGCTCTCCACAGTCTTGTCCCAGCCAGAACAATTCCCACTTTTTGGCTCACCATTAACAAGCACTTACATACATTTGACAGAAGCATGCTTACTAGAGAATCTTCCTGTAGGTATAATTCTGTTAGGCTCCTTATTTTGGTAGGTATCTATAAAATTGCGATTGGTTTAATTGTACTGCTTTAAAGCAACACAACTTTCCATCTAGAGAAGAACATAACAGTGATGAAGTCTAATGCTTTGTGATGCTACGAAGCTGTCAACTGTATTGACCACTGTTACTTCAGTCCACCCATTTGTCTACAGGCTTTGTATGCCTTTACACAATCCTCATTGCAATGTTTGCAAAAGCAAATGGCTTTCAGCACCTTGCGCTAGTCCTTGATTAAGTAGATTTTCTATCTCAGCACTTTCTTCCTTTCTCCCTCCCGCCCCACTACAGTTTGTCCCCCTATTTTTATTCACTATAATTTATCCAGTGGCCTGTGGAGATCCCTGTACTGCCACAAGCCTTGTGACACTCTTACTACGTCCTGTCTCTTCTCTTGCTTTCTTTTTCTTCTTCCTTGGGAGCAATTTCAACTGAGTAGAAATTCTGACAGATCTCTTCTACCATTTCTAACCTGCAAGTTTTGCTGTTCTGTTTCAGGGACGTAGGTTAACTCATCCCCTGGGCCAGATCTAGGCTGCTACTTGGCCAGTTCCACTAGGTAGTCAGGCTGCATGAATAGAACTTGGCTGAATGAGCAGAACAAAATGATTAGGTTCGGCACCCCAGGAATTGTAATTTCAGCTTCTGCCTTTCATTGCAGCACTAAAGACTCAGCCCAGGTCCCATGATAGTCAAGCTAACATAAATTGCAGCTATTGTGAAATTCAAGCTAGCGTTTTGGGGTGTGTTCAGGAACCAGATTAAGGGCACTCTCGAGCAAAACTTTCAGCTGAAACTGCAGAGAAGACAGAGTTTTAAAAAGAACAAATAGGTGGTAAACAGGAAAGAAGTTACAAACAAACAAGGAGAGTTGTTTACAGTTAACCACACCTTAATCGTACAAAGGTGCTGGATATTTATTGAACTGTAAATCAATTGTATGCATCCTCATAAAATTAAATATTCCATTACATATGGATATTTCAAACATCTTAGCTGAGATTTCTAAATCCAATGTCCATAGGAGATATTTAAATAAATGAAGCCTGTTTAAATTCAAGCAACCTTGAGATATTTACTCTTATCTTTTATACCATGGCATGTAAGACTGTTGAGAGTTAATTAAATAAAAAACAGAGCAGTGCCTGACAGGTTTTTGAGCATTAAACTAAGTCTGAACGGTGTTCAAGGTCATTAGCTGTAATGGGGTCATCAACCCAATACACTCTGCAGAACTTCGTTTCTGTTTAGCGACTGTGTTTTACATTGAGTTTGTGCTGATCACTAATGTACGAGTAATAACCAATTTATTTCTTTCACTAAATGTGCCTTTCATAATGGCAATAATAGAGTCCAGACAAGCCCGTTTCAAGGGATTAATTTTCCCTCTAACTCAGGTGGCTAAAATCTTTCTGCCGTTTTCTTGATGTTTCACACTGCATGGCCCAGACACAAGGTAGTTCTTTGAAAACGTGCTACTCAATGTTTTGTTATGCTATTCAGAAGGCCAAGTAACCACAGTGGAACTCGGAATAAACAGGATTGCTATTATTGATGTAAGTTGAAGAGGGTTTTTTCCATTTTGGCTAGAAAGCCTTTATTTTTTTCCTTCAGGTCTGGGGAGAGGAAACAATATGGAACTAGTAGAGCAGAAGTAACAGATGCTATTAATTGCACAGAAAGGTTTCTGTTCCTCAGGAAATAGCTGTCTCAGGTTCTTCCCAGAGTTCCTACTCCACTGGTATCTATTATTTTAAACCTATCCTGTGAAATAGTCTCCAACATTAAACTGCCTAATGTGAATATTTGTGGCTCTTTTCTGTCCTTGATTGTTTCTACACAATGCAAAGCACATTCTCAGCAGGAATCCCACTGGGACATGGTGTATTGTACATGTAATTGCTGAATATTGCAGTTGCCCTCCAGCCATTGGTACCTTACCTAAATATTCGCTACTCTTCAGTCAAGCATATTTGCCTCATAGACAGGTTTGTCTATGGGGAAAGAATTATAATCAAATGAAACAAAGAAGAGAATAGGTGAACCGTCTATGTAAGCAGTAATGTATTGACACAAAATAATTATTCATTCAAATCAAACACAACTTAATATTATTAAATCAGTAATTTTTATTCTCCCGGGGACTTAGCTAGCAGAGTTTTTCTTCCAGCCAAAAGGCTACATCTTCTTTTTTGGCTGATATTACTGAAAATTTCTACTCATGTCAAAGAATGCATTTACAGAATATTCATGTCACAATTTGAATTGTGGACACAATAACTCTTTTCTCATTGTAGCATGTGATTAAGCCTGTTTACACAGCTATAGCTCTTGCATTTCCTAAAGACTTTCCTGTAGAAATTCCTTTCTTAAAGGACTAGATGGGGTGTGTGGGGAAAGGAAGCCCAGCAGTAGACTTGTTTTGAAGAATCCTATGTCTTGAGAGCTGAATGGTAAGAAGAACATTCAGTACAAATTGTACAGGCACAGTCTGGATGTGGAGACGTGTTTAGTTTACAAGCAAATACCAAATAAATCCAGAAAATTCTTATCTATTACAAGCTCTGAACACATTATCTTAAGTAGCTATTTTCTAACTGCATTAACCCAATTTGAACTATGCCCCTCAGCTTGGTTATAACTTCAATTAAATTTTAATTTGAAAAACTTTAGTGTAGTTTGAACCCTTTTGGCCCTAGAGAGCCAAACCAACATCTGCAACCCTGCAACTCAGCATAGAAAACTGACTGCAGATCTTGCAGATTTCGCTCTGAAAGCTAATCAGTTGCTACTCAATTCAAAATTAACAATGGCATTTCATAAATATTTAAGCTGAGCTTTTTAAAGTTAGGGACCTAGCACAATTTAGCCTGTACATTAAAAAAAAACCAACCCGCAACATATTGTTTTCCCATGGCTCAAGGCATCCTTCATTACCGCTAATGCAAGTACCCAGAAGTTCTGAATCTAGGCTGTTTTCACAAAGGCATTACACTTTGAACACTGAGACTAGAAAATGCTTCAGTCAGATGTAAAATAAATAAATAAAATCAGATCAGTTTGCATAATCAGATGTTAGCATAGTAACTTGCCTGGGGCATATACGTAATCATCCAATTAAAAGAACATCATGATGCAATCTAGTAAGCTATCAAACTCAATGCTAATGATGGGGAAAATCATATGTCACATGGTATCCGAGGAAAAGGGGAAACAAGATTTGGTTTATGTGAAATTAATGCTTGAATGGGGAGCAATGGGGTGAGCAGATTATGTTCTAGCTGATGTTGGAAGGAAAAAAAATAGAAATGGAGGGGTTTGGTGGTAGATTGTTATTTTCCTTGGAATATGGTGTGCTGAAGTGGTCTTTTCCTAACTGAAGATCTGTAGCAATGATACCTATAAACTGGTTTTAAAAGGCTGTATCTACAGAAATGCAGATATAGATTCTTTCCTGGCATCAGTTACTTATGCTCGTCAGGAAGCACTGACAAATACACTGTTTAATGCAGAAAGCAGAAAAAATGGGGTCTTCAAATCCTCAAAAAATAGCCTCAAAAAGGGTATAAGTGGTTCACCAGCTAAGTTTCATGTAACACTTAAATCCTGATTTTTTTCACATGTCTAAAAGATTCAAGCCATCAGCCATGCTGAAGCAGCACTCTGCAGTGTTATTTAACCTTGAATCTGAAAGTACTTCGGTTGATTCTACAGCCTCCCTTTTCAGAAAGACATGTTTTCTTCAGCCCTATTAAATATGCCTACTGTTCTAGAAATTTTATAAACTTCTATTAAAAGTATTAAATCATGATAAAATGATTGCTAAACTAGGAAACAGAACTCAGAAAATACAGATGAGAGTTGCCTTGCTCTAGACATTGCCATCATCAAGCGGGAACAGGCTTTTTTAATAAGACTGTTTCTTCACTGTTAGGTGTCCTATAGAGTGCTAGGTCTATACTTGGAAAAAGTCTACATGTGGCAAGACTGTGCACCAATCTCTAGTGGGCTGAGTTAGACAAAAAAAACCATGCATGCAGCAGGGAATTTCGGCAAAGGCCTGTGTCCTGGTTTCAGCTGAGAGAGAGCCAGTATGGGGCTGTGTTTCGGGTTTGGTATTTCTTCACAGCAGCCAGTGTGGGGCTGTGTTTTGGGTTTGTGCTGGAAGCAGCGCTGATAGTGCAGAGATGTTTTTGCTGTTGCTGAGCGATGCTCACACAGAGCCAAGGCCTTTGCTGCTTCTCGCACCGCCCCGCTGGCGGGATGGCTGGGGGTGTGCGGGGAGTTGGGAGGGGACAGCCAGGGCAGCTGACCCCAACTGACAAAAGGGACATTCCCTACCATATGGTGTCATGCTCGGCTTATAAGGGGTTGGGGGGAAGAGGAAGAAGGGGGTGGCAGAAGCATTCGGAGTGATGGCGTTTGTCTTCCCAAGTCACCATTACGCGTGACCACGGAGCCCTGCTGTCCTGGGGATGGCTGAACCCCTGCCTGCCGTGGGCAGTGGGGAATGAATTCCTCGGTTTGCTTTGCTTGTGCACGCGGCTTTTGCTTTACCTTTTAAACTGTCTTTATCTCAACCCATGAGTTTACCCACTTTTGCTCTTCCAATTCTCTCCCCCATCCCACTGCGAGGAGTGAGCGAGTGGACAAAACCACGACAGCTTGTATTCAGATGCATCCCTGCCTGATAGTGCCAGGTTGCATGACAGGTAGTCCAGCCTTCACAGTTCCCCAGTTCTCTGAGATCTCTCATGCATGAGGAGAGCAGTGCCTTCGCACATATAACCCTTGTAAAGTCTGTGATATCACCCATGCCATAATATGACAGCGTGTTTACCATCTCCTTGGCTAGCTCTCTCTAATATGGCTGAGGACATATTTAAATGTGAGTTATTGAAAAGGAAGTAGCAGTTAAATAAAAGCATGAAATCTTGATCCTCTCATTACTAAAATAAATTATGACTGCTCCAGAATAAGTGTGACATGATGTTAATTAAATACAATGTCACAGAGCATTTACTAGCCAAATGGGGCTGCTTTTTTTTTTTTTTTTCCCTTTTTTCCCTTGGAAATTTCTTTATGGAACTGATGTTATTAAACAGATACAAGAAGAAAAGAAATAGCTGATCTGTAAAGATCCTGTTCTGACAGTGACCCCGACCCCTTTAAAACAATAGCTCATACTGGTAGAGCTGACGTTGTTGGTTGCTCATTTCCTCCTTTTCAAAGAGACTGGAAGGAAAACTACTCTGAAAACCAGAACCCAGAACTGTCCATACAACTGTGTTATGGCTGTGATAGGAAAAAACTGCCCTTTAACATATCAGCCTAAGGACTGTAAACTGGATATTGCAGGTTGTTGCTGGAGAGGGAGGTTTTTTATCCAATCAACAAATTAATGTCTTGATTTCCAAAAATCCCTTTAGAAGCAGAAAAAAAACTTTTACTCTGGAAAACAATGAACTCCTTCTTGAGGATTGTACTTTCCATGACACTTTGAGGAAAAAAGAAAATACACTTTGAGTCAAAAAAGGATTTTATCTGTTGCTAATGTGCCCAGAACATTAAGAGTAACCAACTAATCTTTGAAACTGTTGTCTGAAGAAAACTTGCCACTATGCTACAAGTTGGAGACACTTAATGACATAATAGATGCTGTAGGTGAAACAGATGTGGACTGAACCACTAAGCAATTAAGAAGAATATTTAACCAGAGGAACCTTCTAATCACTTAGTATGCTATTTAATTTGTGCAAAAAAGGCATATTTTAAAACAAAGAAGCTGAAGGTGATTTTTACTAAATCATTTATTTTAATAGCTGTTTAACAGGAAGGTATATAGATTTACAAATGTTAGCATTGTTTTAGCCACTAGCAACAAGATGATAATACTGAAAGTTAATTTGGGACTCTGGCTCTATTATTTGCTACTCTAATTACTTGCCTTAGTGAGCAAAGCAGCCTGAGGAAAATAAACTGGAATAGCACCACATCAGGAGACTGAAATGATAGGAGCTCCAGGCTAAGTGATCTGAGGTGTTGCCTTTTGCAGAAAGACTTTGTATTCTAGGTCCTTTTCTTAAAGTGTATTTTTTCTTCTGAAGATTTTTTATACTAAAGCACTGTTTGATTTCATGACATTATTTTCAACAATTTCCTAGGAATTAAGCTTTTTTTATTTTCATTCCCTTGGCCTCCCTTCTCACCCAGTGATTCAGATTTGAGGAGGTAATAAGAAAAAAGAAAAATTCCCTTTGAAAATATCACTTGAAATGCTTTAATAACTCTTTTGCCTCAGAGTGAATATTGAGTTGTACTGCTGATGGGCAGGGGGAAGGGTTGCACCAATTAAATGGAACCCATTGTTATTCTGCAGTGTCTCATTTTTGTGCAGTGATCTTCTAAAGAAATAGGCGAAGAGAGTCTGTTTAGTACTAATGATGGTTTCTGAGAAAGAGAAGGATGCCCTTTTACATAGTGTGTCACTGTAATATAAAAGATCATGCAGAGCATTCTCTTTTGTGCTAATTCAAAATAGAAATGCATATTATAATAGATGGGACCAGTATATATCTGTGGTTTTATTTTGACATGTAGTATGATATAAAGCAAAATGCTAATGTAGCTGCAGTTTAATTCTTGATTTACTCCTAAAACCATACTACCAAATACACAGCAAATAAAAAGTAGCCTTCGTATGGTCCTTCTCTTCCTATGCCTAACTTAAACTACAGAATGGAATTTAATTAAAGTCCCTACTTACTTCAATAAGATGAGCCTTGTCAGTTTAATTGATTCTTGGTCAAAGTTATATTGATTGGATAAAAGCAAATCCATTTCTTTCCTAACAGTTAAAACATTTAAATAGGGTCTGTCTCTCTTTTGATGAAAGGACATGAAACCACTGGCAGTTGTCCCTATGGCTGATGTTGATCGTTAGCAAATGAGTTAATACACATTTATATTAATACCCATCTTGTCTTATTATTATACTCTAGTACATTAAGGTCTCTAATGTCCATCTATTAAAACCTAGAAAGTCACATCAAAATCCCTTACTATATTCTGGTGTGAAAACTGTTTAAAATATTTTAAAACACTGTTTAAAATTTCTGAATCTGAGCCTGTACTGAGCGCTTTTAGTTCTCATAGTGGATATCAAAGTCTGCTAAGGTTATTGAGCACTTCAGCGTTACCACTTACTTAAACAGTTTAAAAACTATTTAAATGTCATCTTTCAGAAATCAGATCTAATTTACTTGCAGATAACTGTTTTAGCAGTGTTTAAGGCCAAAAATCTTTTCCCCAAACCTTCCACAGTCTGTATCCCAAAGAAGCTTGAATGGAAATTTCTACCTTTAGCTTACCACTTCTGTTTGAGGTCTAGTATGTCTTTCTAAGACTCTGAAAATACTAAGACTTCTCAGGCTTCTGAGAACTCAGTTTTCCTAGCAGAGTAAGATCAAAAGTGAACACTGTGTTACTCCTAAGGTCCATGTTAAGTCTGTATGCTGTCTCCAGCAGTAGCCAAAGAATGTTCAGAAGTGCAATGTAAGAAACAGCACAGGTAGGGTGATACTTCCCGCTGCAATATTATCTCAGTTTTCTCTGATGTGGTCCTCCATGGGCTGCAAGGGTTCAAACTGCTTCCCCATGGGCTTCTTCATGGGCTGCAGAGGAGTCTCTGCTCCGATGCCTGGAGCACCTCCCCCTTCCTCTTCTTCACTGATCTTGGTATTTTCAGGGCTGATTCTCTCACATTTTCTCACTCTTCTCACTCCTCTGTGCTACTGCACAGCGGTTTTTACCCTTTCCCCTTAAGTATGTTATCACAGACGTGCCACTAGAGTCACTAATGGACTCAGCTTTGGCCAGTGGTGGGTTCGCTGGAGCTGGCTGGAACCAGCTGGGTCTAACATGGGGGCAGCTCCTAGTGTCTTCTCACAGAGGCCATTCCTGCAGCTCCTTCCCTCTCTTCCCCCTCCTCCCCACTGCCATATAAAAACAATATAGACAAGTAAATAACATCCGTAATTTTCTAAAGTCTACATGTATTTGCAAAACCCCTTGAGGGTAGTGGTATATGGAGAAGAAAGTCACTGAAGTACATCTAGTCCTGGCACTGACTGCTTCTGGACGTGGAAACAAATAGCAGGACTTCTAAAGAAGAACAAATCGGATAGAAAGGGTATCAGAAGCTCTGTAAAGTGTGAGCCTTGTTGGCAGTAACTTCAGACCTGAGTCTGGAAGCTCTGCCAGACTGGAATTCTTCTTTAATTTTCTTCTACATCTGTCTGTAATGAAGTTAGTTTTTAAAACTATCATATGCTGACAGTGGAGTGAGAAAATATCATAATAAGAAATAAATAGTATTTATTATGTCTTTGAAATTTTAGTAAATTCTTTCTTGTAGGTGAGAACTTATTTACCTGCTGAAATACGCTTTAGTCAGTGTTTTAGGGACTGCTGGAGAAAACGCCTCTTTTTCACACAGATTCTATTACAGAGAAAGCCAGAACTGAACACTTCTGTTTTCATGGCATTGCTTGCTTATGTCTGTGTTTATCTCCTTCAGGTACACGCAATCACAGGAATGTGACTGGGGATGGCCATAGCTGTGTGTAATGAAATTTTTAGACATGACCGTCACTTTATTTATTTAATATTATCTTAGGATGCTGAGAAACAAATAAAGTAGTTAATCTTATTTATAGTCATCTACTTGATTTTTAGTACCTAATAGCATAATCATAGGATTTGTGTAAAATGATGCTGGAAGCTATGGGACAAAACACGGGTTGATATTTTAGGTTTACTGTGTATGGTCTAGTTACAATTAGCAGGTATATAAAATACGTATTAGGCTTTCATAAAAGAAATCAGGCACATTTTACAATGTTAATGCTGGTGTGTTAAACTTCTAGGCTTTTAAAAAATGGCAGCCTTGTCAACTGCTCTAGTAAATTGTTTGCTCTTTTATTTCACCCCTGATTGTCATCATATCCCAATTTGGAATTGTAGAAAAATGAAAGCTGTGGTGTGATGATTTTATTTGCTCTTTCTGATTTTCACAATACAATTAAAAATAAAATTTCTTAGCTCTAGTTTTGTTCACACTTAGAAATTCTTTTTAGACCCTGTGTTGGTCAGAGCTACAGCCTTTCAAATATTTCACAAATCCTGTACTGCAGTCTGGGATTTTTCTCAGCAGAAAAGATGACATTGCCAAAAGCTTGGGAAAGGTGGACTTTTGGTTTCCACTGTCCTACTGAATAAGTACAAAGTCACAAGATGGTAGTTGTGTGAAACTATTTTTTCTTAGAATAATTTTATTAATCCCTTCTACATATTAATGAGATTCTATATTTTAGCTAGCATTTATGTAAATGAATGAAAATTAAACAAGCCAAAAATTATTACATAGTAAGGTTTCCTAAATATTCCTGGAGTCTCCTAATTGAATCTTTGCTTTGCTTTGATTTCCCTCAGTATTATCAGCCTGTAGCTATTTTTTTCTTTCAATGCAGATATGCCCAGGTGCAGTAGAAATCAATAGGAAGCCACTGCTCTCTGAGAGGCAAGAAGTAGAGAACGTGCTAATAAGCATGGTGGGAGATGGCTTCATGGTTTTTTTCCCTACAAATGTATCTTCCCCATGTGCCTAGCAATATCTCTGTCTGCTCTTTTTTCTTCCAGGTGTGAGTTGGCAGGGCAGGAGTCCTGTCAGCAGTTTGCATTATCATATACAGTCTTTTAATTGCCATTTAACTAAGGTTTTAATAAGGTTAGAATTTGTCTAAAATAGTCATTGAAATTTGTGGCACTATTTTTTTAAAAGCACTCAACAGGGAAAAAAAAAAACATTATAAAAAGCAGTAATTATCTGTGAGTTAGATCTCCCCTTGCTGCTTTGCCTGCAAATCATGCCTTCCTTCAAACCCCATAAAAACATTCTACTCCATCCTAGTACTCCTGCCATAATCAGCAGCATGGTTTGACTTCAAAGGAGCTCCTTCAAACACAGAAAGGCTTTCCTGGCCTTTAACCATTTGAAGAGCCTTTTATTTTTTGCTCTGAAAGCTCTTGGATGGATAACATCATCCTGGCAGAACTTCTAGTTCCGATACATACTAACTGGCCTACAGAAACAAGAACTTTTCCAAAGAAAAGTAGCTTCTCCTCCACTTCAGGTCTTCTCTCCCCATTCCCATCCCAGCAGTGATGCCTCCGCAGGAGAAAAGTGCTTATCTCTTATGTCACCATGCAGATGAGATAACTTTCATGAGGTGATACAGGCAGGCAATATGATCATGGGAGTGGCAGAACTCTGCAGTGGCCCTAAGTAGGATTTTTTGGGCAAAATGAAGACTTCAGTCCAAACAGTTGAACCGTTAACAGCACTGACAGTATCAATGGATATTGAAATCATGGGAGAGCGGCCTTTTTTCCTTTCTTTCTGTGTCACTGCTCTCCTGAGAGTTAATTTCTTGTTTCCTGTGTGGTGTAAGGGGACTGGTGTGTATCCTTGTCCCCTGGGAGCATCTGTCCACCCATCTACATGTGTCTGTGACTGATACCGCTTTCTGGGAACTCCAGGCACACAGTACCGTGTGATGATGTGAGAGGAGGTGGCAGGCTGCATTTCCTCGGTTTTTGTTAGTGTCAGATTAAAGACAAGGATAAAAGGTTACAGCATGTTCTTTCTTTTCTTACCTTTTAAAACTGTATTAACCTTCTTATGGAGGAAATAAAAGCTTAGCTGTACCATTACAGTCTGACCTGCCCTTTTAAAATTAGACCTGCTGACACTTCCTGAAAAATATCTAAAAGCACTCTATCCACTCAGTTTGGGCTATTTGATTATAGATACCTTCCTCAAAGGAAGGACTAGTTGAAGATTTAATTTATCTCTGCCCTTTATTCTTTATTTTCTTTTCCTATTGACATCTGTGGGACCTCAGGCTTACTTGGCTGGATCCAGAACTGGGAGTTGGTTAATGATCACAACCCCTAAACTGGAACTTTGGACTGTGCATTATGCGTTTACCCTGTGTTATAAATAATGCAAATCTAGAGCATGACTGCCCATACAGATGTGTCTGCTGCCATTTGACATAGCCAAGCTACCCAGATATCCACTGCAGACATCTGTGGGGCTGGCAGATCTGATGCAGGGAGTTGCCCAAATGCCTGCTGGGAGAGGTGTCTGGAGACCAGGTTGGATTCACTGGAGAGTCTCAGATGAAAACGGGTGCCCAAGGGTGAGTGAGCAGCAGAAACATGCCCGAGGCAACAAAGTCAGTGCTATGATGATGCCTAAGCACATGGCTGACCAGTGCTGGCACCTGTTTGCAGAGAAACTATTCTCAAGGCTATGCTGGCTGGTATTAGGGATCCAGATATCTACTGTACGTGCAGATACCTACATAAAGACACCTGAAGCTAGACCTAAATTCCACCATCAGAGATGCAGAAAGGAATGTGCCAGCACAGTGGAGATGTTTCAGGCACTGTAGGAAGTCTCAAATAGCTGTAGATACTTCTGGTTACTGACTTGAAGGATCTAGGGCATGAGCACTGAATGTAGGTGCTGTCTCATAGTGGGATTCACCTAGCTAGTGGTAGCACAGTGCAGTGGCACCTCTCTTGTTCTGTAGACCTACAAATAAGCCCAAAGCTACACTGTAAATGAATGGAAAAAAGTTGTATCTTCATGGAACTGTGCAAGGGGAATCAACTGAAGGAGTCTCCTGATGGTTGTGTCTTCACTCCCACAGATGGATGTTCCAGTGTGAGTTCCCATAGAGTCACAAGTCTGGTTAGGCATTGGAAGAGGTTGCCCAGGGAGGTGGTGGAGTCACCGTCCCTAGGGATATTTAAAGAAAGGTTGGATCTGGTACTTAGGGACATGGTTTAGTGGGTAATAGGCGGTGTGGGGACAGTTGGACTAGATGATCCTAGAGGTCTTTTCCAACCTTAATGATTCTATGAAGTCCTGCCAGCAAACCAGCGCCAGCGTGGGCTCCTCTCTGCACAGGGCCACATGTCCTGCCAGGAGCCTGCTCCAGCACTGGGTTCCTGCAGGGTCACAGCCTCCTTTGGGTGTCTCCACATGCTCGGGTGTGGGGTCCTCCACAGGCTGCAGGTGGATATCTACTCCACTATCATTCTCCATGATGACAGGAGGTACGGCCTGTCTCACCATGGTCATAGGGGAAGATTCCAGTAGCTTTTCATAGAAGCCAGCCCTGTAGCCCCTCGTTCCCACTACCAAAACCTTGCCATGCAAACACAATACAGTCTAAGGGGGCATCTTCAGTGTTTTACTGAGTGATTTTTGTGTGACTATTCATAACAGATAAATCAAACAAGATTTTTACCTTAAATTGAAGTGTAAATTGAAGCAGGTGAACTGTCAAAACAAATTCTAGTATAAGCAGACTTGTCTTTACATTAGAGATGAGATTTGGAAGATACAACCTGAGAAATAGTACAGTCTTTGGTGGTGCGTCCTATTACCAATCTTCATCATTCAGTGAAGGATCATATTCTAAATCCTTCTGTCACAGTGGGTCCAAGAATCTGGACCTTTACCATTTTAAAATACAGTGTTTTTTACAATACTCAGTAACTTTCAATCATCTCTTGCTGCTTTGACAGTCACTCCTCAACACCCATTTCAATATAGCCAACTGCAGCTAACCATTTCTCTCTCGCTCCTGATTACCCACCACTGTTTACATTCTCCCATGTTTCTGGCAGCTCATCTTACAGTGATTAGGGTGGTTGCAGCTGGCAGTAGACATTTCTGCCATGAATATCCTTAATTCCTGCCATCACCTAGCATCTGCTCAGTGGTATCCTGCTCCTCAATGTCTTAATCTCTAGCTCCAATTATCCTTGGGGTAAACATCTTCTCCAAGAAGGTTTCTTTGTCTGCTCTGTTCATATCAGAAAAGTGAATGGTTTTAGTAACCATGATTCGATCTGACATATACATCCAAATCCAACTGTTGTTCTGTGCAGCAGGCAGCAGCACATTTCTTATTCAAGTGTGTTAATTCACTGTGGTGGTCTATACTATTTCTTTGTTGAAGACATTTTGATAATGTCATTATAAATTGTGCATGTCTAATGAGTTGCATTCAGGGAAATTGCTGTATTAAAATAATCCCTTTTTAACTAAAATAGTTGTTTCCTGTCTGCAGTTTTTTCAAGGGAAAATAGGTCAGTGATGCTTTGGCTGGACTCTACTGTGTTTTCTAATTTGGTGGCTATTCCTGAGGTTTTGTATGTGATGTGAAATTATACCAGTCCGGTGAAGTGACTAGAGTTACATCAGTTCATTTGAACTGAGCATACAGCTCTGGCTTCGACTGCAGAGAAAGTGTCACTGGACCTTACGTTGCAACGCAGTGAAATTTTAAAAAATGCATTTTGCCCTTAAAACCTGAAATAGGGAACAGAGTAGATACTAAAAGAGGAAACAAAAATCTTCAGAAGCACTGTGTTTCTTCTGCTTTCATGAGACTGAGGTGAGAACTGTCGCTGAGGTTTGTTAGAACAAGAAATGTAGCTCATTAAAACAGAGTTCTGGTAGCTTCACAGCTACACCTTAATGATAATGATTGAAGAGACTGCAAACACTTTTGGCTTTGGGGACCAGGTTCAGATGATTACAGTGATGTGCACAG
The DNA here is from genome assembly GCA_013399095.1 of Psophia crepitans. Lineage (NCBI taxonomy): Eukaryota > Metazoa > Chordata > Aves > Gruiformes > Psophiidae > Psophia > Psophia crepitans. The sequence goes on from VWZZ01001111.1 coordinate 35,929, forward strand.
TGTGAAATCCTAAATAGACTAGAATAAAATACTGATCTGAAAAATAAAATTAAATAAAAGCCCCAAACAAAGAAAATCTGAACACCTCTTTTTTGTAACCTAAAGCAATTTCCTACAGAAACCATTAAGATCAATACAGCCCTGAATCCTACACTGGCACAAACAGAAATTATAAGTCAAAATCGACCTATGCATCTAGAACCTCTCACAAGTACATTTTTTTTATTCTTACATAGGGTTGAATTTCTGACAACATTCCACCTCCCCACCCCCTACCATTTTCTTATTCCCTCTTCTCAATGCGACAGGAGGAGAAAATAAGATGGAAAAACTTGTGGGTCGAGATAAATACAGGGAAATCCCGTATGAATTACGACCATGACAAAAACAGTCTAGACTTGGAAAAAAAAATAATTTATGGCCAATTAAATAGATTTGGATTGTGACAATGAAAGACAAACTAACACACCATCTCCCTCTCACCCTCACCCCCTGTTCCCAGACTCAAAGTCATTCCTTCATCTCAGACCCATCCACCTTCCTGCCAGGAGCAGCACAGGGAGTGGTGAATGGGGGTTGAAGTCAGTCCGTGACAGTTCCTTCTTCTCATGCTTTTCCCTTTCCTCCATGGGCTGCAGTTCCTTCAAGGAATACCCACTTGCTTTGATGCTGGGTTCTCCACAGGCTGCCATGAGGGTATTTGCTCCACTGCTGTCTTCTCCACAGGCTGCAGGGGAATCTCTGCTCTGGGGTCTGGAGCACTTCTGCTCCTTTTCCTCCACTGACACTGGTGTCTGCAGGATCATTTCTCATACCTGGGTTGGTTTTTTTCCTCATTTTCCCTCACACTGCTGTGTGGCTGTTTTGCCCTTTTTTAATTATATTTTCCCAGAGGCACCCCAAACTTGGCTGGTGGGCGCAGCTGTATCCTGTGGTGGGTCTGCTGGAGATGGCTGAAACCAGGTGGAACCAGCTGAGACTAGCACGAGGCAGCCCCTCACAGAGGCTGTCCCTGCAGTCCCCGCTGCCAGCACCTTGGAATGAACACAATTGAAAAGAAGATAAAACTGAGGCCAGTCTAGAGAGCACAAGACTGAAACAAGACAGAATAAGAGACTTCAGATAGAGGTGCCATGGGTTTACCTCAGCTGGCAGCTCAGCACCACACAGGTGTTCGCTCACTCCCCCCGGCAGGATGTGGGAGAATGGGAGTGGTAAAAGTGAGAAAACTTGTGGGCTGAGATAAAAACAGTTTAATAGGTAAAGCAAAAACAACACATGCAAGCGAAGAAAGATGAGGAATTAATTCACCACTTCCCATGGGCAGGCAGGTGTTCAGCCATCTCCAGCAAAGCAAGATGTCACCATGCATAACAGTTACTTGGGAAGACAAACATCATGACTCTGAACATCTCCCCTTCCTCCTTCTTCCCCCAGCCCCTTTTGTGCTGAGCATGATGCCATATGGTATGGAATATCCCTTTGGTCGGTTGGGGTCAGCTGTCCTGGCTGTGTCCCCTCCCAACCCCTTGTGCACCCCCAGCCTGCTGCTGGTGGGGTGAGGTGAGAAGAAAAGGCCTTGGCTATGTGTAAGCACTGCTCAGCTGTAACGAAAACATCTCTATACAATGAAAACATCTCTATATTATCAACAGTGTTTTCAGCACAAACCCAAAACACAGCCTCATACTAGCTACTCTTAAGAAAATTAACTCTAGCTGAGCTGAAACCCGGACAAGAGGTTAGACAAACATTTCTCTGGGAGGGTTCAGGTTCAGTCACACAGGCCATGGGGTGGTGGGACAACTCTGTTCCCTGTGTGGGTCCTGGTGCAGCGTCAGGTGTTGGTGTTGAATATTAACTGTCACAGGTATTCTAAAGTTCACGATTTAGGAAAGTATGATGTATATTAACCTAATTCCTATGAAGTTATGTACGTTTTGTGGCTTTTTATATAATTCCTTAAATAGATCTTTCATGGTAAGAAGTATAAACTCCAAGTCTGAATAGATCTGTTTTTATAACTTAATGTTTTAGTTACGAAGAATGTAATAAACTAAAGGGAAAATAACTGAAATTGTGCGTTTTTTATTGACAACCCTTTATCGATTTACCTTGACAAAGAATATTTTTTTCTGATTTATTTAAAAGGCTAATGACCTTATCCAACTGCCTGCAGTTTTCTTTATGATAGGGATTTGAGATTAAGTTTTAGAAGTATTCTTTTAAACTTTTGCCAATGCAGTGGCCATCTGCATGATCATCTGGACATCATGACTATATAAGGCAATCAAAGGGTAAATTAAATTTATTGGAATTTTATTTATTCCTGGGCAAGATCTCACAGAACAGATTTCATGTTATTTATTCACAAGTCTTATTTTGACAGGATTTGCTGTCAGAAGAACTGTCTCATGAGCCTGGTTATAGAACTGAATGACAGAAATGTAACAGCATTACTTCCTGCCCTTTCTCTGACCTGTATCGCTTCTCCTTTTCCAAGAATGCTGTCAGGTTCAGTAGGAAATAGTTGATACACCACGTGATACAGCAAATTAAGACTATGTCAGATTGAAACAGTTATTGGACATTTTTTCATTTATTTATAATGTAAAAGCCACCTTTTCCCTTGCATTCAAAACATGACCTAACTCCGTCTAGAATAAAAAAGTATTTGAAACTGCCTTTCTTTCTATCCATCTCTCCATCCATATTGTACTGAGTTTGTGTGGCAATACTTTGGTAGTGGGGGAGCTACAGGGGTGACTTCTGCTCAAAGCTGCTAGAAGTTGTCCCTATGTCTGACAAAACCAATGCCAGCCGGCTCCAGAATGGACTCATTGCTGGCCAACGCCGAGCACATGAGCAGCACTGGTAGTGTCTCTGGCATAACAGAGTTAACAAGGAGAAAAAAAAAATCTGCACAACTGCAGTCAGAAGAGAGGAGTGTGAGAGGAACAGCACTTGTTCACCAAGGTCAGTGAAGAAGGAGGGGTAGGTGCTCCAAGCAACAGAGCAGAGATTCCCCTGCAGCCCATGGAGAAGACCATGGTGAGGCAGGTGAGGCAGGCTGTCCCCCTGAAGCCCATGGAGGTCCAAGGTGGAGCAGATGGATGCACCCGAAAGAGGTGACCCCATGGGAAGCCCACGCTAGAGCAGGGTCCTGGCAGGACCTGTGGCCCCATGGAGAGAGGAGCCACGCCAGAGCGGGTTCACTGACAGGACTTGTGACCCCGTGGAGGACCCCATGCAGTTGGTGAAGAACTGCAGCCTGTGGGAAGGACTCACATTGGAGAAGTTGATGGAGGACTGATACTGGAGGGGAGGAGGACCCCAGGCTGGAGCAGAGGCAGAGTGTGAGAAGTCCTCCTTAGGAGGAAGGAGCAGCAGAGACAATGTGTGATGAACTGACCACAACTCCCATTCCCCATCCCGCTGTGCTGCTCGTGGGGAGGAGGGAGAGAAATGGGGAGTGAAGTTGAGCGTGGGAAGAAGGGAGGGGTGGGGAGAAGGTATTTTAAGATTTGGCTTTATTTCTCATTACCCTACTCTGATTTGATTGATAATAAATTAAATTAATTTCCCCAAGTTGAGTCTGTTTTGCCGATGATGGTAGCTAGTGCATGATTTCTTCCTGTCCTCATCTTGACCCACGAACCTTTTGTTATATTTTTTCTTTCCTGCTCAGCTGAAGAGGACAGTGACAGAACAGCTTTGGGAGGCACCTGGCCTCCAGTCAGGGTCAATCCACCAAAACCAATCTATCTATTTATGAGGTTTATATGAGTTTTCAGTCACTTCTCAGTTTTGCTTTTCTCTAACAAAATCTATGGCAAATCCTACCCAAAGTCAGCATCTTATTGGTAATAGCTATCGTGCATCCACAGCAATAGTGATTATTTGCTCAAATATTGGCTAAGGAGACCAGACAAAGAGGAGAAATAAGATTTGTTTTTACTTTCATCATTTCAATAAACAGGACTAGTGAAAAATGGAGATGCTTACCCAAGCTGTCACTGTACACCAAAGCAAAGCTTTACCATTAACTAAATTATGGGACACTACACAAAGTCATGATCCTTCAGTAGCTGGCCAGTATCTCACCTACAATCTGAATTTTTCTTTCTGATTTGTATCTCTTCACTAAATACCCAGACGGGACTAAAAGAATGTGGAAGCAACCTTGAAACTCTGATTTAATCCAAATTTGCTAGTCTTCTGGGGTATTTTCCTTAAGTGAGCTAAGCCACAGACTTTGCAGTTATGTGTACCTATTTTATTGTTAATGTAACTGGTAAAATGTGTTGGTTTAGTTTTTATTTTCTCAACATATTTTGCATTATAACAAAAGCATTAGGTCTGCATATGATATATAATTTTTACATTAAAAAATATGCAATGAAATACAGGACTTTAAAACAGAACCAAAACCAGGATAGACTTGTCAGCTTTCTTGTCATGATAGGGGAAGTTTTCTTTCTTGAATGAGATTATTTTTCTTGGATGATGAAGCTACTGATTTATCTTTTTTTTTTTTTTACTTTTTTTTTCTCTCTCTGTTGCTGTTGCTTGTGGAAATTGAAAAAGATCACAATAAGAAAATCCAACCTTTCACCGTAGTATTGCAGTACACTAAAATAGTTTGAAAACCCACATATCTGCCTTACTGTCTCTAAATAATGTTCTGCTTGAATTTTTCTTCTTTGCCTACCCCTACTGTGTGAGAGGAAGGGAAGATGCATTCTCTTGTGTTTATTTCCATAAATATCATGCAGGTGCCAGTGTTACAACAGAGCAGGAATTCTAAAGCAGAATGAATACTTACATACCATAATTCCCAGAGTTATAAACAAACCTTCATGTGTGCAACACAGATAATAGTCCCCTATTGTGATTTATTTTTTCTTAGATTTTTCTTTGGCTCTTAAAAAATAAGTAATAACAGTGAGACATGTGTGGGCTTTCAATTCTCACCTTCATATATAAACATTTTTGGTACAATTTTTTTCCTCTTTTGTTTGTAGGTAGGACCACTGGATCATTCTTCCCCTGGATACTTTCCCTCCCATCCCTCCTCAATATTTCAGAGACAGAAAGAGTTTAAAATCACTATATTAATCTTATGTAAATGATTAACTCTGGAATAATCAATGCTTTGCACAGTGTCTAGTTGAGATCCTGCTCAGGGTTTTTTTTCCATATAAATGGGTTGAGTGTATCAGTTAGCTCTCTCCCATAGCCAGGGATCTTCTAATGATGTGAGTCTAAACTGTGTTCACCATTTACATATTAATTGTCTGAAAATTTTATTTTTTAAAAATATCTTCAGAAACCTGGTGCTCTCCAGCTTTATGGGGAAGCTGTTTCTTTGACTCTTACCTCATTTGAGGAATTGAAATCACCCAAAGTTCATCACTGTTTCATTTCCATTGTTTCCATTTATTGTTTGTCTGTAGATCTCTACTTTCATATCTCAGCAGTCCTACCACAGAGATCTGGCTAGTTCTCCTGTTATGGTCTGGCTCTACAGTCTGTTGTCTTTCTCTTATGTGCCTAGTGATGTTGAAACAATAATGAAGAATCAAAATTACAAAAAAAACCCCAAAAAAACCAAGCTAACATATTTACGATAAACCAGTTTCTGTGATCGGCGGCAAAAAGTTGTGTCTTGTAACGCAGTTTGATACTCTTTGATTTATGAGCATCAGTAATCAGTGTTCACAGTATGGCCTGACTGGAGACCAAGCCCTGGGAGTTTCTAAAAGATTGCAGTGAGGCGCCTTGATTTTTCTTTTCCCCAGGCCTTCCCAAGTTGACAGGTTCTTTATATCTTCTACAGATTAATGACATAGATTCGTAATGTTCTGTGTTTAAAAAGGGCAATTACAAAAAGAAAATTCTTTGCATATGAAGTGGTGAAGGTCAGCTTTACAGTGCTTACTAATTTGTTAATTAAATCATAAGGTATCTGTTTAGAATATCTGATCCCTACAATAGAATAACTAAGTACATATAGGTCATACAGACAGGTAGCTAGAGATCAGCGTATTTCAGGCTAGAGAAGAAAATGTTTTTGCTGAAAAATAATTAAAATTTCTCTTTTTATCTGTGATTACTTCAGGATAACGTTAGCAAAAAGCCGAGCTTCACTGGCTAGATTCAGCAGTCTGACTTTTTGTTTTACAGCCTGTTGTGTGGACCACCTAGAAAACCTTTTACATCATACATAGGTTTCTCAATTAATAGGGAAGAAAAAAAATAATGCAGTGCACTGAAGAGTTTTAGAGATACTTGAGGTAACATTTTGTTCTATTCTCAGCTGAAGTTTAGGAAAAAGTTGATATTTATAAATGGGATTGATTCAAAATTACAAAAACAACAGAATATTACTGTAGAGTTTTATGTGTTGTTTTTACATATAGCTATGCGTTAGAACTTTAATATCTGAATATCTTCCTTTCAAGAGGAAAAACAGAGTCATGATCATCAATGTGATAGCTAATAATACCCACCCTGGAGTCTGCAACACATAGACCATAGAAATAGATCACTGCGAAGACTGGGGACATTGTCCTCTACTGCTGAAGTCATTGGCAAAAATACTTTAAAACAACATCTTGGGTCTACAGAATTATTTTGTGTATTCCTTATTCTTTCCTCTGCATCTTTAATCCCTGTACTCTCTAGGAAGAAAAGGTTCTGTAAGGCTTCTGTAGGCATAGAAAATTCTTGATTGTTCAGTTTTAACAATGTCATATTTGCAGGCAACAAGGCATCAGTCTCAGGCACAAGCTAGTACAAGCTCTCAGCATATATAGCTCTGATAAATACCTCATTGAAGAAGTGTTTCTGCTGGTCAAAATTAGTCAAAGACTTTCCTTGATAAGGAATTAATAAGGAGAATCCTTCAACTCAAGAATTTCAAGTGGATTTTGTAATAAGCCCTAAATGATGATGGTCCACAAGCTCTTCTTATGAGCAGGATCTAAGAGCATGTCAAGATGGAAGAAGTTGATCAGTGTTTGAGGAGGGCATTCATTACCATACTAAGAAAGTCTGATAACAGGCAATGTGCCTGAATTACTATCTGATATAATTATTCAATTTTTTTTTATTGAAATAGGCACTTGGAGACAGCAAGCAATGATCTGTAGCATCTCTTTGGGAGAGAGGTTTTCCTTCACCCAAAGCAGCATTGTATGCACTCTTTCTTCAGTGTTATCCTCAAAAGTAAGAGACTGAAGAGAAAGTCCCTTGAACCCCTCTAGGAAGTACTCTCTCATAATTGCTTTTCTGTCCTTTTATTCTTTCATATTTATATTGTTCACTATTGTTAATGTTTCATTCAACCAGTCTCTATTTCATTTTCTCGATATAAGCAAACGAATGCCCAGTGAATGCACAGGAGCCACTGAAGAAAAAAAAAAGGGGGTTAAAAAAAACTCAACCAAACCCCTTCTACTTGATTTTAGATGCATTTTAAGAATTAGTATATACTCTGAAGTAATTTTATACTCTAGGCATTGGCTATTGGAATATTAATTTCTTGAATTATTGAACTGAAAATTAACACATCCTGATATCTTTGTTACATTTGTTACTCTTATGTGTTTCTTTGCCATGGGGATACTTCAAGTACCTGTTAGAGTATATGGCATAACTTCATCACTATCTTTCTTCTGAAGGAATTTAATTCACATTCTACTCAATGGAATACAGTTTCTTTTCTTGTATTCAGAGCATTTTTGTTGCTTCTCTATTCATTCTCTTGTTAACATTTAAGCATCTATTTGAGGAATATAAATTAGCCAGGTGTTCTGGCTCTTCTAGAGTCAGAAATCAAAACTGAGAATTTCCACAGGAAGATTCAGAGAAGGTCCAGAGAAAATATGTATTCTGGAGGTGGTTACGTTGATCATGACTAGCTTTCTAAGTTATACTGTGTATATACCATTCTTCCCTCATAAATATTCGATTAAGATATTAAAAAAATTAAAAAATCAAAAGTAATTTCTAATTCCTTAATAAAAGCATGATTGGTGGAAACTACTTTCTAATTGAAATCCCAGATGAAACATGACTTTTGATTTGTAAGTTTAATGCAAAATCACACAGCCTTTTTAACTGTGTAAGGTTGAAAAGCTGAAGTCTGTTTGAGGACACAACTTGAAGGCACAGTATAGAATCCAGGAAATTATGACTTTCCTTCCTTAATCTCAACATTTCAATAGCTGGCAAATAACTGAAAACAGAACAGAAACAAGTAATGGAATGTATTGAACAAATTATATGGGGTTGTCCAGTGTTCAGTCAGATGTCTCTGAATCCTTCACAAATATTTTTATTTGAAAACCAATACTGCAACAATCCAGCTCATTTTAGTCAAAGAAAGTCTTTAAAAGAGTTCGTTCTGCAGTAGATTAGGCTGCATGTCTGCTGTTAAAGTCGTGGTAACTACCAGTTTTCTATGACAAGAAATGAAAGGGGATATAAAGGAAGACTGCAATAGCATAGATCAGCTGAAAGAAAAGTTCAGTGTAGCACGGAAATGTTTTAAACAGAAGTTGACAAATTGGTCCTCAAAGTTATATTCAATGATAGAGTGTAACTAGAAAGCCTGTTTTATTCTTATTCTGTTATCTTCACAGTTGTAGTATCTTACATCTTCTAGTGATGTGAAAATCCATATGACTGGTTGCTCTTATGTCACCTTCAGTTCTTTCCTTCTATCCTTGGTGATATTATAGTACTTAACTTTTTGCTTGTGTTTTGAATGTGTAACTATCTGTGCTGTTATTGTCTGTTATTATTACATGCTAATATAAGAGAAACCAAAGTTGGTGTTATTATTATGTGCTCGTATAAAAGGAAGCGAAGTTGGAAAAATGATATCTTTTGTAAAGACATACAGGTCAAAGTAAGTAGGGACTTGGGACAAGAAAGAAATGTATTGCTTTCACAGGATGAGACTAAAGAGCAGATTTAGAACACTGCTGTGTGTAAATGCTTTCTAGTTAAAGACTAAAGTAGATGAAAGAGAAATTATGGGCAGGACAATGCACTAGATGAAATGTAAGGATTTTCCCAGCCTTGCATTATTGCAGTAGTTGTATTCTAATGGCAAGAAGGATGACAGTACCTGAAAATAGAGAAGGTTCTGGAAAAAAAAAGTCTCAGAAGTTCAGGTTTGACTATGTTCTATTGAACCAACTTGGGTCATGCTGAGAGAAGGTGGTGAAGTACAGGATGAAATATCAGGCCTGAGTAAAATAGTTAGGTGATAAATATGTGGGAGACATTGAATTAATATTTTTAAAGTCTTATAGAAATTAATTCATCTGGAAGACATATCTAAGACAGGAAAGTGGACATATCAGTGTCTGACAACAAAGTGAAATGATTGGGTTGTTAATCCAGTATCACTGAGGAAATCTGTGACAGAACTTAATTTAAAATGTGTAATTTTGGAATTTTTGGTGTTGCTTATAACTCTGTGTGCCATCTCATGGTACATGCACATGTTCTGGTTATGTGCATGTGTTAACTGTATTCAAATGTAAAAATGTATTTAAATGTGGCAATACATAAAACTTTGGCAAATGTAAAGTAATAGCTGATTCTCACACTGGTTTATTTTCTCTCTTAAAATTGAACAGGTCTGAGTGGTGATCTTCCCACTGAAGTTAATGATCTGTATGCAACTATGGTGTTGAATCAACCCTACTCCCAAAAAATGTCCTTACAATACTTTAACTTCTATATACCTTCCTCATATACATAACACGCTTATTAAAAAAGTCATTGCCATTAAGTTACTGAAATATTAGCTGTTTTTAATATGTCCTTCCCATTTAGCAGATAGCATTTTCACCTCGGTATGGAGGTGCAGAGTAGCTCAACACATATTTTATAGTAAAAAAGTTTAGTAGTTTGTAAAAGTTTGAGTATATAATAATTATAGAAGATGTGTCAAAAATATCTACTTATTAACAAATAAATAAATATTAACAAGTAAATACCTGAACCTTTAATCCTGGATTTACGGAAGTATACGTCAGTTCTTCAAAATGTTGTGGTCATACCCATGGTAACAGAATGGAATATTTTTTTCATTTTTACATTTTCATTTTAAAATTACATCCTTGAAGATATGATTTTGTGAATGGCTGGCATGTAATAATGCCCCGTAATTGCAATTCTGTATAAAATTGAATGTATTCCCAATTCTTGGTGATGACTGTAATGTTCAGGAACTCTGCTAAAATGAAGAAATACAAGAAAGCTCTTTAATGTCCTTCTAACATCTGCAATATCCAGGTATTCCTGTGGGTTAAGTAAGAAAAACACTATTAAACTCATGGGTTCTCTGCTAATTAATGCCAGTTTATGGCAGGACCTTTTATGTTTATTCGTTCACTTGAAATTACCAAAAATGATCAAAAATTCCATGTTCATGATACATGGCCTTTGGTTTAATTTTGAAGCACATATCAGTCTCTCATCAGTGATTATCAATCACAATATGTCATTCTGTTCCTGATTAGAATTCAAAACATCAGTTTCACAAAAATTGATGAGCTTTTGTCATCCATTTTTCTTCTGCACTCAACAAAAAATTTCTTATGGTTGCTTAGACTTACAGCCAACACCATAAATGGTGGCAATCCAAAACCTTATTAGTCTCAGTATCTTAATCTCAAGTCTATTGACTCTTCTGAAGGAGGAGTCTGTATCTTTCATGAAAATACAAAGGCGTGACACTATAAAGCACACAAGTATCGAGTTAAAATCTTAGCTAATATCAAAGCTAACCCTTAAACAAAACAATTTTATATACACAGGAGACTTTTATCAGGAATATTTATTTTAAAGATATCTAATCAAGATATCTGTTTTTACACTTTATTCTTTTACACTTTATTCTTTCTTGTTACCTAAAATGGGCTTTTTGTCTGTGGCTGCCTAAGAGTTTTAAAGATCTAAGCAAGCGAACAACTGAATGAAAACAGAGAGGAAAGGACTTGACATATCTAGGAGATTTCATAATTGTGTTCTGCCCTATTTCAATTCAGTTTAATTGAACTGAATTTAATTTAAATATGCTTAAGTACAAGTAGGCTGTTTATTTCAGTGTAATTTTTCATACTGTTAAGTATATTGTTCTCTTGTATTTCCACAGAGTTGAACAAAATCCCTTTTGTAGGTGTTGATGTATGAAAGTGCACATAAAAATTATGCATTCCTATTTGGAAAGTGATTATGACATACTTTGTATATTGAAATATTGTAGTTTACATTATTCATTGTTCTTGGTAAAAAAACCCATTATTCAAAACTAACTAATAGAGTAAATCAAGTAATAAAATAACAACAAAATAATACCAAATGGCATTCACAAATAAAAGTGAAGCATAGGGTAACATTGTGTGTATGTGAAATTCACATTGTAAGAAAAATACCTTGCATTATGTGGTAACCTTAAGATCAAAAGCCATGAGAAGTCCAAAACTTTATTATTTCTGCAGCTACCCTTGTGAGGTTTAAAAAATGTTTGTTCCTTCTTAAGAATAATTAAAAAAAATACCCTCATTGAAAGTGCTTTCAGAAGTATTCATGGGGAAATGTTGAACAGTTAGTTGCTGCTGATATTTTACTAAGAGTTAGAAGCTTAACTTTGAAAAGTTTTATTCCTTAGATATAAACATTCCTCTTATAATTTAACATTCTTCCAGGAACACACATCCCCCAAACACCCCCTCCCAATTTTATTTTGCACTGACAGTGTTTTCGCATTGGATAATATGCTATCAATATAACTCTCATTTATTTAGGTCATGGAGAAGTGAGGTAATTAAAAAAAAAATTGTATAGGAAGGATGACAATGAATAATGAATAACAGCTTGGCTGGAAGCTCAGAGCAGGTGTAAGCTAGGTTGAAGGACTTGAGAGAAACATAAGCAACTGGAAAGAAAAAGCCTTAATGGAAATAAACTAGCAGAAACAGAAAATCTGTGATTACTGTCTCCTTTTTTTCAGTTATAGATATACTTTTAAAAATACACTTTTAATGAAATGGAGTGCAAAGATGTACTGTAATAGAGGGAAAATAATGACAAAAAAATATGTAACACAGTTCAGAGCCTGTGATTTGAAAACGCAAGGAAAATAAATGACCAAAACATTACTTTCTCACCTATAAAAGTGTAAACCAGCATAGAAAAGGTAATCTGTAAGAGAAGACAGGAGACTGACATATTCTATTATAGCAGGACTTTTATGATGGGTGAAAGAGTTAATCGTATTCCATTAATGAAATCATTACTTTTTATCTTTGGATTTTTATCAAAATTTTTCCACTTATAACTCATGGCAGTGGGTACTTTCATGACATCTAGGTACCACACAGAGTCTGGATATCCTGCTGCTAAGGTACTGGATTAAAAAAAAAGAAAAAAAGAAAAAGAAAAACTGTTCTTATCCCAGATTCCAAATACAAAGGAGAATGTGAAATGTACTGACAGCACTGCTTGAAAGGTTTATCCTATTAATTGCTATTAGATGCTGTTGCACAAATCTGTCCCTAAAAATATAGTAGACATTTTTTGGTAGAAAGAGGAATCTCAATTTTTCATTTCAAAACCAGGAAAAAGTAATGCCCTGAAAGGATTCATGACCACAACACTGACAAAAAAAACCAAAACAAACCACCCCAAAAACCAAACCAACAAAAAAAACCCCAAAACACAAAAAAAGCATAGAAGGTCACAGCTGCTTTTCCTCATACTTAAATGTACTTCTTTTATATACAGATTTCTTTGACCTTGTTCATGAAACCATGTATTTCATCATGAGTGAAATTCTCCCTCTGCTCTCATTTTTTGTCAGTCAACTTTCTACAACAGTCAGAGATTATAACAAAAAGAGAAATCTACTGAAACTTACTTCATTTAACTTTTTAATCTCCTTTTTAGCTCTCTATGACCACTTTTAAAAATGTTGTTTACATTACTGCTGTGAATTATGTCTATGAAGCATCTTGGATGTGGTACTTAGGGACATGGTTTAGTGGGTAATAGGTGGGGGGGGACGGTTGGACTAGATGATCCTTGAGGTCTCTTCCAACCTTAATGATTCTATGATTCTATGATTCTTATCTTTATTTAGGGTCAAAAGCTGGATAAGTTTTATGACTTTATTTACAGAAAAAAAAAAACAAAAAACAAATTGAAAGGGCTGGGCTCTGTATTACAGTTTTGCATGTATTTGTTTATGTAATGAAATGAAAAAAGCTTTTATGCAATCTATTCACACATATGGAAAAGAGTATTAATATAACCATACAAAACAGGGAAATTATATGGCTTTTTATGGGTAACATGTAATATATAATCATATCTACACATAAATTTAAAATTTAAAAGTGAAAGACAGGAGATGGACAGACAGGAAAGAACACAAAGAAATGGCTGAACATAATGTCTTCTGATGGCAAAATGCACTCCAGTATTTACTTCAGTGAACAGTACGTTTCCATTCAAAAAGGAACAACTTTTAAAAAAAAAATAAGGTCAGTTGATTTTGGAGTATGACTCTTGGACTGCTTGAGAAACAGAAATATTGGTCAGTTGGAATTGACAATGAGAGGCTTACAGTGTATCAAAGGATGAAACCCACATTCCTACCAAAGACTATAAAGCAAAGTAGAAAAAGTTTAAAAAAGAAAAAAAGAAGGTGTGTGACACTGCTTCAAGTATTTTTTGCTGAATATCTTTTTCTGGCCCAAGGAGTGAGTTCAACAGCATTTTATTTCCATGGTCATAATTTTCTGACTAGTTGGATGAAAGTGCTTGAAGCTATTGGCTTTCTTCCTCCAATCATCTGAAAAAATCAGTTCTGATATTCACAGTCAGCTTGGGATCTCTTAATCAAAGTCTACCATCAATTTTGCCTCATTACACATAGCACACAGAAATGTGGTTGCTGATTTGGGCTAATTCTAAAATGTCTGGTTTGTAAACATGAACCATTCCGGAGAGTGCTGTTTGATTATGAATAATTCAGTGCACGAAGGTTTAGCCTGCAAGTTATCTAGACGATAGAATTTTATAACTCCTAATAGTCAGTAATCACTTGTAGAGATGAGTAGCATTTTTTTTTTTTTTCTGGAGAATCTTACCTGGACTCAAACTCTCAAGCTACTTAGTAAGATGATCAATTTCAATATGTGTAAAATTATGTTGAGAGCCAGCAGCACCAACAAGAAACTTTTAAGAAAATTGTAATAAAGCATCCTTATTAATCTAATTTCAGTAATTAGTAATTATTTACCACACAACTATGTTTTATCATATTTGTCTCCACAGTGAAGACGAGTTTAATACAAACTCTTGTAAAAGCAGCAGGTATGAGATACAGCCCTTACACCACATATGTCCATGTCAGAGTGAATCAGGAACCAGAAGACGCAGTTTTGCAACACAAGTCTGGACTAAAATACTGTGTTCCACAGTGTAACTGCTTGTATGAACACTAGGGACAACAGGATTGAAAGGAGATTCCTAGTTCGACAGCTGTAGTCCCCAGACACTGTACAATGCATAATCTCTTTTCTATCTTAGATTTTACTGCCTTGCAAAGAAAATGAAAAAAAAAAAAAAACAAAAAAACCAAAACCACAACAAACAAACAAACAAACAACCCCTGGGTTATGCCACTCTTGGTCTAGAACGTCTAGAATGTAAGTAGTGGTTAAAGTGTAAAGGAGATCAATCAGTCCTGTGTGCCTCAAGTACTGGGTGCAGTTTTGGGTGCAACAGCACAAAAAGGACATAAAACTATTGGAGAGTGTCCAGAGTTGGGCAACAAAGATGGTGAAGAGTCTAGAGGGGAAGACGTATGAGGAGAGGCTGAAGTCCCTTGGCTTGTTTGGTCTAGAGAAGAGGAGACTGAGGGAAGACCTCATGGTGGGCTACAGCTTCCTCATGAGGGGGAGCAAAGGGGCAGGCATTGATCTTCTCCCTCTGATGACCAGCGATAGAACCCGAAGGAATTGCATGAAGCTGCGACAGAGGAGGTTTAGGCTGGAGGTCGAGAAAAGGTTCTTCACCAAGAGGGTGGTGGGGCACTGGAACAGGCTCCCCAGGGCAGTCAGTGGTCACAGCACCAAGCTCGTCTGAGTTCAAGAAGCGTCTGAACAACGCCCTCAGTCATCTGCTCCGATTGGGCTGGTCCTGTGTGGAGCCAGGAGTTGGACTCAGTGATCCTTATGGGTCCCTTCCAACTCAGGATATTCTATGATTCTATAGTAAATCTGTTGCTTGCATAACTAGTTCCACATAATCAATCCCTACGAATATAAATTCAGACCAGGAACTAAAGGAAACTCCAAAAAAAAAAGTAGGCATTCTTTCAGCAGCAGAATCAATGAAGTCTATTTTCCCACAGATTTGAGTCCTGTACAAATTTATGCATGTCTATCAAGGCCTAACTGAGGCTGACAACGTTTC
Organism: Psophia crepitans; assembly: GCA_013399095.1. Classification (NCBI taxonomy): domain Eukaryota; kingdom Metazoa; phylum Chordata; class Aves; order Gruiformes; family Psophiidae; genus Psophia; species Psophia crepitans. The sequence continues at coordinate 51,436 of VWZZ01001111.1, forward strand.
TTGCTGCTTAAATATTTGTGACATCATTACACTCATTGGGTTATTTGAAGCTCAGTCATGGAAAAACTTGCACTATGCATCTCCTCCATAGGGTCTCTCATTAGATTCACTGGGAAAGCCCCTCTCCTCTTTTCACCTCAGAAATTCTGATTTTGACAAAATTTGCAAGTTCTTAGTAATATCGAGATTTTTACTTACCTGTTTTGTTTGGTAGATACTGACCATGGGAGAGGAGACAGGTATATACATATGAATTAAGCACTCATGAACAGCGAACATATACATGCATCTTTTAATTAAAAAAAAACATGCAAAGGAACCCACGGCAGTACATGTGATACTCACAATCAAAGCTAGTTTATGACTTGCTATAAGGCATCAGAAAAATAGTCTGTGGTCAGCTGAAACTTACACTGAAATAGTTCTTTCTTTCCAAATTCTGATTATTTAGAATAAAATTCAGAATATTTTATGTATTATTTAGGCTTGGATTGTTTAATCAATTTTTAAAATCACTTAATTTTTAAGCACAGATACAGTCTATAACTCCAAAGATTACGAATATCAAAGATGTTTTGATGTCAATGCATATTAATTACTCTGCTTTGATTTCACCTAGACCTTGTGAACCCAAATCTTCTTGCAATTTTTTTCACCTGATTCTAGATGCCGCACTTTTAAATCTTCATTTTTTATGTTCATAGATTTCCATCCCAAAATCTTCCACACAGGTAAAGGTGGATATTTTAATGGTTAGAAGAAGCAGATTTAATCTTTTGTCTTCTGATATTTCTGCTTAAAACACAAGTATTACTATGTAAGTAAATGAGCCAAATGATTATGGGTAATTAACTGGTCGGATATCTGCAAGTAATTGTTCAGTACTCATAAGCATTTTGTGCAAGATTATACTACCATTTAACCACGTTTATAGCGTATTAAAAGTCTCAGTGCAATTTAGCCAAGCACATTTTTTAACATTTCCTAGAGTCATGCTTTCATGGAGAGAAAATAATGAATACCAAAAGATTCTTTAATTCAGCTAATAAGGGGTAATGAAAGCCAATATCTGGAATTTAAATCCAGAATAATTCTAGTCAGAAATATGGCATAACATTTTAATAGTTGGTCAGATATTGAGAGTGATAGTTTTTCACTTCTTGAAGAAAAGTCTTGCTTCATAACAATGCCAGCTATTGCATTCATCACAAGAGCAACTGGGGTAAGTTACAGTGCCTGTGTTACAGGAGAGGTCAGACTTTGTAATTTAATCGTCCTTACTGGTTTTAAGATGAAACCTTCTGTAACACTCAGATACTTTAAAAGGTTTTGAATTGCAAAGTAATACAGTGGCAGGATGTCTGTGGATGTAATAAATAACAACTACCCATTTAATGCAATGATAAAATAACTTTCCATTTTTACACTCTGTTTTGCTTAGGTATTTTCCTACTCCGTGTTTGGTTTGCATAGGGGATATTTATCTTCTTTGTTAGGTGTTTTTGGCTCCTACGACTGTATCAATGTCATTTCAGTTAGCAGAATCATAATACTAGGGGCTGTGGAAACACAGTGTCTCAGGCTATCATTAACGCAACATGCTAATTAGTTTTTGTGGGGTGGGGATGTTTTCTGGGTTTTGGTTTTTTTTCAATTTGGGCTCTAGGACTGTCAAATCTCTTACTTTGGTCTTCACTAAATTCACTTCAGAAGACTTCTAAAAGTTCTTTTAAAACATTTTTAACATCAGAAAGATTTCTTTTTTCAGTAATGGCATTATTCCTAGTCAAAATTTGTTTATGCCGTTCACAAATTTCAGAAATATGTCACCTGGAGAAAAGGAAATAATGTCCGTTTCATTATAATCTAGGTTGTAAGGTCCAAGAATGGTTAACCCCCAACGAGTGTACTGAGTTTTTATAGAATATATAAATATATATTAATCAGCAAATCACAAACCTCGAATGTTCCACCTCTGCATAAATTCACAACACGTCAGATCCAAGAGTCATCTGAAAGCAAGCTATGCAAATTTTTTGTTTGTTTCTCTTTATGGCAAGGTAAGATTAAGGATACATGCCCAGGCCTTTTTACTCATGAGCTATTCTTATAGTTTTGACTTATAAGTTGTCTGTTAGTGTTGTAGAAAAGTGCATTATTGTGCAGGGTGCACATCAGTATAAAACAAGGTCAGTGTGTACCGCTTCGCTCACACGCTGTGATTACTGGATTATGTTCAGCTGGTGACTTGAATGGGGCAGAGGAGAACATAAATGAAAACAGAAAACTGATTCTAAATAAAAAAATACACTCTCCAGGTTTGTGTCATAACACAATCTGAGAGAAATAGCAATCATAAATAAAGGGTACAAGGGATGAAAATGAAATCTGACAGTGCAGAGGTGTATTAGGGATAAAGCAAAGACTACTATTTTGGTCTTTATTTTTGTTTATGCTATTCTCATATTTATTAACTTGTTATATCTACATTTTTATACTATATGGGTGGTTACAGTGTGAGTGCTAGTAAAAATATTTAGTGAAAAAACTTACATCATTATTAGTTAGATCAATGGTGAAGTTACACTATCCATATTGTAGCATATAGAAAGCAAGGATCGCAGGAAATAACTTAGTTCACTCTTGACTTTGCTATGCTGACAGGAAGTTTTAACAACTGCAAGATTACAAGTCTGAGTTGCATCTAAACACATTGATAAACAATCATACATCAGTAAGGTCTTCGACTAATAGTCTCACTGCATTTCAATAATGTTTCATCTTCAAGATCTGGCTGCTTTACAATGAATCCTGTTCTCTCACCACAGGATAGGAAATTGTACGTGTGTGGTTTGTGTGTGCATAGCCTTCAAAGAAGTGAATGTAATCAGAACAAGCCATCTGTAATTGACTAAAGATTGTAGGGAAAGGATGCTGTGGAATGAGTGAATAGTTCCCTTTTAGGTTAATTGTTAAAATAATATGATCAGCAATTCTAACAGAATACATTCCCAAAACACAGAAGTGCTGTTTTGCTTTAGCAAATATATGTTGACTGAGTATGGTTACAGTACGCTGAGAATGACATTCCCTTTTATTGGTAAGCTTTTGCCACCTGTTCTAATGATTTATTCATACTAAGGAAAAGGCAGGTGAAACTACAGAATAGAGATAAATAGCAATGGATGTGCACTGAATTGGGCTGTGATTGTGCAAATGGGTTCGATGTTAACGCTAATATTCAGGCAATTGCTATCATTCAAATGACGTCTTTACTTGCTGTTATGTGGTCTTGAGGTGCAAAATATTGAAGATGTACTGCATAAGATCTATTTTTAGGCAAGTAATGATTTCCACTGTCTTCAGATATTCATCCTTTAGTACGGATAATATTATAAAAATATTTATCTGTATTTTGACCTTTCATATGTAGTGTATTTTAAGGAGAATCTCTGATGAAAGATCTCTGCATCAAAGATTTCTGGAGCTGTGAAGATTTCACAGTAGGTTTGCCTTATTTCTAAGTCTGTACTATTGACTCATTTTCTTGCAATTTACTGAGCTAGATAGAGCTTTGGTCTCATACTGTATAACTGTTTCTTTGTGCAACTGGAAGTCCCAAAATCAAGAGCCTGGAATTTATCATGAAATTCAGTGTGACCAACTTGCTGAATTTTATTTGATTATGTACTTATTTGAACTGGGATAGAGTTAATTTTCTTTACAGTAGCTAGTATAGAGCTACATTTTGAATTTGTGCTGAAAACAGTGTTGATAATATAAAGAGCCAAGGCCTTTTCTGCCTCTCACATCACCCCACCAGCATTAGACTGGGAGTGCACAAGGGACTGGGAGGGGACGCAGCCAGGACAGCCGACCCCAGTTGACCAAAGGGATGTTCCATACCATATGACATCATGCTCAGTATATAAAATTGGGGGAAGAAGGAGGAAGGGGGAGACATTCAGAGTGATGGCATTTGTCTTCCCAAGTAACCTTTACATGTGATGGAGCCCTGCTTTCCTGGAGATGGCTGAACACCTGCCTGCCCATGGGAAGTGGTGAATGAATTCCTTGTCTTGCTTTGCTTGTGTGAGGCTTTTGCTTTACCTATTAAACTGTTTTTATCTTGGCCCAGGAGTTTTCTCACTTTTACCCTTCTGAGTCTCTCCCACATCCCACCGGGATGAGCGAGCAAGTGACTGTGTGGGGCTTAGTTGTTCGTTGGGGTTAAACCATACCAGACTACAGTTCTGTGCTTGAGTAACAGGAGAGACAATGATATCATTAATTAAAATACTGTTCTAGTATTTTGTGTCTTTTTAAAGGAACAATGGTAAAATATTTGTTGGATGCAAAGGAGTGTGTTAAGGATTGTCAGAGATGGAAAAATTATATTAGCGCATACACATAACAAAGGTTCCAACATAAACATAATAAAAACAGACATGAAAAACCAGTAGCCCATCAGCACCTATTCAGAAAAGGTAACAATCATACATGTTAAGATTTAAAAACTTTCAGTACTGATTTGCTATCTTCAATTATAACATGTAATAGGTTATATCTGTTTCTGAGGTAAGAAAATGAAAAAAGAGATTGATACGTTACCTATAGTTTTTCACAGGTGACAAGCCATCAAAATAAGCAGTTTTATTTAAAAGCTTTAGGAATCAGGCTGTATTTTAGAACAATATTTTCGTAAGCTCATGCTTTTTGCTTAGCACCTGTGGGAGCTAAGAGCATATACGGACACAGATGACAGCTGGTGTCCTTTTAGATTGTGATAGACTGTACTGGTCCCATGAGCTTTGGATTCAGAGTTCTTTATATAAGTGTGACATGAGGTAGAAATCAGTTCCATGTCTTCACAAGAAAAATTACATGTTTAGCAAATATGTTACAATCAAAACCTTGATACAGGTGAAAGGGGAACTCTCCTTATATACGTGAATAAGAATTTATGATCTAAAGTTCTAATGATCTGATCATAATACAGAAACAGGTATTATTATATGTTCACTTGCAATGATAAACTTTTGCAATTAATGGTATAGTTCAGACTGATACACAGAAACTTCCCAGTACCTATCCTCTTTCTCTGCTATAATGTTCACCCTTCCTATTTTTGTCTGCGTTCAAAGTTTGACGGCTCCAGTATTCCTCAAAAAGTAACCTGTAACAGCTCATCAGCATCCCGAGTTTCCGTCTAAAGGAGAATGACACTTCCTGCACACTCTTGATTCCACTTAGATTTTTCTTTTAATGTGCTCTTACAACACAGATTGCTTGGCTTGATCTCCATTTATTTCCATCTGAAGTTTGGCTGCTTTCAGCCACTACCTCTGAAGTTACATAACAGACTTCCCAAGCACTGATTAACATCAATGTAATTATTTTTCCCTGGGCTAATGTTTGTTATTCATTCACTAAATGGTTTTGTTATAGCTTTATGTTATGTGATCTTCCGTATTAAAGAAATTGAACAGTAGTAACCTGACTATTAGACAGTTGTTGTCATAGCTAAAACAAGGTAAAATCAACTCAGCCAAAACCACAGACAGCTCCAGACTGCCAGGTCAGTACAAAATCTGTGGGGTTTTATTGGTTGCAATCAAACGATATTTAATGGGATACAGATGGCTTTGCTAACAAATAATTGACCATTTTGAAGACTAATTAGTACCCATTACAAAAGTAATGGTGATTAAAGCTAGACTAGCTTTCTCTGGGATTTTCTGATGTTGATCGTCCCCTGTTAATATTAAGCAGTATTTCACAATATACTTATTAGCACATATGAGCTGATATCTGCAAAATATCTTTCAGTTTTCTTCCTGGTGTCTGCAGCATTCAGAATGTCATGTTCAAGTTCACTAGAATAAATAAGTATTTATATTCTTAGGTTTTTTTATTGAGTGACCTGTGACTATAGCATAATTATCTATATTGTTTTATACCTCTTCCCAGGAAAATGTAAATGTTTCGAAGAAACAGGATCTTTAACATTCCAGTAGGTACTGATTATTCCATAATGGGAAATACTTAATGCTTGGAAAAAAATGTCTTTCCAAATATTCAATGTGCATTTTTCTTTTCTTGAATTTATCTCTTCCTGTTAGTTTCAGTTGCTCCCATAACATACCAAAGGAATTGCTCTAGATCATTTATGGTCCTTGAGTATTTTTTTATAATTATTACTTCTGCCTTGTACATTAGTTGTAATTTAGCCACACTATTTAAAACACATCACTTCTCATTAATCTACCACATGCAGTAAGCAATAAATGACAGACAATAAGTTGTGAAAGAAAAATCAAGATTCAAGTATTTCCAAATGTTTTCTCTCTAGGCTTGTTTCTTGGCCCTTAATGGTTTTTTCATCTTGTTAACTCCTACTTTGTCTCTTCTTTCTTGGTGCTGAAATGACATTTGTGTTTCTGACTGAAAATCCACACCCATCTTTCTCATGACTAACAGAATGATGTCACAGGCGGAGAGGCTAAAGAGGGAAGTGGGTGATAGAAGAAAAGTGAGAGCTGAAGGGAAAAGTCAGACGCACCTGATTCCCAAAGTTAGGTATCATCCAGAAAACAGACAACTGGTGACAAGCATCAAAGTGGCAAGACTTACCTTGAAAAATGTGTGGCATAGTGGGAATTGCAAAGAGGGAAGTTAACTTCGTTTTTAAAGTGCAGAGGGGAAAAAAGTTCTATCAATCAAGTTCAGAACATAATCTGCAAGTAATCTAACAGAAAAGAGGAAAAAGACGGTCAGGGTAGAACTTTATCCCCTGTTTTCTTTGCCTTATCCCAGAATTTATATAGTCTGTGGCCAGAAGTGGCAGAATGTCATTCCATACTCGGCAGGAATGTCAATAGCCTCTTTTTTTTAGCCTAATTTGTACTACAGTTTTCACGGTACCTGCACTGGCTGTGTCCAAGTGATCAAAACAGAGCCCAGGATGAGCATCCGAGGGCTGCAGCAGGGGAGGATGAAGGGGAGTGCAGTGCTGTTTAGGACAGCACTGCTATTGAGTAAGTTCTTCATCAAACACCACCCTTACTGGATTGGATAATGCTATGTATAATGAAGGCCTGATTGCGGTTTTGCCCTCCAGGTATGTGAGGCAATAATAATACATCTTAAAAGAGTCATAGACATAGAAGTCAGAGAGGGGTAAGTGAAGACCTTGAATTGACAGTTGCATGTAGCAAAGTGAGAAGTAAAATCTACTAGAAGATAATTAATTCATCAGGGACCTTTAAGTGTCAGATTCAGTAGCTGGCTGGAACATGCTGCTGCTTTTTTGAGGTGCAACTGAAAGGAGCATTCTTATAATTTGTCCTTTCATTAGGCAAAAGAGGTTTTTCTTCAGTAAGATTAAGCTATGTTGAACGAGGTATCCCAATAGTATCTCAATGTTGCTAAATTAAACACGAATTGCTGATTTTAACACACAGGACTCTGAGTTCCGGTAAATGAATAGGGCTTATTAAACAAAGCAAACACTAGAACAATCTACGCAGTCATCAGCCATACAGCTGTATTCCCATACCTTGCCAGCGTAATAAAAAAGTGGCATAATGAAAAATAGACAAGACAAAACTAACTCCAGAATTGAATTGAAAGTGTACTGAGGCTGCTTCTAAACATAAACAGTTGGCAAGAGCATGAGCACTGTGAGAGAAAATGCTCCCTGTGAGCATGTTCCAGTGTTGGTCCCAGTCCACACTCCAGTGATTAGAGTGTTGGAGGGCTTGCAGGAACTTTCTTCTGCTGATTGCACTCTGCATGTAGGGATTGACAGGACTATACGACATGTCTTCCTCTGCCTCTCTGGGCCTTAGTTTCTGCTGCTCTCAGTATTTTGGTCTCTGCCGGAGATGACGGGAAATGCATTTCCGATGTTTTTTGATTTTTAAGGGGTGTAGAATAGATTCAGTAAGTGGGAACTAGTAACACTATGCTTCCATTCACAAGGTCACTGATACGAATATGTGGCTGGCTGTTGCTTTGAAACAAAAGTAAACTTGGTGGCACAAATCTGTTTCTGAGATGGAGGGATTTTATCTCTTGGAAAGCAAGCTAGGGAGACTGGGCTTTTTCCTCTGCACCTGTCCCTGCCTCTCTTTCAGTGCAGAATTTTTCATGTGCCACAGCACGCCTCCAGCAAATATAATTATTTTCCATTATTTTATAGCACAGTTTATGCTTCTTTTTTTTTTTTCAATTACTACAATTGCTAAATTAAAGTATTATAAATATTAATCATTTAAAATTTTAGCAAAGTATTTCCAAGCCTTTAAAAAGTGCCATTTATCATATTATGAGGGAAATGAAGCTGGAGGAAAACATTATCTCTGAAAATAATGAAGTGGTACACCACGATGCAGGGTTTTTCCTGTTTCCTTCAGTGAACTAAAAAGGATCCTCTTTAACTATTCACTGCAGATGTTAACTAATTCCTCTTAAACTATTACTATACAAATGTAGAGAATAAATTGCAAACAAAAACAGAACCTAAGAGGCATTCCTGTTTTCTTTGAAGTGCTTTCTGACCCTTGGGGAAATTTCTTTCCAAGCACTTTTCTAAGCACTAAAGGTAAATGAAGAGCTCAGAGCTTCCTAGGCTCTGGAAAACCTTTTATTATTTACACAAGGTTCAAAAATGATAGTTTAAATTTCCCAGTAAGTAGGAGTAAATGACACAGGTTTATTCGTATAAAACTGCAGTATTGAAGTGATACCTGACATTTTGAGTTTGAGGAGGAGGCACTGGAAGCGACAGAACACAGAAAGGATGACTGAGAAAAATGGGGATCTTTTTAAAAGTATCTTCTTTTTTTTGAATTACAATACATTGGGATAAAAACGTGAGACAACTGCCTTCACACCAAAAGACCCTTCATGCAGTCTTTGAGGGTTTTGTCCAGGTTGGCCAAATGAGGCATACTTGTTTAAGGGAATGTAAAAATCTTTCTTGAGTCAGTTTCATGAATTTGCATTCTTTCAAACATGAATCCAATTTAGTCTGCCTGAAAATTCTTCCACGGAACCACCACAGCTCCCAGATGCATGCTTTGGAAGCTCTGTAACAGATCTTACTCCAGTGTCTAGGGTAATCATGTTTTTGTGTTATTCAGCTGCTTCCACTGAAATCAATGAAAGAAGCTTCTGTTTGTTGGTCAACAGCTGTAACATCATTATTAAATTCTCTGCAGTACCCTATTTGAATCAATAAGGGGCCAAGAGGTCTTGACAAGATATATTTTTTCTAATATTGATCTTGATGACCAAGCTGGTGCCCTCGAGTCTAACCATTGATTCTAAGAGACAGAACTGTCAAGTTGGAGGCCAAATTTGTGCTATTAAACACATCAGAGTTTGTAATTAAAGAAAATGTCACACTGTCATATTTTTCATTACAAGCAAAAGGAATCTTTCCATATACACTAAAAATAAAATGAAGTGCACAGATATACTGGAGATATGTGCATGAAATTTAATTACTCTTTTTTATAGACTACATTCAAACCTGAATCAAGGTCACTAACATTCCTCTGTATGTGGAAGTTAATGTCCGATTTTTCCCGAATTTAAAAATTTAAGAAAGTATTTTTATGTATTGATTTTTTCAATTGCATTCCCTGACTCAATTTGCAATTAATTTTTTGGAGTCCCAATCAGAATACATTTTTAAACAAGCACACCAATTTCAGCTGGCCTGTGCTTTATCATTCAAGGACCAGTAATTGTTAATATACCCCTTTTCACTTCAGTGTGATGTAACATGAATTAAAACATGAAAATGATGTTCAGACCTGTTGTCAAACATGCATGTCTGACAGAACCAAAGAATGAGTTACCTGAAACTCAAGAACAATTTTTACTTGCATATGTTGGAATGCTACCGCACTTGTTCCCTAAGCATGTCAGGATGGATGGCTGGGTACAAAGATTTCTGCTGACTTTTGGGAAGGTCTTGGCTACCTACAATTTAAAGTATAATTTAATATAGCTACCATAATTTTTAGAACTATAGTAATTTCTTGAAGAATTCTGATGAATAGTCAGGTTCCAAAGACAGAAATTGATTTCAAGTCATTTCACATCATCATGGTGATATACTCTCCTGATTTTGCGATTATGTATGTTATGGGATTAGGCTATCAGTTATAGCTTCTCTATCATGTAGTCTAAGAAACCCAGTAACAGACAGCTGTTGACTCAGCAAACTAGTTGCTCAAAGTATGGGAGAAACTCTGACAAATAGCGAAATGTTTAGCAGTCATACAAAAAATCAGGTTTGAAGGGAGATAATCTATGCCAAGCTACGGCCTTAATAAGGACTAACTTCAGTCTCTCAAAACTGTTCAGCTGCCATATAAGAATTAACAGAAATCGCTAGGTATTAATACAATAGGTCTTGAAATCTGAAAAGACCAGATACCAGCATCACATCTGAGTTTTGCATTTTCTATTGCAATACTCCAGCTGAAGATGACAGGTCCGTAGATGTCAGGCCTGTCTTGATTTGCCTAAGGTCACACAGGACCTCCTTACAGAACAGAAAATACGAGATCTAATTCTTACCCCAAAGGTTTTGATTTTCAAAACTCATAATTTGCATTTCAAATTTATTCTTTGCTTGGTTTAGGAATTACACTGTAAGATTTTTGTTTCAGAATTTAATAGAAAGCTTTTGTTTAAAATATTTCTTAAGACCCATTTTCATTAAATTGTTTTGCAGTATCATTATTCAACTTACAAGAATATCCTCAAGCTTTTTCTCAACAGCATTTTTGTCTGAAAATACATACTGCAGTTGAATTCTAGATTATTTCTGAAAATATTAAAAGTGATTAAAACTCCTTAAGAATCAATTCATAACTTGACTGCACAAAAACTTTTACAGTACATTTATTTTATTAGGCAATGAAGACTGGTTCAGAGTCTTACAAGATATCTATAATGAGAGGGAGAAAGGATAGCTGCATGAATAAATATATTTCTATATAACAACGTGCAAAAAATATACCTGTTCTGCTATCAAGTTTTAGCACTATTACAGAACTGCACTGGTTCCATATTAAGTTTTTCACAATTGTGAGTTTTAAACACTGTTACTTTCTGCTTTTATTTTAATTTTCTTTGTATTTTCAAATTCCTTTGACCTAAAAACTGGCACATTTACTGCCATAGGCAAAGTTTTGCAAAGCTGCAAGAAAATTGAAAAAAAAAAAAGTACGACAGGTTAAGATTTCACCTAATTGAAGAACTGAGCTTAGTTAACATTCCTACAATTTCTTGAAACTCAGAAGTGATTTTCTACTTGTTTTATGTTTTTCATAGACTTAAACCTCAAAAATCATATTCCAGATAACTGTCAACATATGTACATTAAGCCTGCATTTCTCTTTAGGGACTAAAAATGATCATATGACCAGTTTCCTCACTGGAGCTGAAAGATGAAAAAGCCTGTCAGGATATAATGCTGTCACCATCTTTAAATGTATATTTATTTCTAAAACCTCCCATAAAAGTAATCAAGTCTGTTTATGCTAACTGGAAAGTTAATTGTTTGAAGACTTACTCCTTTTTTCCGAAGTGTTTTGAGACTGAATTGAAAAAACATGAAGCACAGTTTACAAACCACCCTTTAACTCAGTTCATGTCAGAATAGAGAAATTCAGTGTTTACTCGATTGGCCGTGATTGAAGGGTAAGGATTTGAGAGATATTAATTTCTTTTTCTTTCCTTTGAACTTTCAAAAACAACTGAAGAAATAAATACATGAGAAGTAAAAATTGAATGTAATGTTAAGATTACCTGTCTAAATATAAAGATGTTTTATTCAAAATGTAGCCATATAAAATTTCATCTCACATTCTTAGTATTTTGCCATCAATTAAGAAAACTGTTACCTAAAAATCAAGTAATCTCAGATAATTCTGAAAAAGAAAAAAAAAACACAACAAACATAATGGATATATGGTGCATATTTCAAATTTAAAACAAGAAAGAATTTTATGCTACTCTATGTATTTTAACATCTTTCCCCACAATGAACCGAAGGAATGAGAAGTGTTATGAATTCACAGAATTTCATATGGCAATTGATGGAGTGAAAGACGATCAATATATGTGACAAGGTGAAACAAACCTGCTTTCAAATTAGAACCTACTTGGTCAAAACAACATACATTCTTCGAATCTGATAGTTTTTCAGTTACATCAACAGTAGTCATCAAATGCTGAATATGGGTGATACCCAAATTCCATTTAGTTCTATTTATACAAGTAGAGTAAGTAGAGAAAAAAGCAATTCTTCACACATTACAAAGGTCACAGTAATCTTAATATAGATTTATGGGGGTAATTTTGAGCAAATCACATTTTCATCCAAGTATTACAGCTACTTTGCGTTATATTCCATCCAAAGACAGTCTTTATACTGCTTCAACTCCAGTCTAATGAAAAGATCTTAATTCAGGCAGGGTTAATAGAACAGAGTAGTACAGAATTTAGATTGCTTTTAAAGGAATACCAAAATCAATTCCCCTTTTAGAATGTATTTGAAATTCTTAACTGCTTCCATTTAACTTCATATGTGTGTGTTAAATTGTTGTTATTTGCTAAAATCCATAACTAAAATGTTTTACTTAGAAAAGAAAAAGGTCATCCCTTTCTGAACACAGGATCATTCATTGACTCAGCCCACAGCTATTGTTAGCTAACTTGCAACCTGTGTGGTATTACGGTTTATGCACTGATTATTCCAATAATGAAAAATCGTATAATAGATAATTTTAGTTTGTGACAATAAATACCATGTTTATTTAAATAATAGTGATTTTAGGAAAACACTCATTAATACAAAAAAATCATGGCTAGATAGAACAATTTGTTTAGATAAAACGTGTTCTCAAGAACAGGTTCATTTTTCTGGTGATTAATGGTTATACTGGGATTTGTAGAAAGACCTGTACAGAAAATCCTTTATTATAGCTTTTTCCTTTTTTTTTTTTATTATTACTAATTTTCAGTTGTGAAATAACTATAGGATTATTTTTTTTAGCTTTGTACCTGTGTGAGCACAGACCTAAACAAACTTCTATATCTGTTCATTTTGTAACTGTTACTATGACTTGTCAAGATAAATTCAAATTATTTTATTTTTTTGCAACAAATACTTCTTCACTTATATAGGAAAAAAAAGAGATGTGTGCTCGTCCTATGCAACAATGAGGGATCAATATCTTTAAGAAAGTTAAGGACAAGTATGCATAACAGGAATAGTAATTTGCTAAGGTGACTTCTGGCAATTTAATCTAGGAGCAGGTGCATTCCAGTTTTACATGCTGAAAATAATACTCTGCAGATATTTATATTACTGGAGGGTGTCCCTGCCCATGGCAGGGGGGTTGGAACTAGCTGATCTTTAAAATCTCTTCCAACTCAAACCATTCTATGATCCTATGATTCTACTTACATAAATATATTAACTGTTGCATCTATAAGAATCCTTTCATACAGTTGTAAGTCTTTTCCTTCTACAGTGTTTTCTTCAATGTTCTCATGGAAAACTTAACTAGAAAATTCCCCATGTCCAATAATGAAATACATTAAATATTAGCTCCCTGACCCCATCCTTGAGCATATTCAAAATCAAATCTAACTCATTCCTCCATTGTCCTTCCTTATCAAAGTCAAAATCAAAATTTGGAAAATTTTGTATTCATGTATCCAGAGTAAAAGGATGACATTTTAATAAGCCAGTGACTCTGTCATTCGAAAAGGAGATACCGGTTAAAGAGGCAAATCCTTTCAAGAGGGATGCAACTCAAATTTTAAGCAGATGATCTGCTGCTGCTGCTTCACAGTTCTTAAAATGAATCTGTGTTGGTTTCATTTCTGTCTGCTAATGTGACTCAACTTGTTGTACGTAACAGTGTTATAAATATTGATGATAATTGTTAAGCATGATATAGTGTTTCATGTACAGCAACTCAGCTACTCAGGAGACAATTCTCTTCCTTGGGAAATGTCAATCAATCATGAGAGGTCCCCTGTTGAGGAGAAGAAGGGGGAACGGTAAAATGGGAGGGGAAATGGAAAAACAGGGAAGAGGAAGGGAGAGAAAAGGGAACCTATCCGCATTTTGATTCAAAGTGCTAATGCAGTTTTGATGTAAATACCCTGATCATTCTTCTCCTCTGTGTCTATATTTGGTTCACAGTGCTAATTTTGATATATGCAAACCATATTTCTTTTTAAGGATGTAATATGGGAAATTCTACTCCAGGAGCACAGGAAAGGCTCACCAGCCCCTAACGGTGACAAAAGGAAAAACATATGGTCTTTTGGAGAGCTTCAAAGTGCATGTGTGGTAGGGATGTTCAGTAGACTAGTCTACCCCATACTAAACCCCGTGGGCCATATGTTCATTCATTCACGTAGGGAACTCAACTAACTCTTTGCTATACTGATCTCATCCTACCATGCTGAACGAGTTCCTAATGGAAATTACTCCCTGCATGGCCTTTTTTAACCATAGGGAAGCCTAAAAAACCCCAACTATATTGGGCTAACTGCCTGTACTGGTTTTGGGCTGGGATAGAGTTAATTTTCTTTGCATTAACTGTTGTAGTGCCATGTTTTGGATTTGTGATGAAAACGATGTTGATAATACAGACACTTTTTCATTGTCACTGAGCAGTGCTTACACAGAGCCAAGGTCTTTTCTGCTTCTCATGCAGTCCTGCCAGCAAGTAGGCTGGGGGTGCACAAGGGATTGGGAGGGGACACAGCTGGGACAGCTGACCCCAACTGACCAAAGGGATATTTCATACCATATGACGTCATGCTCCGTGTAAAAGGGACTGGGGGAAGAAGGAGAATGGGGGGGGTTGTTCAGAGCTATGACGTTTATCTTTCCAAATAACCATTACATGTAATGGAGCCCTGTTTTCCTGGAAATGGCTGAACACCTGCCTGCTGATGGGAGGTGGTGAATTAATTCCTTGTCTTGCCTTGCTTGCATGGGTGACTTTTGCTTTACCTATTAAACTGTCTTTATCTCAGCCCACGAGTTTTCTCACTTTTAGCCTTCTGACTCTCTCCCCCATCCCATCGGAGGGAGTGAGCGAGTGGCTGTGTGGGGTTTAGTTGCCAGCTGGGGTTAAACCACAAAGTTGATGTTCTTAAGGATATGTGATATGGATAGCCGATTTTAAACTACAGTGCAAAACTTGGAAGTTTAATCTCACTTTCTTTTTTTTTTTT
>VWZZ01001111.1:66747-206826 GCA_013399095.1 Psophia crepitans
TTTTTTGCCTGGTAACACAGGTATTAGTTCAAAACTGAAAGAAAGACTTTATTATTAGTTTTGATTTTGTGAATGTATAGATTTGGAGAAAATAACGAAGTATGGACTACTTCTGAATAAATAATCAGAAAAGCAAAGACTCACAGAATGGTTGAGGCTAGAGGGGACCTGCAGATCTGGTGGTCCAGGGCAGTGTACAGATGGCTTTTGAATATCTGCAAAGTGGGAGAATCCACAACCTCCCTGGGACACCTGTTCTAGTACTCTGTTACCTTCACAGCAAAACTGTGTTTCCTGATGTACAGAGGAAACCACCTGTCTTTCAGTTTGTGCCTGTTGCCTCTGATTCTGGCACTGGGCACCACTGAAAATAGCCTGGCTCTGTCCTCGTTGGACCCTTCCTACAAGTGTTTATAGACATTGATTAGTTCCCCCTGAGCCTTCTCTTCTCCAGGTCAAATAGTCCCAGCTCTCTCAGCCTTTCCTTATAGAAGAGATTCTCTAGTCCCTTCATCATCTTCATGGCCCTTGGTTGGACTCTTTCTAGTATGTTCATGTCTCTCTTGTGCTGGGGAGCCCAGAAGTGGACACAGCACTCCAGCACTCACCAGTGCTGAGTAGAGGGGAAGGATCATCTCCCTCTACCTGTTGGCAATGCTTTGGCTAGTGTGACCCAGGATACCATCGGTCGTCTTTGTGATAAAGGCCCATTGCTGGCTCATGTTCAACTTGGGGTCCATCAGGACCCCCAGGTCCTTTTCTGCTGAGTGGCTTTCCAGCTGGGCCATCACTACCGTATGTTGGTGCCTGGGGTTATTCTTCCCCAGGTGCAGGACTTTGCATTTCCTCTTGTTGAAATTTATGACGTTCCCAACAGCCGATTTCTCCAGCCTGTTGAGATTCCTCTGAATGGCAGCATGACCCTCTGGCATATCAACTACTCCTCCTGGTGTTGTGTGATCTGCAAACTTGCTGAGAGTACGCTCTGCCCCATCATACAAATCATTAATGAAGGTGTTAAAATGCACTGGACCCACTATAGACCCCTGGGGTACACCACCAGTTTCTGGTCTCCAACTAGATGTTGCACCACTGATCACCACCCACTGGGCCCAGCCATTCAGCCGGTTTTCAGTCCATCTCAATGTCTACTCAACCAGCCCATACGTCAATAGCTTGCCTATGAGGATCTTACGGTGGGCAGTGTTAAAAGTATTACAAGTCCAGGCAGAAAATATCCACACTCTCCCCACCTCTATCAGGCCAGTCATTTCATCACAGAAGCTTACCAATCTGGTCAAGCATGACCTCCCTTTGGTGAAGTTATGCTGACTATTCCTGATGTTTTTCTTGTCCTTTGTGTGCCTGGAAATGGTTTCCAGGATTAGCTGTTCCATTACCTTCCCAGAGATCAAGGCGAGGCTGACTGGCCTATAGCTCCCTGAATGATCTGTATGTTATTAGTAGATTAATATTATAAGTATTGTTATGTCTTTTCTCACAAGATGAGCTGGAGAGATCTTTTTACTTTATAATATTTCCATGAACTACTAACAGATTGACTTTTTCAATAACATATCAAAGCAAGGCTGATTATTCAAGAGTGATCCACTACTAGTAGGAAGAACATTAATGGTTTGGAAACCATAGAGATTAAAAAAAAAAAAAAGAAAAGGATAAAACATGAAAAGCACAGAGAGATGCTGGCATATGCTTAGCTGAGCCAGGCACCTTAATCTGAATATATAAAGAATTCTTTCCAGATGTAGCAGTATTTCCACGCCCCCATCCCATTTTACTTCAGCCTCTATCAGAGGTGAAATCTAATCTTGATGGAGAGATGCAAGGGAAGAGGAAATGGAGCAAGGGAAGGAGGGCAGAAAGGAAGATATTTAAAACAGCAGGAATGAGGAGAAAGGAAGATCTAATAGGCTCTCTGGGACAGATAGTTGTGTTAGGTGCAACCTAACTGGGATGTGAAACACAGGGCAATATTGGAAGGGGAGCAAGAGGACAACTGCAGGCACTTAATGGTTTCAGGGTGGTGAAGGGAGCTTCAGTCATTAGCGCAGTCAGCTGGACTCACATTAAGGAGGCAATGAAAGCAATGTCTGTGTGCAGACATTCATGTGTGTTGCAGTAACATTTTTAATACAAATGAATGTCTTCAGTATTCATCCTTTAATAGTTCTAAACCTGGGATCTGGTCCAAACCAGCAGGCTTTGTCTATCACAATTTCAACATGGCTTTAATTAAACTGATATTTTTAGAAGGGGACTTTGTTTAAAGCATTCAAAGCACATATCTGTCCCCTGAACATCCACCTCCTGAACAAAGAAATACACCCTGCTGATCTTCCTTATATTCTTGTATGACTGGCTCTAAAATGCATCTCTGATTGTCTTCTTTACTCCACCTATATATAATTTGCACAGAACCATGGAATCTATGTGTTAATTCCCAGTGTAACTTACTCTTACCATGGCTTGAGCAGAAAGTGCTCTGCATGACATAGCAAAGTTACAGCAGCCACTATTTAGCAGCTGAACCCTCTTCACTCTGCAGTTACCATGATGCTACACCTCAGTGCCTTTGTCTGGATTAGAGAACAGTCCAGTTACCTTTTGTCCTTACTGTTTTTTAGTTACAGGCACTGTGTGTTGTCTGATCTTTACTCCTGCATTACCTAATCTTTTGTAGTGAGTTATTAAGTAATACTATTTTCCTTGCAGCTTTAATAGACCACTCTTCTCTAATTGAAGGAACTCTGCTGTCTGAGAAGCAGCATGTTTCCAAAGTAAAGTACAGCAACAGGCATGAGACTTAATTTCTTTTGCAGTTTAGACAGTGACTCACTGTTTGGCTTTGTGCAAATCACTTTGGAGGTCCAAATTTACAAGCATCTACACAAAGTTTGGGTGTCTTCATTTTGTTACCTACCGCAGAGTTTTGTTCTGAGAGGCATTCAGCACAGAGAACAACAGTTAAAGGCAATGAGAGCTGNACAAATCATTAATGAAGGTGTTAAAATGCACTGGACCCACTATAGACCCCTGGGGTACACCACCAGTTTCTGGTCTCCAACTAGATGTTGCACCACTGATCACCACCCACTGGGCCCAGCCATTCAGCCGGTTTTCAGTCCATCTCAATGTCTACTCAACCAGCCCATACGTCAATAGCTTGCCTATGAGGATCTTACGGTGGGCAGTGTTAAAAGTATTACAAGTCCAGGCAGAAAATATCCACACTCTCCCCACCTCTATCAGGCCAGTCATTTCATCACAGAAGCTTACCAATCTGGTCAAGCATGACCTCCCTTTGGTGAAGTTATGCTGACTATTCCTGATGTTTTTCTTGTCCTTTGTGTGCCTGGAAATGGTTTCCAGGATTAGCTGTTCCATTACCTTCCCAGAGATCAAGGCGAGGCTGACTGGCCTATAGCTCCCTGAATGATCTGTATGTTATTAGTAGATTAATATTATAAGTATTGTTATGTCTTTTCTCACAAGATGAGCTGGAGAGATCTTTTTACTTTATAATATTTCCATGAACTACTAACAGATTGACTTTTTCAATAACATATCAAAGCAAGGCTGATTATTCAAGAGTGATCCACTACTAGTAGGAAGAACATTAATGGTTTGGAAACCATAGAGATTAAAAAAAAAAAAAAGAAAAGGATAAAACATGAAAAGCACAGAGAGATGCTGGCATATGCTTAGCTGAGCCAGGCACCTTAATCTGAATATATAAAGAATTCTTTCCAGATGTAGCAGTATTTCCACGCCCCCATCCCATTTTACTTCAGCCTCTATCAGAGGTGAAATCTAATCTTGATGGAGAGATGCAAGGGAAGAGGAAATGGAGCAAGGGAAGGAGGGCAGAAAGGAAGATATTTAAAACAGCAGGAATGAGGAGAAAGGAAGATCTAATAGGCTCTCTGGGACAGATAGTTGTGTTAGGTGCAACCTAACTGGGATGTGAAACACAGGGCAATATTGGAAGGGGAGCAAGAGGACAACTGCAGGCACTTAATGGTTTCAGGGTGGTGAAGGGAGCTTCAGTCATTAGCGCAGTCAGCTGGACTCACATTAAGGAGGCAATGAAAGCAATGTCTGTGTGCAGACATTCATGTGTGTTGCAGTAACATTTTTAATACAAATGAATGTCTTCAGTATTCATCCTTTAATAGTTCTAAACCTGGGATCTGGTCCAAACCAGCAGGCTTTGTCTATCACAATTTCAACATGGCTTTAATTAAACTGATATTTTTAGAAGGGGACTTTGTTTAAAGCATTCAAAGCACATATCTGTCCCCTGAACATCCACCTCCTGAACAAAGAAATACACCCTGCTGATCTTCCTTATATTCTTGTATGACTGGCTCTAAAATGCATCTCTGATTGTCTTCTTTACTCCACCTATATATAATTTGCACAGAACCATGGAATCTATGTGTTAATTCCCAGTGTAACTTACTCTTACCATGGCTTGAGCAGAAAGTGCTCTGCATGACATAGCAAAGTTACAGCAGCCACTATTTAGCAGCTGAACCCTCTTCACTCTGCAGTTACCATGATGCTACACCTCAGTGCCTTTGTCTGGATTAGAGAACAGTCCAGTTACCTTTTGTCCTTACTGTTTTTTAGTTACAGGCACTGTGTGTTGTCTGATCTTTACTCCTGCATTACCTAATCTTTTGTAGTGAGTTATTAAGTAATACTATTTTCCTTGCAGCTTTAATAGACCACTCTTCTCTAATTGAAGGAACTCTGCTGTCTGAGAAGCAGCATGTTTCCAAAGTAAAGTACAGCAACAGGCATGAGACTTAATTTCTTTTGCAGTTTAGACAGTGACTCACTGTTTGGCTTTGTGCAAATCACTTTGGAGGTCCAAATTTACAAGCATCTACACAAAGTTTGGGTGTCTTCATTTTGTTACCTACCGCAGAGTTTTGTTCTGAGAGGCATTCAGCACAGAGAACAACAGTTAAAGGCAATGAGAGCTGCAGGTGCTTGACATATTCAAAAATCAGGATAGTATTAAAGTGTTTCAAAGTTAACATCTTAAAACCCCAGGTGATTTTGTATAATTTTTTAATGTTGCCTTGAAAAATATTGTTCCTTGATTTCCCTGTCTGCAAATAGAAAATAATAGCCTTCACAAGGTCTGTTAATTGGAAATATTTATAAAACTTTTTAGGATTCTTTGTGTTATAGAATGAGACATTTGCTCAGTTGTGTTAGTATTATTAAGCTACAGATACTGGACACATTACAAATAAGACCAGATGGAAATAACTCAGCTGAAACTTAGACTCGGTTTGCTAGACTGTGGCTATTCGCCAGGACTTTTGATAAACAAGATTCAGTCAGTCTTCACTGCACACTGATCCAAGTTATTGGGTACCTTATGAGTCAAAACAAAAAATGAATTAGCCATAATCCTGTCTTTCCTCCTAGAAAGTGACATACATCTGTGAAAAATCATCTGTGGCTACAAAGGTGAAAGAAAGCATCCCATTAATTAGACTCGAGAATAAGTACTTTGCCACAATTAAAAAGAATCCAAGCAAACAGATGTAACAGAAGTTGAACTCAGAGGACTTCATCATGAGATGATTACTTGCATTGGCAACCAGCAATGACAATGTGCTGCTTTCCAGAAGGTAGTATTTTGCTGAGAGTGACAGCAGCAGCAGTGCCAGCAGAAACATCATCTCTAGTAGAAAGGTACAGCAACACATCCCTGCGAACACGAAGATCCAGTTGGAGTGGAGTTTGATAACAGCTTTGGCCAACGATCTGTTTCCTTCTCCCATCAACCTGCCCATGTATTACTGCGTTGGAGCAAGGCTGGGTGAAAGATAGGACACTTAAGGGAGATTGCACTATGGCAAGACAGTGTGCATGAAAAAAATGTGAGACTAAACTCAGCAGCAAATTGTCCTGACCTAAAGGGTTAGCCAGCCCGTGGGTGTGCAGAGGTTGCTACTGTGGGTTTGTAGGATTCTGTAATACACAAGGAGGTGGAGGCTTTTATCCTCCAAAAGTTTCTCTGTTACAGATAATCACAAACACATCACTAGCAAGAATACTACCACAAAAATCACCCCTAGCACGTGTACCTATGTTTAATAAAATGAATATATACATATATCAAAATATTATAAATTGCTATCAGCTATCAGTAAAATAGTATCAATCAATAGTACGGCAGCAGTGAAAAACAGTAGTCAACTGCATAGCAACAATCAATATAATAACAAACAATAACTGTTACAGGTTACTATGAACGTAACATTAGTGAAGCAACTTATCACCAGTATAACAGCAGATGCATTTATGATAGGTTACGTATACAGATATATAATATCAGTGTCAGGTGAATTAGATTTCAGAAAGTGCCAAACCACCTCAAAGAGGAGGGCAAACCAATCACCAAGAGGGACCCAACCATCCCAGAGATGGCAGGACAAACTGAACCAACCCCAAAAGTGGGCCAGTTGCAGGGACCAGTAAGGTAACAGAGTCTTGCTTAAAAAATCATCCACATCAAGGAGTCTGGAGTCAGCCAGGCATTCCCAATGAGAGTCGACAATCTCATAGAAAGTGTGTGAGGAATTCAACCTGTTTAGGAAAGTAAAAGTATGTACAGCATGGGAAGTTGTCAGAGAGAGAGGCTTCATTTTGGAGAAGAATTAAGTCCTTTCTATATGTAGAAACATAAGAGGACATAGGACACTACCACTTTGAGAAGACAATAGATGCTGTTAATGTCTATTCTTCACCTGGAACAGCCAGTAGGTGATGATGTTTCTTTTCTTTCAGCCCAGTTTTATTTTCCCAGACTGCTTCCACTTTTTTAGACAGTAAGTTGCCTTTATAGTTTCTTGTTTTTGCTCTTACTGATGGTTATCTCAGGATGTTACCTGTTTCTGGGTTCCTCACCAGTACTTCCAAGATGCCAGTTGTACTTTTCAAGGGTGTTTCCATTCGCAAGGCCTAGATCCCAGGCTCACACATCCCAGACCAGGAGGCATTTTCTTTTGTAAATAATTTCCCCGTTTCTAATTAGGCCATATTTTTGGCTGCTACATCACAAAGTTACAGTGTTAGTTATGATTTGGAGTAAAATCCCAAACTGAAGCACACAGCACTGTGTTATTCAGCTTTTACAGGCTTCTCTGCTGATGCTAGAGAAACACGAAACAGAAGTCAAATATTACACCACTCAGAAACATTTCCCACTGGTAAAATGATCTTTGGGAGCTGAGTGTGTGTCCTCAAAGTTTCATGTATAAGGCTAGGAATTGTCTCCTGCCGTAGAATTTTGCTCTGTCAAAATCTGCATCTAAGCATCTTCGTTCTCCCCTTATTGAACTCTACAGTTTACTGGAAATGCTCAATATAATCTTCATCTTCATTGGCACTGGCCGCTGCTGACCTTTCACTCGCAGGTTCATCTGTACGGTTTTTTTTCTTCTGGAAAATGGACATTTACTTCCATTGCGGAAAAAAACATGATACACTTAGGCACCATCAGTGCTAGGTGTTACAGACGTTACAGTCACCATTATTATTGTTATAATGCAGAGGGTGGAAGAAGGACTATTCTGGGATCATGCCTATTGTTTCTGAAGCTTGTGAAAGGAAGGTGTATGTCAGGAGTCAGTATAAAAATACTTGTGAATATCAAGACATCCTTTAAATTTAAAGGGGGATCTATTGGTACATATTTAAAGATTTGAATAGCACTCTTCAATTCTGTCTGCCAGACTAAAAATTTATTACCATTTTTTTTTTTCTAAAATTATTGAGCTCCAGAAAGTATGCATGTATTTAAAAGAACTTCTTAGATTCACAGACTTCATAAAAATTTCCCTATGGATTGAGTCTATTAACTATAGTGAACAGACTAAAAATCACTCTTAGGATCATAACCTGCCACTCACTAAGTGATATATATAATTCCCTTGTGCCTGCTTGCCTTGTGCCTGTAAATAACAACTTCTCACCCCTGCAAGATTTGGCTTTTAGTGTCTAAGTGGAATAATTTTCTTCTCTGTTTAAGTATGGAATTAGATTCAGCTTCCCTTGAGCTGACCAAGTTGTTGCCCATCACACAAGTACAGAAGTGCTTTCACACTTCCAGATAAATCGGTAGAAATCCTTGCTTGTGTTCCATTAAGGTATGTGTTATATCTTTGATTCCTATATGGATAAATTCAATGCAGAAGTTGAAGGATAATATTAGATGGGAGAAATAACTAACTCATGGTGTAGTTGTGTTTAAGGTTTATTTTAAATTATATTGTATTTTAAAAGGCTTGGGCTGAAATGTGTCAACCTGTGTAATAACAAGTACACTTTAAAATGAGTCTGAAGAGCAGTCTCTTGCCTTTAAGATGTCCTGGTATACCTACCTTCTTAGTCCCTTCCCATTTTCCCTTTTAATCTTCACCTGTGAAAACTGTACAATATCAGAAATAGATTGAAGCAGAAAAGCAGAAGAAAAATATACTTAATGGAAACCATTGCACTAAGAATTCAAAAGTAGTCTTGAAACAAACATGCACAATGAAAATACTTGGGTTTTTTTCATAGCAAGCATATTGTTCAGTGCAACTTACAGTACAAGGCCTCCCAGAGGACATTTAGAAACACAGTTGTCTTTGATTTTAATAGGAACTATGTTTGCTGAGGATGGTGTTGTCTGCCTTGCAGTCACCAGGTAGCCTGGTTACACAGCAGGAACCTCTTGCCTGACAGCGAGACCCACTACAACTGTCTAAAGATGCCTGGCGTTTCCTCCAGTTCAATGCGGGAGGCATTACATTTCTTAGAGAAGCTTCTTTCTTCCATAAAACTGATGCTTCCCTAACATGTTTTCGAATTAGCTAGGATCCATGGGCCCATTTGACATAATAGGAAAGAGGCTAAGTGAAGTGGGAGGACGATCGGATTGGATTTAACCACTTCAAGAAGAAAAGTGGAATTACTGAATAGGCAGTCGAGTCAAAGGTAACTATTTTTCTGAAACGTGCTGCATCAGAAGCAGTAGATTCGTTTAATGTATGCAGAAAGGGAAGTCAATTTCCAGGATATTTTAAGGAAATATGAAGGATATTGCACGTGTTCACAGAATGAAACTTTAAAAGGGCATAATTTTCCTGTGAGAGGTCAAAAGAGGGAGAAAGATCTGTACATCGCTCAAGCTATTTTTTCTAGCTAACTACAGCAGGTCTCAATCAAATATCTCCCCAAACCTATTACTTCTCTATTTCCTTCTCCTACCTTGCCCTTCCACAATTTCTAATAACTTTATCACTGCTTCCCCTTTCTAACACAGAAAAATTCACTGATTCTTAAACGGTTATTAATGAGAATGTAATCTCTTGTCTGAGGTTCACAGGGAGACTGCACAGCCCTACAGTGAGCTATTCTTCACAGCCCTCCTGCACAGCCTTTCTGTGGATACTGATTTTATACCTCTCTTCTACTCTAATTTCCTGTTCACTCTGTAGTAGAGCATCTATTAGTCACAGAAAGTTGGAAAGTATATGACTCTGCAGCTGGAGTACTCTGAGGCTTGCAAATAACCGCAGAAAGGTTTTAGACCTTTGGGTGTAATGGGCTGTAAAAGTAAAAGCTGTGATTTATTGTTTCTTCCAGTTACTGAAACCTAATGACTAGCCCACCTTCTGTGGAATTCAGTGTTCTGCAGATGTTTCTGTGTAATAAGAAGTTTGAATAAACTGAGGTTCTTTTCCTTTTAATGCATCGTACTTCCATGTTATTGTGCAACCTTTTTTTGCACAATTCTTTTTTTGACATTCAGTTCAAAGCTGAAAATAATACAAATTTTTCTCATTTTAAAACCAAAGCATGTTTTTAAAAATGAAAGTCTGTGACCATCGATAGTAAAGAACCCAGATGAATTACTCCTATTACTTCATGTTAAATGTCTACAAATAATAAAAAAAAATTAATATATGATATATGGGTATGTAGGAACACACAGTAATAACTTATACTGTACACAGAAACACTCAAACTGATCATGGGTATATAACTCTGTAACTTATGCAAGAGAAAGAAACTTAAGAGAACAGAATAACTTAAGTGTAAATCATGCCTAAGATAAGTGACTTGTCATTATTTCAACAGACAATTTCTATCTTTGTTTCTAATTTCCATTACTAAAAAAACCCAACACACACACACACATATATAAAAATTCATGTGAAACACCACAGGATGACATGTTTTTTAAGGACATCATGTTCCTTTCCCAGCTGTGGCTGGAAACCCTGCAGATAAACGATTGATCAGCTTGATAGTATCTAGGAATTTGTTCCAAAAGGTTGTGTGAGGAAGTGGAATTTTTATGCTCAAGAAATTTTTTATGGCCACAAAAGACACACACCTAATATGTAAATTCAATAATTTATTGTTAGTATAATTTAAATCCTAGCAGTCTACTTGAAGAATTCTTGTTAGTTCAGTTCTTATTGTTATAGAAAGAAGAAAGAAATAAAAAATAAAGAAAATAATACTATTGCAGAAGTTGAAATTTAGCACTTTTATGATGTCTTTTTTTATTTTCCAATCTGGATCCAAAGATCAGTCTGGAGAAAGGGTATAGCTAGTTGTCAGTATCCTGAGTCCTTCATTGGAACTCATGTGTATGATTTATTCCTCCTCATCTAAAACTCACATAGGGACGTTTTTATGTGTTTGCCAACATGCTCACAACTGGCTATTTGTTCACTGGTTTTCAAGTACATGCTTCACCTGGATTTACTATTTATGGCACACTTTACATATGTTAGGTACATCTTCTTGGTTCTTTTTGTTGCCTGTAAAAATTATTTTGTCAGGTCTGCAGCTTCTTAGCTGATCATTAGAGCATTGTTTATAGCCATTGGGTCTCCGTCATCAGGTCTTGTAAGTTCTCTTGTCATTGTGTGCCTGCCCCTCTCTACACTACATCCTGTGTCCTACTTTCAAGGTCTTTTTTGTCATACAACGGCTACATTCCGTTATGCGATGTCATTACGTTAGAGTCATAAATATTAGATTATACACAAAAAAAATACTTGCTACTACTACCTAGATGAAAATTGTAGCATAAACGGGTAAGGAAAAGCAAAATGAAATGGACCTACTTATGTGGTAATTTTGAAAATTGCTGTCACAGCTCTACCAGCTACAACAAAGTTTAGGTAGGTAAAACAAGTGCAGACAAAGTAAACCTGACAAACTGCAGTCTTGAGGACTTGCGAAGTTACTCCACAAACTGTTGCCTGTTAATAGCAGTGACAATATCTTTATTCACCAGGCTACAGGGCCCATTCCATTCAGAGAATTATCTAGTGCCTCTTCTAACTTTTTAAGTTAATGAGACGCTCCATGGCTCAGGTCTGCAATATCCAGGTACTTAGTGGAGAATCTCATATTTTAGTCAAAGGAAATAAATAGTTTTGTGTGGAAGTGCTTCTACTGAATGTGAGAGATGAAGCTGTTGCTGTTAAAGATGAGAAATGGTTCACACTTTTCAGGACATGTCTCCAAATAGTTGCTATCAAACAGGTGCTTAAAAGACAGGAGAGAGGGCTGACATTCCTTACTAAAGGTGCCAAAGGTGTGCCATGAAATCCAATTTTGAAGGCTTATTAGATTATGAATTTTTAACACTCAGTGATGTGGGTAATAACTAGACTGGGAGAAGAGTGTATTTGTAAGCTTACACATGTAGATACCTACATAGATATTGCGCCTGACAGATTTGGTGGTCTTCTATGACAGGTTAGTGTTGGTGGATAAGGGAAGAGCAACTGATGTCATCTACTCAGACTTGTGCAAAGCATTTGACACTGTCCTGCATGACTTCTTTGTCTCTATGAGACCTAAGTCCATCTAAGAGATGAAATCGATGGGTGGACCACTCACTGGATAAGGAATCGATTGGATGGTCACACTCAAAGAGTTGTGGTCAATGGCTTGATGTCCAAGTGGAGACAAGTGATGAGTGATGCTTCTCGGGGGTCGGTACTGGGACCAGCACTGTTTAACATCTTTGTCAGTGACACAGACAGTGGGAGCAAGTGCACCGTGAGCAAGTGTGCTGACGACACCAAACTGTGTGGTGCAGCTGACATGCTCGAGGGAAGGGATGCCATCCAGAGGAACCTTGACAGGCTTGAGAGGTGGGCGCATGCGAACCTCATGATGTTCAACAAAGCCAAGTGCAAGGTGCTGCATGTGGGTCAGTGCAATCCCAAGCACAACTACAGGCTGCACAGAGAATGGATCGAGAACAGCCCTGAGGAGAAGGACTTCGGCTGTTTGTTGGTTGCTCAAAGCCCCATCCAACCTGGCCTTGAACACTTCCAGGGACAGGGCATCTACAACATCTCTAGGCAACCTGTTCTAGTGTCTCACCACTCTCACAGCGTAGAATTTTTTCCTTATGTCTAATCTAAATCTCCATCCTTTCAGTTTAAGGCCATTATGCTTTGTCCTATTATCCTATGCCCTTGTAAACAGTCCCTCTCCAGGTTTCCTGTAGGCCCCTTCAGGTGCTGGAAGGCTGCTATAAGGTGTCCCCAGAGCCTTCTCTTCTCCACGCCGAGTAACTCCAACTCTCTGAGCCTGTCTTCATAGGAGAAGTGCTCCAGCCCTCTGATCAACTATCTGGCCCTCTTTTGGACTTGCTCCAACAGCTCCATGTCTTTCTTATGTTGGGAGTCCCCTAGAGCTGGACACAGTACTCCAGGTGGGGTCTCATGAGAGCAGAGTAGATCCCTCGATCTGCTGGTCACGTTTCTTTTGAGCAGCCCAAGCTCAATATGAGCCAGCAACGTGCACTTGCATCCCAGAAAGCCAACCATATCCTGGACTGCATCAAATGAAGTTGTGGATGGCCCATCCCTGGAATTGTTTAGTTCCAGGTTGGATGGGGCTTTGGGCAACCTGGTCTAGTGGAGGGTGTCCCTGCCTTTGACAGGGGATTGGAACTAGATGAACTTTAAGGTCCCTTCCAACCCAGGCCATTGTATGATTCTTTGATACTATGACAGTTATCATTGATGATTAAAAGCATAAAATATCTCTTCCAATATGATGGCTTAATCACTGGTTTCTGTAGCCTTTCTCTTCATAATCTTTCTTTATAAAATTTCACTGGTTTCTATGAGATAAGACAATTCTAACAGAAAGGTGAGCAGTTTGCCTTCCTCTGCCTCACAAATATAAACGGTTGCTGAACTGCAGATGCAGCTTTGAATCATTCAAGCAGTACAGGATTGACCTGTAAATTCTTATCCACTAGGCTGGTCTACAAAAAATTAATAAGAACAGCATCAGGATTTCTATCTTGTACAGATTTTATTTTTTCTTAAATGCACAATGTAAATGAAAAATATTCTCCAGTTCCTGAATTCAGGCAAGGTCTAGGTAAATTTTTCAATTCAAATTTCAAGACCAATGCAGTGAGGAAAGATTGTTCATAATTCTCAAGTACATTAGCTATGAAATTGGTAGTTAGTTAGTTATGATATGTTTCCTGGTAACGACATAGACAGGTCTGACTAGGACAGTTAATTAGCTTTTATTTATCTGTTTGTTTATTTTTTTGCTAGGCCCAAAATTATTTATAGATGTAGTTACCAGCTGCTGACTGACTCCCAAGAAAATATCTTAATTAGAGAATTATTTGGAAGAAGACATTCTTGTGACTCTTAACCAGAATAAAGTATTGCAAAAGTCAAAGGAAGAAGCATCTGAGAACATAACTCTGATTCGGCATAAGAAAAACTGTGAGAAAGGGAAGTTTAAGATGATATATCTGTATTTACTGTTTAGTTAATGAAGACTTCTGTGGGAAAAAGACTAGTTTCCAGCTGTTGTGTGAAAGTTAATTAATCCAAAAACTCACATAGCATCACAACAGTGGTGTTTTTAGTTTGTTTTTTTTCAGTTTGTTTTGCTTTTCTAAATGAGGATGCTAACAATTGTTCAAATTTACTGAAAGTGTTGTGATTTCTCTGTTGTTGTCAATTAGACTTAATGGTTGCATATCTAGGCTGAATATTCTTTACTTCAAACAATAATTATTTTAAAGAAGTCTTATGCTGTATTTTTTAACATGATAAGCCAAATGGTGATGCATGCCACTAGAATAATTTCAAATGAGTAATTTGAAAATGAAGTAATCAATGAAGTTGTAATTGCATGTTATCCGGAAAAGGTCACATTAAAAAATAATAATATGAAAAAGAAATAATATTTAGAAAAAAGCTCATGAAGTTATTTAAATTCAAAGGACAGGCATTATTTTAATTCCTTCCAATAATGTAAATTTGCAACTTTTCCATTCTTCTCAGTACTATCCTTTCTTTATAAGATAGCAGATAAAAAAAGAACACTTTATTGCTGTTTCTTTTTCGGCTGTTGTAAGAAATACCATTTTCCCCATAACAGCATAAAACAAAGCACTTCTGAATCCTGTCTCCATCCTGAAACAACAAATGTATCTGAGATTTAATTCATACAGTCAACCAATGTTGCCATGTCCTGCAACGTGCAAGGAATGAAACATGAGAGTCAAATGAACAAAGCTCCATATACAAGAAGGTTTGAGTGACCTAAGGCTTCAAATACAGCTCTACACATACATATAACCTTTTTTTTCCCCCCACAGATTACCGAAAAGGAGTCTTAATATATTTTGATCTAGTTCATCCTCTGAGCATCATCGGTTTTCATTTATACAAGAACTATTCTGTGGAGATCATTTCTGTTTTGAAGGACAACTTCTATACAGCCAATAGGAGAGTTGAGGTAGTGGATATTGAAACTAAACTGCTTTTGGAATGTGTTCATGAGGTTTCTTGATTGTATTTATTAGTTTATAAAATTAAAATAAAAGACAGAAACTTTCACCATCAATTTAACCTAAATAAGCTTACAAATGGAACATAGATTTTAAAAAAGTAATCCAGTTTTCTGGATAATATTGTTATTTTTCTCACTGTGGGTTTGTAGAAGGATGTGTCTTGAAAGTGTTTACCTCTCCTTGTAAATGTTCTAAAATAATCACTGCAATACACTCAACCAGGGTGCACTAAATAACTTTTTAAAATTAATTTTTGTCTCATGTTTAATAACATCTGATTCATTCTGGAAAATTCAGTAGACAAGATTTAGAGACAAAATCCATATTGCATTTCTAACCTCCCAGATATTTCAATGTGGCTTGGTCTAGTTGTAGAATATTGTGGGTTAGTTACAGGAATCTGAAGTCACAGGCAAGTTCCCGTGAAGGTAATCCTAAAGGTCAAGGATAATGCACCCTGTTACGCAGTCAGAGTTCGTTCCCCACTAATATTAAGTGGTTTGTGTAGCTCAATGCATGCTCTATTGAAATATTCAAAGAAATACAAATCTGTATTAATGAAACAGGGGACTGTCAGAAGTGGTGTGCTCATTGAGAGCCTATTGTGACACAAACCAGAGTGATATAGCAGCTGTAGGTATGGGTTATTTGAATCTGATATTCATTATCCAGGTGAATGATGGATATTCACTTTAAATTTATCATGAATACAGCCACAGATGGAAATAAGATGGAGTAAATGTCTGCGGTTATCTGTTAACTGGTGTGCTTCATCATTTAATAGCTGAATGACTTATGATCATGTAGTTCAGAACACCTCTAATTAATTTTTGAGTTGAGCCTTTATTCTCAACCTCAAACTATGGTTTATTAATAGGTCAACATAAAGAGCTTGCTAAAGTGTAATGTGTGGCTGTGCAAACATATTTGGAAGCACATAGTTCATTGCTGGATGTCAGATGTTTTACCTGCCTACCCAACTAATTGAGAATCATATCAGAAAACTAGAAAGCCATTGTAATGAATGAGACACAGTGACCTCCAAACAGACATAGCTGAATTAGAACTGATGAACTTGATATGAGTAGATTCACAGTGTCATTTTAAATATAACAGAGTTTAACTCATTTTCCTGCTCTTGACAATGTACTGCAACCACTAAAAGCACAGGAAAGATTGTCAGGTGAATTTTAACTTGTTTTCTCTCTCTGTACGAGCCTTATTAGAGTAGTAGGTTTATTGAAGCATACTGTTTTTATAAAGAAGCATTTTGTCTCTGAGTGCATACAAAGGGGGTGTTGTGGCATCTAAGAGGTGTCTTTAATGTCCTTGAGGAGCAAGAGGTGGTAGGACAGAAGAGGGGCGAGTTTTTTTCCCAAGCTATAAATGAAAAATCACTCTCTCTTCTTTCTTTCCAAAGAACAGCAAAGATAAATTTAAGCCATAGTTTTGTTTGAAAATCTAACTTCCTACAGATTTCTGTTTCTCAAAATAATTTTTACAGGCTGAACAACTGTGTATAATGTGTTAGAATTCAGTAAGTCTTTAGGCTGGAGGCTTTTGGTAGTCCAGTTTTGATAAATATGCCAGGATCATTTATGTAGATATTCTTCCTACATAAGTCTATAATATCAGGTGACAGAACTAACGTCTGGCCTGTCAGCCCTTGTGGAAAATGTTAACTGCATCCTCTGTTGCAGTAAGGCAGAACTGAGTCTTGTGTCTGTTTCTTAAATCCATGTGGTTTATTCTTAATAAATGTTAAAGCGTTCACTTACAGAAATTCCTATGTAAAAAAATAACATAAATTGTCAGTGAAACACAAATCATGCTGTGTTTTGTTCCACTTCTATAAAGAAGGAAGATGATCTGGCACAATTTTATGCCTAAGCAGGAGCTGCTTATTTACTGATGAAGAATATGCCCTCAAAAGAGTATTTCTGGTATTCCATGCTCTCAAACTTTCAGTACTTACACAGTGAAATAAAACAGATTTTGGAAAAATATTCAGCTCCCCTGACAATAGTCACCTGAGTTTTTTTCTCAGCTGAGGTCCAGGAATACTTTCGTCTTTTCTTTCCCAAAACGCACAAGATCTCTCCCCGCCCCTCCTCCACACACCACACACACCCACACCCACACCCACACCCACACACATCCACACCCCGCTGGCAAGATTCTGTGAATTCCCTTGTTTCTGTTTTTTCATTTCTGTGGATTATTTTTTGTTGGATTTCACAGGAATAAGGCTTATATACACAACTGTTAAACCAGAATAGCTGGTGCATGTCAAAGTCTGACTTTTCATTTTAAGTTAACCACTGAGATAAATGTAGAACAACGGTGGCAAACACTGTACATAAACATGATGCATGTTTTGGATAGGCTATGTCAGTCTCTTTTGTGTATTGTATATTGTTATTTTAGACAATTGGAAATTTTGACACTTGTAACAATGATGGACAGGAACAAAAGTAGGAGTGACTTTCAAAAATACAACTCTGTGTTTTCTTCCAAGTGTGAAGATTTCGACAGATTAACATAAGGAGACAGTGGAAGGACTTGACACGAATTAGTCATTTTTGTATGTGTGGAATTTAACAATCCTTAAATGGCTTGTGCTGGATAAAAGAAAAACAGAAAAATGACCTTTATCTTTGTCACCACTGCAAATCATGTTGTTCCACTGTTCCAGTGATGCGTAGAGGTGGAAATAACGGAGATGAGTACAATAGACTTTTCCGTAGACTGAGTTTTCCAGGTCATTTAATTCTCTCTAGTGTCTTCAGAACCTTTCCAACAGAGCTAATGATAACAGATTGCCACATTATCCTGTTCGTGGTGACCTGTTTGGGTAGCTGCCAGAAATTCTACTCAGTCAAAACTATGGGGGAAAAAACTCTTTACTGAATTAATTTCTAATAGTTTTTATAATGCATTCAGGACAAATAAAATAATATGTTGTACTATTGAGTACTTCATGTGTTAAACAATGATTCGATTATTTTGAAATTGATACTTTAGATCTAGGTTTGTGCTCTGCTGCAGCTGGTTTCGAGTTTTCCTTTCAGACCCTGGCCTTCTGCCACTTCAGGTTCCATGGGGATCGTCCCCCCAATCTAACAAGGTTGTTTTTTCAGCATATAGACAGCTAAAGCTATCCACACTAACTCTGTCCCTGCTAAAAGAGAAATAGCAATGGCTCTGAAGATGATGAATGTAGCTTTTTCCTGGGAATTTTGATTGCTTTTGGGGTGCTT
Organism: Psophia crepitans; assembly: GCA_013399095.1. Lineage (NCBI taxonomy): Eukaryota > Metazoa > Chordata > Aves > Gruiformes > Psophiidae > Psophia > Psophia crepitans. The sequence continues at coordinate 84,913 of VWZZ01001111.1, forward strand.
GTGCTTAGAAAAGTGCAAAGGAGAAAGTCGCACCACCTACACATACAGTGGCTTTCAGTCTCAGACATTGATCATTTTAGATTTTACCTTAATTGTTTGCATCTCTAGCTTTAACATAAATTTTTGAGAACCGAGAAGCTTGAAATCAGATATACTGTGTGATTTTTGAAGTGAAAAAATGAACCTGCATTTAATTAATGAGTTTGATTAAATAAACATATAGAAACCTGTCCATTGGATCCTTCAGTCTTTCTCCATTCCAATCAGAACAAAATAATTTTGTAAAAGAGATTCCTTCTGGGTGTTCTGCTTTTGAGATAACTTGCATGTTACTTTTACCTAATTTTGAAGAAGTATAAGGACCTAAACTTTTAAATATTTACTGTTTTTTCAAATTGATTCCTAATTTTGGGTGTTTGAAAAAGATTTGATTTTTTTTTGAACTACATTTCAATTCCTGTAGAAATGTTAGATATATCATAGTTGTTCCTTATCAATGCAAAATGCAGGAAAAGAGTATTACCAAAGGTTACTTACTGTATACCAATGATTTAGTTAGGCTTTCCATGTGAAAGTCTTTGTTTTCTATCTTAGGACTGATGTTCAAGCTTGCATCAAGCATGTAAGTCACCTCCCTGGCTTTCCCTTGATTATGGATTACAGAAGTAGAAATACTAGAGATGGAAAATGCCACCAAACCTATCTGAGATGTGAAAGCTGTAATCAGAAAAGGTTTCTTTCGGAGTCTGTTCTGTACATGAAGACTGAAATTTCAATATTATATAAAGAGCTTCGTCTGCTGGATGTATCACGTGGCAGTCCAGCAGCTGCTGAATCATCTCACATGAGTAACAACTTCCTTTTCAAGGTGGGGAAAGCAACATAGTCCGGGGAATCCTAAGAGATATCACTGGTAGTGAGGTTAATTGTATCACACTAATTTTAAAAGGCAGGTTTAAAACATTTTGGACTTGTGTGTCTGATATCTTGTTGCCAATGGGCATGCTTATATTCTGAGAAGGTTCGTGTTTTCAAGGCCTGAAATGACTATAATGATTGCCCTCTTTCCTACCTGTGCATTTGCAATAGAAATAACTAGAATATCAGAGCATTTAGACCTTGAACCCATTTACTTCTCTCACCAGTCCTGGCTAACAGGCGAGGTTCCAGTTGACTGGAGGTTGTCCAATGTAATGCCCATCTACAAGAAGGGCTGAGAAGAGGATCCGGGGAACTACAGGCCTGTCAGCCTGACCTTGGTACCGGTAAAGATCATGGAGTGGCTCATCTTGAGAGCGGTCACAGAACAAGTGCAAGATGGACGGGGAATCAGGCTCAGCCAGCATGGGTTCATCAAGGGCAGGTCCTGCTTGACCAACCTGATCTCCTTCTATGATCAGGTGACCCACTTAGTAGATGAGGGAGAGGCTGTGGATGTCATCTACTTGGACCTTACCAACGTCTATGATACAGTATCACACAGCATTCTCCTAGAGAAGCTGGCAGCTCGTGACTTGGACTGGTACACTCGTCGCTGGATAGAAAACTGATTGGAAAGACGGGCCCAGAGAGTTGTGGTGAATGGTGTTAAATCTAGTTGGCGGCCAGCCACTAGCGGCGCTCCCCAGGGCTCGGTCTTGGAGCCGGCGTTGTTCAACATCTTTATTGACGACCTGGACGAGGGGATAGAGTGTACCCTCAGTATGTTTGCAGATGTCACCAAACTGGGAGGCAGTGTCAGTCTGCTTGAGGGTAGGAAGGCTCTTCAGAGAGACCTGGACAGGTTGGATAGATGGGCTGAGGCCAACCGTATGAGATTTAACAAGGCCAAGTGCTGGGTCCTGCACTTTGGTGGCAACAACCCCAGGCAGCGCTACAGGCTTGGGGCGGAGTGGCTGAAAAGTTGTCTGGCAGAGAAGAACCTTGGTGTATGGTTGACAGCCGACTGAACATGAGCCAGCAGTGTGCCCAGGTGGCCAAGAAGGCCAACAGCACCCTGGCCTGCATCAGGAATGGCGTGGCCAGCAGGAGTAGGGAAGTGATTGTCCCCCTGTGCTCGTCTCTGATGAGGCTGCACCTCGAGTACTGTGTCCAGTTTAGGGCCCCTCAATACAAGAAGGACATTGAGCTGCTGGAGCGTGTCCAGAGAAGGGCAACAAAACTGGTGAAGAGACTGGAAAGCAAATCTTGTGGGGAGCGGCTGAGGGAACTGGGGTTGTTTAGTCCGGAGTAGAGGAGACTGAGGGCTGACATGATCGTTCTCTACAACTACCTGAAAGGAAGTTGTAGTGAGGAGGGTGTTGGTCTCTGCTCCCAAGTAACAAGCAACAGGATGAGAGGGAATGGCCTCAAGTTGCATCAGGGGAATTTACATTGGATATTAGGAAAAACTTCTTCACAGAAAGTGTAGTGAGGCGTTGGAATGGACTGCCCAGAGAGGTGGTTGAATCGCTGTCCCTGGAGACATTAAAAAATTGTGTAGATGTGGCACTCCAGGATATGATTGAGTAGGCATGGCGGTGTTAGGTTGATGGTTGGACTTGATGATCTCAGAGGTCCTTTCCAACCTTAGAGATTCTATGATTCTACTTTAAGACTTAAATTTTATGTTATACCAAATTGCTTAATTTTAATTTTGTCATGAACTCTTTTATTTGGCAACCCTATTGGTTTTCAAAGGTTAAAATGTTATAAAATTAAGACTTGATGTTAATATAAATTTTTTTTGAATCTTCAGATTAATGTCCGAAGTCCTGTTAAACTATAGTCTTGAAGTATTCAAATATTAGTATCATTTTCATTAATACTGAGTACATAACTTGATGGATTAAATTGTGATATATATGTTTACAGTTCACTGCAGACTAATGAGAATCTATTGTGTAACATATTAATAGTGGTTCACTACCTTCTGTTATAGCAGAATGGGGAAAATAGAAATACTATTTTAGGTAATCATCAAGTAATTAATCATGTTTCAGATCTGCTATAAATCTCTCTCCCTGCAAGAAGCCATTTTTTATACATCTCCATGTGATCTAAAGAAGAATGTATCCTAAGATAGTTACTTAGGCTCAGTCTGACATTACAGTGAAGCCTAACCAATGACAAATCACTGCAAAACACGTGGTTCAGTTCTTTCCTTGCCACCCTCTCTCCCCTGCAGCAGATTAAGAGACCGTACAGCAAATGCCTAATTGTGGAAAAGGATTTTTGGTTTTTTTGGTTTGGTTTGGTTTTGCCTCATTTTGGTTTATGGCTACACCAGTATACTACACCTGAGGGAAATTTCAAGACAGCAAGGCTCCCACTTTCTGTGGGAGCTTGCTATCAGATTAGCTTTGCTATCACACCAAGCCACAAAGCATGCTTTGGGTTTTGAGGCAGGAAAGATCCCTGCACTGATAGAGCATCAGAAATCCCAAAGTGAACAGAAGCGAACTGCACGCAGAGCCACTCTATTGCAGGTGCCACTGCTGAATGCTCGGCTACTTTTGCAAAGCTAAGCAGAGTACGGCCTCACCCCCACTTCTTTTCTGATTTTGGGGAGGCATCGTGCTCTTCAGAAAAGCAGCAATGTGTCAAACCTGTCAAGCCATTAAGGTCCAAACAGGCTCCAGTGTTAGAAGCAGCTCTAAAACTTTCATGAAGACCCAACATGCCCACTTTCCACACAGTGAAGATAAAACCCCAGTGTCTCACCTGGCCATGGCGTGTCCGGCTCTACCCATTGTACTACTATTGGGAGCAGCCTGAGGTTAGCCACAGGGCAGCCACTGATTCGTGGTGGGGATAGATGCAGACGAATGTTGGGAAAGATACTGCACATCCACACATCCTTTCCTATGAAATGAGCAGGAGAAAGTCTTACATTCTTAGCCACATGTATTTTGTGAGTAGTGAATGCAAATGTTCAAAGCAACAAGGATCTGAATCTTGAAGACAGCTCACTGACCATATCTTTTCAGATATTGTACAACTATTACTGTTTTATATGGAATTCAGATATTTGGGTGATAGTCAGCCGTAGAAATCCCTGAAGTTAGAGGTACTTTTGGAAGATGCCCATATTTTTTATTATTTTTTTTCAGTATGAAAAACTGGTGGACTGAAACTGATAATAAAAAGCCATTGAGAAAGCTTAAGTCTCATGTAGGTTTTTCATGATACAGTTTATATGGCACAACATTTCAGAATATCTAACTTCATATAAGGATGCATGTATCTGCTTTTGTGTTACGTTCATATACATTTCAAGTTTTCAGAAGTACTTGTAAAACACAGGTTTATAATTGTTGTTTTGTTTTATCTCCCTACACTGGAATTTAAAAAAAAGCTACAATGCCATAGAGATGCTTGTACCATTCTGCCTTTTACATGACTAGAAGGAGAGATAGAGAGACTGACAACACACTTTGGTTTAGACACAGGTTTTCAAACCTAAATCCACATTCATAGCTCAAATCTTGCAAATATCCACATGACTTAAAATTAGTTTTGTTTGCACAGTATGCAGAATTTTTAGAAGGCTTCTAGGCTACAAATAGCAAAATAAAACACTTCTTTAAAAGTTTAATTTTCTGGACTGTAAACTAGAGAAGAGGTCTTGGCAAATGTGATATAATTCTGGTGTTTGCAGTGCTTTCAAGAAAATAGTACAAAATCCATAACCTGACCCAAAAATTTAAAAATTACATAGTATAACGGAGACTCTGAAAATAAATATGAAACATCCCTAATATGCAGCATAACTGCTTTATCAGCAGTTTCATGGGAAAAAATATTACTTCTGCTTTAACAGGATGAGAAGGACCAAACCTCAGTACTTTTTATCGTCATTATACCCATTATTGGTATTTATCTGTTATAGCAGATATATAGCAGTTATATTTTTCTACCTAAAGTCCTCAGAATGAAAGCTATTTTCATCCTTTTAACAACAAATGCAGTGGGATTTCTAAAGAAGTTTTGTAATTAATTCTTTCAAATTCATGTAAACGTTATTGTCTTAATCTAATATTTGGTACTGATAGAAATGAGCTGCAAAATATTTAATGGCATTTTGCAAGTACTGTCTTATCAAGTTTGTTGTTGCCATCTGACACAAGCAATTTTAGAAGTCAACAGTCTTGTTAGTTAATGTTAATGAATTTGGCAGTCACACATAATCGGCTCTTACCTTAATTTTCATGTATTTTTATGCAATTGTGTGGGGGCTTTTTGAGAGTATAGATTTCAGATTTATTGACTGTAAAATCATTTTGTAACTGATGTTTGCCTGGATTTTCTATCACATGAAATAAACTAAACTGCCAAATCTGGTAAAAAAAGTAGCTGCTTAAAAAAGCAAAGTTCATTAGACTGTAGTGTTTAGCTAGAAAAAGGACTTTGGGCAGTCTCCAGTCCAATCTCCTGCTCATGGCAGGTCAGTTCTGAGGTCAGAGCAGACTGCTTAGGTCTTCATCCATTTGGGTCTTGAAATCACCCAAGGACGGAGAGTGTAAAACCTCTCTCAGCTTGTGCTACTGCCTGACTGTCCTTATGGTGAAAAGGCTTCTCCTTATATTCAGGCTGAACTCCTTCTATTTCAGTTTATACCTCTTGTCTATCGTCTTCCCAACTTGCACTGCTCTGAAGAGCCTGACTCTGTGTCCTCAATGACCTCCCCATAGGCACTGGGGGTTGCTGGTAGGTGTCTCCAAAGCAAACTATGCTCCAGGCTGAACAAGCCCAGGTCTCCTCATGGACCAAGTGCTCCAGCCATCATCATCTTGGTGGACTTCCTCCCGCTGGTCATTGTCTGTCTCGTGCCCAAAACCAGATACATTATTCTAGACCTGGAAATTCTCAGAAAAGTGGGATATAATACATTCTTTATCTTCAAAAGACAAGATTCAGAATCATGACTGAATTGACACTTTTTGTTTCTGATTTGAGACCAACTTTAATTTACAGTACTATGAATCAGACTCTTGCTGATGTACCACAAGCAGAATTTGGCCTTCAGACACATGCATCCAAAGGGATGCAAAATTTTTTTCAAAAGAGGTTATGTAACTCCTCTTAAAAAATTCTGAATTAAAAAATGTCAGAAGGAGATAAGAGATAGGGTACTAACTACAATGATCTATATGAAACACAAGAATTGCAGCTAATGGATCCTGTGAATAAGTGACTGCACTTTCTTGACACTCTTTTTCTGTTGTTGGGTTTTGGTTTTATTAGATTTAAGAAACGTTAAAAACATTAGACTGCCTTCTTCTGTTAAAAAAAGAATAGTACGTATTCTCTGTGATTTAATAGCTGAAAGTTCTAGGTCATCATTTATTGTAGCAGAATAGAAGAGAGAGATGTAGCTTTTTCAGTGTTTCTTTTACAACAAAACTTTTTCAATAAATTCTTAATGTTAAATAAAAGAAGGCTTCAGTTTTCCTAAAATATTACTATGAAATCTGGGATTTAAGTTATTGGACCACTAAAAGTAAAATTTAATTCTAATCCTGTTGCCTCAAATACATTGTGATTGAATATTTTTTAAATATTATCTCAGTTCAGATGTTACATTTAGTGATGGATTTATTTATTTGTAAATTGTAAGGGAAATTTGGAGTCTGAATTAATTTAAGGAAAATAACTATATTAGTTATCACTTAGAATAGTCTAACATAATTATGTGATAAAGTGTTAACATCTAGGTAGACGAATGAAATCATAATGATGACAAGGTTTCAATATTACTGGTAAAAGAAGTAACTGTTTTTTCTACTAAATAAAAAATATGTAAGGAAGCACATATGTTGAAGTCTTGACAGAAATGTTATTTGGTGGGCTGATTATGTTCTGGATTTCAAGAAAGTTCATGTGTGACTCTGTGCAGTAGAGAAAAAGGTATTCTGGAATGCTGTAAAACCAGGATTTTAATAGAGATTCTATCACCATTCTTGCCAAACTGTCCAAGCCACTGTCCTTCAAGAAAGCTCTTTCATGAATGAAAAAGGAAAAAGAAAAAAATTAGCATTTTTTTTAATACAGTAACTGAATAAAAGTGATATGTTAACAGATTTAAAGTGCAAGGAATCTTTTATACAACTATATATGCTTGAATTGTTTATAAGCACTAAGTAATATAAAAATAAATTTAGGTAAACAACTTTTTCTAGCAAGGAAAATACATCATCTAAATGTCCTAAAGGTAATACTAGTTAGTGCTCGAGATGTTTTATGCAGCAAAATTCAATTTCCAAAATTAGATACTGAAAATCCTTCACCCTAAGTTAGTTAGTTTGAACTGAAACCCTTGTTTAAACCTTGATTTGTGCAACTGTATAAAGTCTCAAGACACTTAACTATAAGTAAAAGGGGAAGAGAATGGCACTGCACATGGCTGCAGTTCCTTGGCAAAACTCTTCAAACTGAGAGAAAACTTTGCTTAGTTTTCTGCAGTGAATGTGAGCTAAATAAATGTTTTATTTGTACAAAGTGAAAGAAATCTTATTTTTATTTTCAAATTTAGTAAAATGGGAAAATCTCAATTTCTATATATAAACCAAAAGTGTCTTCAGTAGCATGACTGACTGAATTGTCCAGTGTGGGAAAATACATTCTTATCCTGCAGATTTCCTTACCCACTTCCCAGTAGAGATAACATTCTGTTGTGAAGAAGTTATTAAGGATACACATGTGGTGGATATAACTCATTCTTCTTCAGGCAATCTTCATTTTTGCTGATAGTTATTCTGAAACTTTTGGTAAAGACAGAATTAGCTACACAAACTTCAATAAATAGTCTCTGAGGTCAGTTTCAAGGCTACCCTCTGAGCATTTCATTTGTATCTGCAGTGCTTTGATGTATCTGTACTTGTCCTACCCCTCCAGAATTTATACAAGTGTTTCTACCCAAGATAATTTATAAAATCAGCAGTAGCACTTTTTTAATATCAAATGTGGTTTTGTTAATTAACATGTACTTAAGGAGAGTTATTCAGTTTTCAATATCTTTTGATCCATAGATATTAGTAAACTATTTTTGTAATAGATTTTCAAATAGATTCCTGTACTACTATCCCTAGATTAGAAAAAAGATATGACTTTATTGCCTTCTCAAGTCTAAAAATGAAAGCTAGGTTGACATTTGGTTAAAGAACATTCAGCATTATTTATTTGGTTCAATTTGCCTGGCACTGAATATTGTGTTTTTACCATAGGCAGGAACTGCTTAGTTCACAGACTTGGTGAAAAGTAATTCATAGTATTTATTAAGATAAATGCAACAAGTCATAAAATGAAAACAAAATGGATTTATTTTTTTTCATTAATGATCTCTTTTACTCTGTAAGTCATACACAAATGAAATTTAGCTAACTTTGGGGAGGGGTAGGAAAGGAACTGCAGTCCCTTGGTTAGGAAAATAATCCCTGTACAGAAACTGTGGAAGCACAAAAGCTGTTCTTAGTCATTCAGGGAGTCAGAAATATGTTTCCCCTGGCTTCTGCAGGTTAAAGTCCCCGCTAGCATATGCACTTACATGAAAATTTGTTTACTATGTCCTGTGAGAAAGGGAAAGGGGAAAAGGGAAAGGGGAAAGGAAAGAGAGAAGAAGAGAGAAGAGAGAAGAGAGAAGAGAGAAGAGAGAAGAGAGAAGAGAGAAGAGAGAAGAGAGAAGAGAGAAGAGAGAAGAGACAGCCAAACAATGAAAAAATAAACCATCCTCATTAAAACTCCACAGTGACTAACCAGTTTGGTAGCTGTAAGGGAATTTTTATGGTGTCTCTCAAGGTGAATTAAACATACATTTGTGCTTAAATGAAATAAGAATAAAACTAGTGAACAATGCATTGGGCAGAGTCCTACTGCAATACGCAGTTCTACATGAGTTCTGCAAAGATGCACAACAGATTCCTTAAGTACTCTTATGCCATCAGCAGTTCCAAGAGTGGTTGCATGGGGCACCTCAGTGTACCATGGGTCCATCCCCCAGCGCAGCTCTGCTGGCCAACGGTGTTCCCTGAGCTTGGGCCTGAGAGCTCCCATTCCAGGACGGCATGGCTGCAAGACAAAGCTGAGTGTGTTTCTTATCTCATCACCATGGGAAATTTCACTCCCTTGCTAGGAGTCCTTCTGCCTCTGCCACTCCTGTTTTCAGCCAATTTAATCCCTTCTTGTAGTTGGGCCTTCTTGCCCCCTGTGCTAGATCATTCCTCAGTCACAAATAGCAACTGCTAAGCAGTTACAATAAGAATTTCCCCTTCATAGCTAAAATACATTTCAGGATTTGGTAGTGGAGCAGGAAAGGGAAGGTGACATAAAACTGTCAGAAGAGAATCTGATTAAAGCAATATCAGTTGGTAAATGAACAGTTCATTCTCTGAAGACAAACACAACTGAGTTCACGGAATGACTGACAACATCATGTCAATAGGGAAACACATGACAGTATAAACATTATGTGAATATAAAGTGAAAAAAGATGGACAGCTGTGCCAGGCAAATAATCTCCCAAACCATTTAGTAAATAGAAGACATGCCACACATTGCAACCTTTTAACTTGCTAGAATGGCGTGGGGACCAGAGCACAAAAAATAAATAGAAACAGGACAATCAAAAATATTAATATATTAATTATGTAAAATTGCATCAACTTTAAAAAAAAAGAAAAGCACCTAGTGAGATAGATGTAGCTGAACAACTCCAGGAGGTCACCATTGTTTGCTTCTCTGTTTCTAACAGTTAAGTAAGAATGTGGAATGTATTGATGATAACTACCTCCTCCAAGAGGTAGAGGAGCCAGCGAGGAGGGGTGGTATGCTGGACCTTGTTCTCACCAACAGGGAGGTGCTGGTGGGGGATGTGATGCTCAGGGGTAGCCTTGGTTGCAGTGACCATGAAATGGTGGAGTTTAAGATCCTCGGGGCTGCTAGGAGGGTGCGCAGCAAGCTCGCTACCCTGGACTTCAGGAGAGCAGACTTTGGCCTCTTCAGGGAGCTGCTTGCTAGAATACCACGGGACAAAGTCCTAGTGGGAAGAAGGGCCCAAGACAGCTGGGTAGTACCCAAGGGTCACCTCCTCCAAGCTCAGAAGCGATGCATCCCAATAAAAAGGAAGTCAGGTAAAAACACCAAGAGGCCTGCATGGATGAGTAAGGAGCTTCTGGGGAAACTCAGACTAAAAAGAGAAGCTTACAGAGGGTGGAAGCGAGGGCAGGTAGCCTGAGAGCAATACAGGGAAACTGTACGGGAAGCCGGGGACCAGGTTAGAAAAGTCAGAGCCTTGATAGAATTAAACCTGTCCAAGGATGCTAAAAACAACAAGAAGAATTTCTATAAATATATTAGTGACAAAATGTGAGTCCAGTTCAAAATCAAACAGAAGACATAGTCACCCAGGATATGGAGAAGGCTGAGGTACTCAATGACTTCTTTGCCTCAGTCTTCACTGGCAAGGGATCTAGCCACACTGCACAAGTCACAGAAGGCAAAGGCAGGGACTGGGAGACTGTAAAACCACCCACTGCAGGAGTAGATCAGGTTCGAGAATATCTAAGGAACCTGAAGGTGCACAAGTCCATGCGACCTGACGAGCTGCATTCATGGGTCCTTGAGGGAACTGGCAGACGAAGTGGCCAAACCATTGTCCATCGTATTTGAGAAGTCGTGACAGTCTGGTGAAGTTCCCACCGACTGGAAAAGGGGAAACATAACCCCCTTTTTCAGAAAGGGAAAGAAGGAAGACCCGGGGAACTATAGGCCTGTCAGCCTCACCTCCGTGCCTGGCAAGATCATGGAGCAGATCGTCCTGCAAACTACGCTCAGGCACATGGAAAGTAAGGAGGTGACTGACGACAGTCAACATGGCTTCACAAAAGCCAAATTGTGCCTGAAAAATTTGATGACCTTCTATGATGGGGTCACAGAGTCTGTGGACATGGGAAGGGCAACCAACATAATTTACCTGGACTTGTGCAAAGCATTTGACACTGTTCCCCATGACGTCCATGTCTCTAAACTGGAGAGACATGGATTTGATGGATGGACCACTCGCTGGATAAGGAATTGGCTGGATGGCTGCACTCAAAGAGTTGTGCTCAACGGCTTGATATCCAAGTGGACACTAGTGACAAGTGGCATCCCTTAGACATCGGTATTGGGAGCGGCACTGTTTAACATCTTTGTGGGTGACATGGACAGTGGGATCGAGTGCACCCTCAGCAAGTTTGCCAACAACACCGAGCTATATGGTGTGGTCGACATGCTGGAGGGAAGGGATGCCATCCAGAGGGACCTTAACAGGCTTGAGAGATCAGCCCGTGCATGAAGTTCAACAAGGCCAAGTGCAAGGTCCTGCGTGTGGGTTGGTGCAATCCCAAGCACAGATGCAGGCTGGGCAGAGAATGGATTGAGAGCAGCCCTGAGAAGAAGGACTTGGGGGTGCTGGTTGATGAAAAACTCAACATGAGCCAGTAGTGTGTGCTGGCAGCCCAGAAAACTAACTGTGTCCTGGGCTGCATCAAAACCAGTGTGGCCAGCAGGTTGAGGGAGGTGATTCTCCTGTTCTACTTCTCTCTTGTGGGACCCCACCTGCAGTACTGCGTCCAGCTCTGGGGTCCCCAGGACAGGAAAGACATGGAGCTGCTGGAGCAAGTCCAGAAGAGGGCCGCAAAGTTGATCAGAGGGCTGGAGCACCTCTCCTACGAGGACAGGCTGAGGGAGTTGGGCTTGTTCAGCCTGGAGGAGAGAAGGCTCCAGGGAGACTTAATTGTGGCCTTCCAATACCTAAAGGGGACCTACAGGAAAGCTGGAGAGGGGCTGTTTATTAGGAAGTGTAACGGCAGAACAAGGGGTAATGGGTATAAACTGAAAGAGGGGGGATTTAGATTGGGCATTAGAAATAAAATCTTTACTGTGAGGATGGTGAGACACTGGCACAGATTGCCCAGAGAAGTTGTGGAGGCCCCATCCCTGGAAGTCTTCAAGGTCAGATTGGATGGGGCTTTGGGCAACCTGGTCTACTGTAGGGTGTCCCTGCTCATGGCAGGGGGGTTGCAACTAGATGGTCTTTGAGGTCCCTTCCAACCCAAACCATTCCATGTTTCTAAGTAAAATGCATAGCATATATGAGGGTAGTGTAGCTGCTGATCAAATTCCATTTAAGTGATAGAGGAAACATAAATGATTGTGAGAATCAGATTAAATTATTAGGAACTCAGCTTGAATTTCCACTTCTGCCTTTGCTTTTCCTATGGAATATATAGTTGAGCAGCAGCAGATTGAGGGATTTTTTAACATTTGTTTTATTACTTATTTTTATTTTCCCTTTTGTAAAAGGAAAATTAATGTGTATCATTATCTTCCTGAGTTTCTACCAAGTCATCAGCATTAGCATTATTAAAACTCCAATACGTAGATCATAATTTGTACAAGACACCAATTTGTGAACATAGCAAGAGAGGACCAATTCAAGTGGGGATGAAGAATGAGTCTATTTTAAACCCAAATGCTTTTCTTTAATATTTTTATGCTTGTATGAAATCTATCAATACATATTTTTTATATTTTATAGATTTTCACAGTAAAAACAAGTAAAACCTTAATAATACTTTAGACTTCACTATAAGTAACTATGAAATGGCCCTATTTGAAAATGTGGTAATTGTCATACATAAGTAATCAGTCATGTTGCTAAATTTAAAAATAATGAAGAAGAAGAAATGTGTGTTTTTCTTGCATAGTGCATTCATTTTCCATAACAAATTAGTGCCCACATAAATTCAGTCTTCCAGAAAAATGAATGTTCAGTTAAACGAGAATCTGGAACTTGCACATTAAAATAAATGCAACTGTTCTGATCTTAGCAACTAAATTAACAGATGCATACGCAGTAGTGTCTATTTAAGCGACAACATATATTGTACGTTGTATGTATTTAAAAGAAACTTTTTTACAAATGAGTGTGCATTTTTTGGTTCCAGATGTAGAAAGTTAGAAATGCATGCATGAATTGGAGCTCAGTTTCTTTATTTCTCTTTAACTTTGCTTATACAAAACTTGCCATTTGTGAAACAGCCAGTCCAAGATACTAATTTTTAAGAAGATAAATTTAAAAAAAGGAGTCACTCTTCTTCCATACACTTCACTGCAGGCCTAAGGCATGTTGGCTTTGAGCTTCATTGCTGAATCTCTGTTTATAATCAGTGGAAAGAAATAACAGAACATGATTCAGTTCAACCAACATTTAAATCATCCTCAGGGTGTCTGTCAATAAAAGGAACCTGGGATGCCTCGCTGGGATGAATCAGCCCAGTATTACATGTTAAATTCCATTTGGCAACACTCTACAGTGTCATGTTACAGAAGTCATCTTGTTATCGTTTTGCAAAATGGGGTATGCAGAGAATGTGGAACAGGATTTTATGTTGTATCTCTGTAAACCCTAATAAATATAAACTGTTCAGTGTGAAATGGTTTTATTCAGAGTATGTGCTGTTTGTATTATGCATTCAGCCCTTAGCATATAACTTTTATTATGAAGTGCTGAGGAAATTACATCCTTATGGTTAGCAAAACCAAACTTCACGGTTCTTGTTATAAAGGCCTTTTGTCATGATTTGGCTTTTCTTCAAGAGCGATTACTCCCAACAGACATACCTCAATCAGCTGGCCTAATCTGAATGTTATTCAACTGTTATAGCCTTCATCTACTATAAGGGACTATACGTATATGGTCAAGACTGTAGTCACCTTCTGACCCGTATCTACCAGTACATAGTTATATTTGCAACTTCTGTTGCAATATCCTGATTTCAACACCCTACATTCACTTACCACAATTCAGTCCACCATTGAAAGCTTCTGCTTAACATTTGGGTATGAAACGTGTTCGCTTTTCTGGCTTCTGGATGTTCCTTCTCTGCCATATGTTTAGAGCTTGTTCGAAGACATGTTCTTTGAGCATGAAGTCTATGTATAACAGTGTTGGACAGAAAAACTCCTCATCCCATGGTGGTTTAAATCAAATCTGGTTCAAAGTGATTTATTGATTTATTAATGACCATAATTAACCAGCAATGAATGAACCATGTATTCAGGATCAATATCAACATTACAAAAGATAAACCACAATGGTAGACATATATAAAATCGTAAGAAACTCCTTTAAATTTCTAGATAGCCTTTTATAACTAGTACCCAGAAGGGTGAACTACACACACTTGCACAGCTGCCTGCACGCTCTGGCTTTGCCTGCACCCTACCAGCCCACCTGCTGGTGAGACAGCCCCCACGGGTGCACACCCAAGGTGTGGGTCCTGCATTGCAACCTGCACCACCAGTGGCTGCACAGGGCTCCCTGTGGCTCCTGACAGTGAGGGTGCTCTGCCAGCTCTAGGCAGAGGCTATGACAGTGGGGTGACTCTGGCATTCTGAAACTGCCACCATGTTTTTGTACTTATTTTCAAGCCCATTTCCTTGTTTCCAAAATCTCTTGGTAGTCTCCTGCTTACCGTTTGATCTAGCAGACATCGGCACCTTCCTCTCTAGGGTCATCAGCGTTTGAGTGAACAGGCTGTCAGGCTGTGCTGGGTTATCCATTGAAATGGCATGCAGTCCCATTGCCATGCTCCCAGCTAGCGTATCTATGGCAAGGAGATCGTGTGGGCACCCCACATGGGAGCAAGCCCACTTACCTGTTACTGTCTTCTGCTGCTTCTGTGCCAGACTTTTGGTTCTACCCCGCAAGGGAGAGAAGAACCTAGAGAAGTGACTGGGCTGTGGGCCACAGGTGGGTTTGTTGGAGGGCTCTGAATGTGCTGAAGGTGTGTGTGCGTGTGTAATCCTAACAACATAGTCAAGCAATAAGCAGCAGTGCATATTGCTTTGTGTGCTACAGGATCTCTTACAGCCACACAGGAGAAGCTTAAAAGTCTGTTCTGCAAATGTTTTGACTTAAAGTCAGTCTTAAGTCTGTGTATACACATATATGTATTAACTGGTTTAAGAACAAAGTAGGCTGCTGGGGATGATGATGCTTACACAGGATAGAGGATTCATTATAGCGTATTTACCTCGTGATAACCAATTTGCATTTGTTTATCTTCCCTCTAATTTCCATGTTCTTTATGCAATTCAACTCGAGTGATCACCAACATTTGAATAAATGGCAGATTAACTGCATTTTGTGAAACAAATCTTTCCTTTAAGTCATTGTGCTAATGAAATGTATTCACTCTCTAATACAATTCGTATTTAATGGCATTTGTGCTTTGACATGTGAGAGGGCATTTTATTTACTTTTTATTTCTTTGTTGGCAATTTATTTTTCTGTCAAATATTGAAACATGCCATACGTTGTAGAAGTAATTGGATGTAGCTCAAGAATAGAGTAATAAATATTTAGTTTTCTTTTGAATAATAAAAAAAAATCCCAAACTTATTTAGTACACTCTTTAGTAAGTGTGAATAGTGTGTTTGACAAGGGATTTTGGTATTTGGACCCAACAAGAAATCAAATACAGGATTATGCAGCTACCTAAGTACATTTTGAAATTTAAATCCTTTTATTTTCAAAGACATATTTTAGGGGTTTTAAAAAAATTTCCATTTCCTGTAATATAGTCAGTGCTGACCAACTTTGTAACCCCTGCAATAAGAGACTCTCAACCTTGGAATTCATGGCCATTATTAATTATTTTGGGTGAGAAGTAAAACTGATACATATTTCTTGGCATTTGTCTCCACAACTGAGGTAGACGTGCAATACGTGTCTCTTCTGGGTGTCTTCTTTTAAACAAAACTAATTAAAAAATCATGACAGTTTTATTTAAGAAGTTCTATTATTTAGTGCCTTATGGGCATTTTTAGATGTTTAAAAATGAAAGAAGTCCATTTAATATAACTTTCCAATTGGTCAGCATTGGTAGAAGTACTTCAGATAGTGTAAGATTTTAATCAAAGTGATAATTGTGTTTATTTTTTAAATGAAATATCTTCTAACTCAGTAGAGTTTCATGTTTGCAAAGATTAGAAAAATCAATATGCTACATTTACACTCCCAAACCAGAATCAGTGTTGTGAGATAATAAAACTTTATTTTCACTCTGATGGTATTTTCACTTGTATTTGCACGAAGAGAATGCATTCGTGGTGCCTGAGGTGTTGTTTGTTCATAACTGCTACAGTTTGTGTGAATCTCAGAAAAGGTATCACCTTTGTAGGTGATTCCAGTATATGTGACATGGGTAGACTGATCTGTGTTTGTAGAAACTTCCTTCCTACCATTTTCCTCAAGTTTGTTTTTTTATTATTTCTTTATTTATTAAGTTAAAATATGAATTTCAAGGTTATCTTCATACTGTGCTATCCCCTTTTTTCAAAGCCACAATTACAAACAGGAGTTTCAGAGCATCTCCAGAGGGTGACAGAAAGCAGCCTTTTATTTTCAGTGGCTATGTGAAGAATGAAATCTAATTTAGGTACTGCATGTGCCTTATGAATATTCCTGATTTTGTTTAGATCTAGAGATATCTTGCTCTGCAGAAACATCAGAGTGCAATTCATAGTGCTTCTTAGTGCTATGTGTTGTCACTTCGTCACTGAAAATGTTCAAGAAATGAAGTTTCTTGTAAGTGCTTCTAGTTCATTTGGAATATCTGACTTCAACTTTTGAGTACTACATATTTGTATTTTTCCTGAAGATTAGAGTGGGCTTTTTGTCTGTTTCTGTCAAACTCTTCTGAAAATTCAGCTAAGGCCAGACACTAAATTTACACAGGCTGCCTGGAAAATTCCACTCTACAAAAATACCTTTGATTCTTCATTGGACATAAGCACTGATTTTCTAGCATTTATTTACAATAAGGATACAATCTAAGACGATTAGAGTAGCAAATATTCTGCTTCATATATTTTAATTATTAATAAATGTCTACGTTGGGTCCCCTGCAGCTATCAACAATACTTACTTTCCTGAAACTGCCAACTGGACAGCTTCAAAGCCCCGGAATACCAACAGTAGGCCTGAGAGCACTGCAGTGAATTTCAAAAGCAGAGATTCACAGCAGGAGTCTATTGATAACCTGTATCTCAACCCACTCCCTACCACCCTAGAGGTGACTGTTCGACAAGGACACCCTCCTGCACTGCAGATTCACATGTGCACTGAAAGGGTGGATTCACCTTGAATACTTGCCAAACAATCATTGGTGAAACTAATGTAATAAAACTGCAGAATACTGATTAAAAAAAAAAAAAAAGACCCTGAGTTAAAAGCAATTGTCCCCCCACATACAAGTGAGTAGTAGTAACCAATCTGTTGCTTCATGGTGGTTAATTATTATATTATAAGCATGTTGTAGAGTCTGATATCCATCTTGTAAGTGAAGCATATATGATAAGTCAGACATTGCAGAGTATTTTCCATATATATATATATATGAAACAACAGGTATTTCTTTTATGTATCTGTATATTAAAGTGGCACTTGTTCAGTGCCATTCCCACAGAGATCGTCAATCATGTAATAGATTCTATATATTTTGCACATTTTTATTTGATTTTCTTATTGGATCAAGAATATTTAAATAGAAAACAGAATAATAATTCATAGGTACTCTCTCCTAAAAATGCAATCCTTCAACAGGAATTTGATCTTGCCCCACTATTATTTTTCTTTCAAGGTTATACTTTCATAACCTTTTGGGACAGATTTTCCCAAGAGTGGTATTCTATAAGAAGGAACATACATGGCTAAAAAGAGACTAAGAATAATCTTAACTCAAGAAGAAGAAAATCCAATTCTTAGTTCAGAGCAAGGTATAGTACAGCAATATACTACATAATGCTCTCCTTGAGAAAAGTTTCTTCCTTGACATTAAAGAAGACAAAATCTCCTGGGGAAATTCCAATTGGACACTAGAGAAAAATTTTCACACTGAGAACAACCAGCCATTGGAATAATGTCCCCAAGAAGAGGTAGATTCCCCAACATTAGACACTTTTAAGATGCAACTGGATGGGATGCTGAGCCATCATGTCCAGATCTTGCGTTTGTCAAGAAAGGTTGGACCAGATGGTCTTTGAGATCCCTTCCAACCTGGTATTTTATGATTCTATGACAATATTATGGACCATAGGTAACTCAGTAATGTTTTATACCAGTACTGATTTCATTAATAACTTGGAGACCCTATAGTAATTTCATAACTGAACTTCTAAACCAAAACATCCTGAAATTACCAAGAATGCCTATTGGACATTTATGTCAAGACCTCTAAAGTTCTCGTTATTGTTTTTATCCTCATAGCTGTAAATAATTCCTAATAAGAATCAAAATAATCTTCTAGCTTATACTCATACAGTTACAAGTATTTTCTGTTACTTTTGGAAAATTAATAAGAGCCACTATGTTAAGTAGAACTAGTGAGGGGATTTATTTATCTCTTCTCCTGATTTATGCTAATATGAGTGTGTCTGTAGTTTGAATTAGACTGTCTAATGCTGTTTTGGCCAGGATTAGGATTTCTCAAAGGTTTTGCATTCTCACATAGTTACCATTTCTGTTCAGCTATTTCCCCATCGTTGTTTTAGGCTGGATGTTAACACTAATTGCAGAACCCTGAATAGTTCATTTTAGTCTTTAATAAGTTTACATCTGTTCAAATTGATTCTTGGAGTGTGAAATCTCTCTTGTCATTGCAGTTTAACGTCTTAGCATCTCAGAATATGAATATGAAATGAAGATTTTTCCATTGTTTTAGAAGATGATTCAGCAACTATTGATATCTGAAAGCATAATGCCCTTTCTTGACTTGAAACACAATTAATGTTCGTAATTATAAATTCCCTTTAACAGTGCACATCAGTGCTGACACTGACTGATCTTGGCAAACACCAAGAGTAGACAAAGTCCAACATAGTTTTGTAAATGTCAGTGTATGACATCAACACGGGGAGTTGGCATCTTCCTGTACTGACAGAATGGAGTCTGTAATTAGAAATGAATGACAAGGTGCTTTTCATCTCTGATGAAAAAATATTTTTGTGTCAAAATATCTCACTGCAGGAACAATTTTTCTCTAAGCATTTCTTGTCCTGAACACATTTTGCATAATAATAGAGGGATGGGGGGAAAGCAAAATTATTGCACAGTGTTGCTAAGTGACAAAATAGCAGACATTCTGCATTTGCAGATAACAAATGTTTGAATGCTATCATATTGTGATATTGACAGATACCATTTGGAGGAAAACTTAATATATTCACTATTTAGAAATAATACAAAGAAAATCAAGGGTATTAAATTTTTTGAGGCCTTATGTAGGGAGCATTTTAAAATTACTTGAAAAAAGTAAATAATCTAGCTCAGAAATGTCTTAAGGATTTAATCACATGATACATAACCACTTTAGGAAGATAGATGACATGAATTATGTTTCCTTGATCTTTTAAACAGCAGAACACCTACCTGGTCAGTCGGTGGAAGTGGTATCAAATGTCATCTGATTTTAGAATGTGTAATAATTGGCCCAGCAAATGGACTTACAATGCTTATATTAAAATTAGCATTTACACAAATGGCTGTGTTTGTGTTATTTTAAATTAAATGTGATCTTTGAAGCACCATAGAAACACTGCAGAATGGCATAAGATGTTTCCAGAGAAGCACATAACTTACAGAATGGCATAATCTGAAAATATGGCATATAGGAAAGCAAGCTTAACTTTGACAGACAACGAATATCTCAAATTTTTATTAAATCCTGTAGATTTGCTAGACAACTTGATCAGTTTGCCAAAGCTTAGAGAACACTTTCGCTTTTCATAGTAAATACGTCTGTTGAAAATTAGATACCATATAGCTTCCTGTTTTGTGGTTTATTTCTCTTGCCATTTACAATTAGATGAATGCGCAGACAGTAGACTCATTTGATGGTCGTGTCCCCTCTGCCTCAATTCTTCACAAATCCCAAAAATAAGAAAACAAATTCTGGTTCAATGTGTAATGTCTGTGCAACTAAATGAAGCTTTCTTTGTATTGAGAAGGTTCCAAGTTTAACTCTCAAATTGACTCTTCCTCGTACGGAAATTGTAAAGGTATGCACAGAGCAAGTCAAGGGGTGCTTGCAAATATTTAGGTCTGGTTACAGAGCAAGACTGTGTATCTGTAGAAATAAACATATAATTTACTAGATCTACTGATGTGGGAAGAAATGGTTAGTTTCTCCCTCCCCTTGATATTTCTTTAGTGTGCTGCCAGTGGGACTTTTGACATTGTCTTGAATGAAAAAGTGTAAAGCTGCAGTCTCTGGAACCTTTTTGCAGATGATTGTCACTTACTTGTTCGGGTTTTTTTTTTGCTAGACTATGAGTTTCCTTCTCCCTTTCTCTGAAAAGGGACAAATTTCAGAGACATTCATGGAAGTTAATGGAATTACATCAATATACAGATAATATAAATGTAGTTAGAAATTAGGGTATCTTCTGAATAGATCTTTGATGAAGAGACACAATTTAGCTCTCATTTATTTGATAATTGTCTTTCACTGATGGATTTGAATAAAGTCTTTAATATGTGTTTATAAAGCATAAATACATTAATGCAGTGTTTAGAACTCTAATATGCTTTTCGAAGATTTTATTACTTTGATACGAAAAGGGAGTACATAGTTCTGATGTATAGTGTTAAAATCTGAATCATCATTAAAAAATTCTATAAATTGCTTTAAAAACTGCCCATTATGTTAAGTATTCAGATGAAATGAACTGCAAGGCAAATTAATTGTTATTTCTTGGAAAAAAAGATTTGAACTTGTTCTGTATGTGCAAGCAATATCTCCTGGAAGCCACAGGGAAGTTGTTGGTCAGTCATTATCACTATTCTGCTCACTTTAACAGTGGTGGAAATGACCGAATTACAGATACAGAAGGATGTGCAGAGGAGAGAAAATCTTGTGAAAATGAAGGGGAGGCCACTTCATAGCATGGAGTCTCTCTGTCTCAGTTACCAGATGAAGGAGGAGGAAAGATACTGGATCTGTGCACTCCCCTTCCTTCTTCATTATAATGCTTGCCAAAAATTTTACAAAGGTCACTGTCACTACCACATCCTCCTTCTCTCTGCTGTACTTTTCGATGGTTTTAGAAATGCAGAAATTCTGACAGTGTGTTTTAGGCTTGAGAAGAAATATTTTTTTTTTTCCTTGTTGGGCCAAAACTGGCAGAAGCCTGGAGGAATTTTTACCTTGGTTTTGGGTTTGTTTTTTAAATCTTCCTCAGACCATCATATAGGCAAAATTAAATTGAGGAGATGAACAATGGACTTCAATGTTCAGGAGTTTATAGGATTTTTTAGCTTATTTGAAGTTAATGCTGCCTTTCTTATGTATACGCAAAGACAAATAGACATATGTTATATCTTGTATAATAGACACCTTGCAGTGTTTGCATAAAACATACTAGGAAATAATTTAAAAACAGTGGTACGTCCTTTCAAATCATTTGACGTCTGTTTTACTTCCTGTGCTAAGCAAAACTAGAGAAGATTTTGGAGGGAGTCCAGACAAGGCCATAAATATGATCAGAAGGCTGGAGAACCTCTCGTACGGTTGGGATAGGGTTGGTGGTGTTCAGCCTGGAGAAGAGAAGGCTCTGGGAACACATAAGGAGCCTTCCAGTACCTGAAGGGGGTCTACAAAAAAGCTGTGGGGGGGACTTTTTACAAGGGCAATTAGTGACAGGGTGAGGGGTAATGGCTTTAAGCTGAAGGAAGGGAGATTTAGATTAGATATTAGGATGAAATTCTTTACTGTGAGGGTGGTGAGGCACTGGCACTGGTTGCCCAGAGAAGCTGTGGAGGCCCCATCCCTGGAAGTATTCAGGACCAGGTTGGATGGGGCTTTGGGCAACCTGGTCTAATGTAGGGTGTCCCTGCCCATGGCAGGGGAGTAGGAACTAGATGATCCTTGTGGTCCCTTCCAACTCAAACCATTCTGTGATTCTACGATTCTATGATTGTATTTGCATAGACCTCCTTCATAAAAATGGTGTTGAAAAACAGCCTGAGTTTCAGCTTCTCTAGAATTCTGGCTGGCTTTGTTGTAAAACTGGGTGATTTATTTTGTATTTAGAGCACATATATGTTGAAAACAATGCTCATTTCCCCAGAAACAAAACAGAGACATTTGAATTTCGTATGAGAGTCAATGAATGACTGTGTTATGCACGATAATAAATAGCAGTTTTGTGTTTTCATGCTTTTATTTCTGTATCTGAGCTACTACTTGGTGCTGACAGGGCAGTCTGGTGTATTAATTATTTTAGCTTTTTTTTCCCTAAATTAGAACTTCAGGGTTTACTCTCAAAGGCAAATAAAAAACATCTATTGTAGATAAGGCCATACTGTTTTAAACAATACACATTCCTGAAGGCTGACTACAAGGATGATAAGGCAGGAGACCTGCACAGCCAAGGAAGAAACTCTTGGTCAAAGTGAAACTCAAGAAGGAAATAGATAAACAATGGAAGCAGGTATATGCATCCTGGG
This sequence comes from Psophia crepitans, assembly GCA_013399095.1. Taxonomy (NCBI): domain Eukaryota; kingdom Metazoa; phylum Chordata; class Aves; order Gruiformes; family Psophiidae; genus Psophia; species Psophia crepitans. The sequence continues at coordinate 107,444 of VWZZ01001111.1, forward strand.
CAGAATCATAGAATCTTTAAGGTTGGAAAAGACCTCTAAGATCATCAAGTCCAACCGTCAGCCCAACACCACCATGTCTACTGAACCATATCCCAAAGTGTCACGTCGACATGCTTTTTGAACACTTCCAGGGATGGTGACTCCACCAACTCCCTGGAGAGCCTGTTCCAATGCCTGACCACTCTTGCAATGAAGAAACTTTCCCTAATATCCAATCTAAACCTCACCTGGAGCAATTTGAGGCCGTTTCCTCTTGTCCTATTGCTTGTTACATGGGAGAGGTGGCCAACACCCATCTCACCACAACCTCCTTTCAGGTAGTTGTAGAGAGCAATAAGGTCTCCCCTAAGCCTCCTCTTCTCCAGGCTATTGAAAACTCCAGAACTGAAAACTCTATCATTTCATGATCGCTAAGCCCAAGATGGCCTCTGACTACCACATCTGCCGCCAGTTCTTCTCTGTTAGTAAAAGGCAGGTCAAGCGAGTCACCTCCTGTGGTAGGCTTACTTACCAGCTGTGTCAGGAAGTTATCTTCCACACACTCCAGGAACCTCCTAGGCTGTTTCTTCTCTGCTAAATTGTATTTCCAGCAGATGTCTGGTAAATTGAAGTCCCCCAAGAGAACAGGGACTAGTGATTGTGAGACTTCTGCTAGCTGCTTGTAGAATATTTCATCTACCTCTTCATCCTGTTTGGGTGGTCTGTAACAAACAGCCAGCAGGATATCTGCCTTGTTGGCCTTCCCCCTCATTGTTATCCATAAACACTCGACCTTAAGAACACAGGAATACTGACCAGAAGCGTAGTGATAGCATCAGGAAAGCTCAGGCACACCTGGAACTAAACTGAAGGCAATAATAGTAAGAAGGGCATCTACAGTTACATTAGTCACAAAAGGAAGACAAAATAAACTGTACCATCCCTGATAGATAAGACAGAGTCTGGTGACAACTGATATGGAGAAGGCTGAGATACTTCACTTTTTTTTGTCTCAGCAATTGCTCTTCCCACCTGTCTTGAGTTCCTGAATCTCAAGGCAGGGGATGGGAGAATGAAGTTCCACTCATCATAGGAGAAGATCAAATCCTAGACTGTCAGAGGTATTTGAAGATACAGAAGTCCATGAGACCCGATGAGATACACCCCTAGGTCCTGAGGGAATTGGCTGATACAGGTGCCAAGCCACTCTGAATCATATTTTGAAAGTCATGGTGGTCAGGTGAAGTCCCTAATGACTGGAAAAGGGAAACATCACACCCGTTCTTAAAAAGAGTAGAAAGGTGGAGCTTGGGAACTACTGAACTGTCAGTCTCATCTCTTTGCCTGGGAAGATCACGGAACAGTTCCTCCTGGAAGACATGTCAATACAAATGAATGACAGGGAGCTGATTAGGGACAGTCAATACTGCTTCACAAAGGGCAAAACGTGCCTGACTAACCTAGTGGCCTTCTATGATGGATTGACTGCAGTGATCAATAAAGGAAGGGCAACTTGATGCTATCTATCTTGGCAAAGATATGGGTTTGATGGATGGACTATTTGATGGATAGGGAATTGCCTGGATCGCCACATGTCAAGAGGTACAGTCAATGGCTCAATGTCCAAGTGGAGATCAGTAAAAAGTGGTGTCACAAGGGCATATATACTAGGACTGATACTGTTAAATATCAGAATCATAGAATCATTAAGGTTGGAAGAGACCTCAAGGATCATCTAGTCCAGCTGTCTCCCTACCACCTATTAACCACTAAACCATGTCCTTAAGTACCACATCTAACCTTTCTTTAAACACCCGCAGGGACGGTGACTCCACCACCTCCCTGGGCAACCTGTTCCAATGCCTGACCACCCTTTCTGAGAAGAAATTTCTCCGAATCTCCAACCTAAACCTCCCCTGGTGCAACTTGCAGCCGTTCCCCCTTGTCCTGTCACTAGTTATCTGCGAGAAGAGGCCGACCCCCAGCTCACCACAACTTCCTTTCAGGTAGTTGTAGAGGGCAATAAGGTCTCCCCTGAGCCTCCTCTTCTCCAGACTAAACAAGCCCAGTTCCCTCAGCCGCTCCTCATAAGACTTGTGCTCCATACCCTTCACTGGGACACACTTCAGGGCCTCAATGTCTTTCTTGTGGTGAGGGGCCCAAAACTGGACACAGTACTCGAGGTGCGGCCTCACCAGGGCTGAGTACAGGGGGACGATCACCTCCCTGTTCCTGCTGGCTACACTATTCCTGATACAGGCCAGGATGCCGTTGGCCTTCTTGGCCACCTGGGCACACTGCCGGCTCATGTCCCGGTGAGCATCAACCAACACCCCCAGGTCCTTTTCCTCCTGGCAGCTTTCCAACCACCCTGCCCCAAGCCTGTAATGCTGCCTGGGGTTGTTATGACCAAAATGTTTATTATGTTTATTAATGACAGAGCCTGTGGGATTAATTGAACCCTAAGCAATTTTACAGATGACACCAAGCTTCAGGGAAAGGGTGCCATACAGAAGGACCTTGACAGGCTTGAGGAGCAGATCCATGTGAACCTTATGGAGTTCAGCAAGGTCAAGTGCAAAATCCTGTATATAGATCATGGCAATCTCCAGTATCAATACAGACTGGGTGATGAATGATTTAAGAGCAGCTCTGGACTTTGGGATATTGGTAGATATAAAATTAGACATGAGATAGCAATGCTTGCTTGCAGCCTAGAAAGCCAGTTGTGTCCTAGGCTGCATCAAAAGAAATGTAACAAGCAGGTAGAGGGAGGTGATTCTGCCCCTCTACTCTGCTCTCATGATACCCCACCTGGAGTACTGAATCCAGCTCTGGGGCTCCAAACATGGAGGTGATGAAGCAAGACCAGAGGAGGCCACAAAGGTGCTCAGAGGTATGGAGAACCTCTCCTATGAAGACAGGCTGAGAGAGCTGGGCTTGTTCAGCCTGGAGAAGAGAAGGTTCCGGGTAGACCATATTGCAGACTTCCAATCCCTAAAGAGGGCTTAGCAGAAAGATGGAGATTTTTTAGCCGGGGCTGTAGTAACAGAACAAGGAGCAATAGTTTTAAATTAGAGTAGATTTAGATTTGATATACCGAATAAATTCTTTATTATGGTGAGACACTGAATAGGTTGCATAGAGAAGTTGTGGATGGCCCATCCCTGGAAGTGTTCAAGGTCAGGATGGGGCTTTGGGCAACCTGGTCTAGTACAGGGTGTCCCGCTCCATGGCAGGGAGCTTGGATGGGATGATCTTTAAAGGTCCCTTCTAACCCAAACCATTGTATGATTCTGTGATATTGTCCTCTAGTACCTGAACAGTCAACATTATGTCTATCTCCATATAGATGGAGAAAAATACTACTGTGATGGACAGAAGTTTAGCTCTCAAAGGATAGTGACCCTGTATCAGATAACCAGGTGGCAGCTAATGAAATTGCTTATGTCTGCATCCAGGATGGCTGACTGCAGTCATTTCCATGTAATGCTGAAACACAGACACTGAGTGTTTTTCTTAAAATATTATTACCATTACTAATTTAATTATTTAATTATTTGTGGAGTCTTATCTAGTCCTGCTTGTTCTGTACCAGTCCTATCTAGAGCTGTCTGTTCTATACCAAGCAAATCTTTAGCAAACCAAGACTTATTAGTTTCCGTAAGAGCTTGACTCTGGAGTCCTCATTGGGAATATTTTCAGTCTTCCAGGCTGTCATTGAATTTATCCTTACAGTGGTTTTCTGAGGTGATGTTATATTATCTCCACTTCACCAGGGAACTTGGTCACAAATGATAGGCAGCATCTCCAAAATTGCTGCCCAGTTTTTCTGCCTTACCCAAGAAGCTAAGAGGCTGACTTTTTTTTTTCCCAGTTTTCTTCATGCTTTCACAGAACTTTAATACAGAACAGAGCTCCCACTAATTTCAGTTAACACTCAGAATCCCTGAAAATTGAACTCTGGCTGTCTGAAATATATAATCCTGTCTATTTCCAGTACATGGTACCTAAATGAGGTACGGATCCTGTGGGAAATACTACATGATCCTGTAACTAAAAACTGTATGAGAATGGCTGCATATGCCAGGGCGATTTCAGGTTACATAGAGTCTGGCACATTCTACCTTTTCATTTTTTTGTTTACAGCCTGCCAGACGTGTGATGCATTTTCATTTGATTGGTGGAAGGCAGGGGCTGGAGGAGGGTGGAGGGTGTTGTTTTTATTTAGTTGGGGATTTTATTTGATTTATTTTTTTTGACAGAAATTTCCTGTTATCTGTTAATTTCCTGTTCATCTTCAACAACAGACTGGGTTTTTCAAATTTACTTTACCAAGGGTTGTATCTAAGTGATAGACTCCCGAAAGCAGTCATTTGTTTTGTGCTTACCTCTAGGGAAGCTTTGTATTTCACTCTGATTTTCAGGAGGTTTTGACAGGCCATGAGAAATTATTTCTTTTACCTCTTTCTGTTACTCATGTTTGCCACTTTGGTCCCTCTGTTTTTCACTCTTTCTCCCCTTCTTTCCATATCTCAGAAAATTGTTTCTTCTTCCCTTTCTTATTGACTATAGAAAAATACAGTGGTCTTCCTTATTTGTTTTGTGCCAAGTTCGATTATGGTCCTTAAGCCCTGAAAGAAGTGTTTGGAGAAAAAAATCTTGCTTTCTCCACAAAGACAAGATTCAATATGAGTAATGGATTTAGGCTGTGTTAAGAGAAACATGCTGAGCCTCCAGAGCATTCAGCTGCTGAGACCTAACAGGTCTGACCATGTGTGGACTGACAATGCAGAGATGTATAAAAGGTAAAGTTTATAGATATTTTCAGAAGATTCAGCAAAGAGCACCTATGGCATCTTGACAACACACTTCTCAAAACTGAAGTCTCAGATACATGAGATAGATGTGCTAGTATTTCTGGGCTTTATGAAAAGCTAGGGTTTTAGTGGAAGCAAAAGAATCTTGTAGTTTCAGTAATAATGCATCATAAACTACCTAGGATAAACTTCAGAAACCAACAAAAGGACATAGCAACACCACAAACATGTAAAATTGTGGCCTGAATGGTCAAACACTATGAGCAACTGCAACAAAGGAGTGTTTACTCAAAGTAATCAGCCACTTTAACAGTGAGCAGCACATGAGCCACCTATTTTGTAATTCCAATTATCAGAAGAGGAAATAACTTCTTTGAATATAATTTTATTTGTTAGAAAAATAAGGGTAGATTTTTTTCCCCACAAAAATATCATTTAGGCAATCAGTGGTGCTTGCTTTTTGTCTTTCAACAACTCAGTCAATAGAGATGTCAAATTTAATTTACATCATTGTTCATGTGCCACGTGAGGTTAGCAGAATTCAGTTAACAAAAGTGAAAGAGCTGGTGAAGGTGAAGGTTATTCCACGATATAAAATAAACAGAAAAGCAGATATATTTCAAAGACATGATGTAAAGCCCTTACATTTTTTTATTTTTTTTAAAATTAAAATAGAGAGGGATTTCACTGATACTTCATTAGGATTGGCCTGAAATAGTTGAAAAATTGGTGGTCATCTCTGTTATGAAGGAAAGCTCTGACAGAGATATATTGTGCACTTTGGACAACTACATATTTGAGGTTTATTTCCTGGGATGCAGACCCAAAGAGCCATATATTGGACTACAATTACTACTATAAAACAAAAGAAGTCAAATGTTTCATATAAACTGAATCGACATTGATATTAAACTACATTTAAATTGTAATGCATTACAGAATAAGCAACATTGGTGCTAAGATGATGGTAGCTTGACCACTTGGAAGTGAAGGTGTGACTGGACATTATATAACCATGAAAAGATCTGGATATATTTCTAAGGAAATATTGAGAAGAGAAGGAGTATTTGCTGTATTCTCTGTCTGATCATTAATAGAGGATTTCAGTATATTTCAGCAAGTGCTGATTTACCCTTGCAGACTGAATTCAAAGGCTGTTATTTTCTCCTGATTCAAAGAATACCGAGGAAACCATTTGCAGAGTTAGGCTGAATTAAGGGCCAGGAGAGATCATTAAGTTCTTTAGACTTCATCTAGGTTTCACTTTGATAATTCTGTGTATCTAGTTAGGATAAAATATTTTTGCCTGGTTATATGTTCCAGAGATAGATGAAAACAAAGGCACAACATTATCCAAACGTTGTGCTGCTCCTTAGTATTTGGTAACATTTAGCTTCAAAGAAAAAAATAATAAAATAAATGTAGTATATTATCTTTTCACAGATTAAATAATAAATATTAATATTTTCTTATTTATAGCATTAATAACTCTGATTTTATGGGTGGAAAAAAGTTATAGAAATATTTTTTTCCTGAGTTACACCTTCAGGGTTTAGTTTGAAAGGCAAATATATAAAAACTTTCAGATTTTAAATAACTTTGTAGTTAATAATAATTAGATAGAGTACAATAAATGTGAAAGTGCTTATAATTCATAACTTAAATGTACCTCAGAATTTTCAAATGTGATGTAAAAAGGCATCCTTTTTTTTTTTTTCAATCTAAAGTATCCACATCCACAATTCCAAAACTGTGTCACTGGCCTTGAATTCTTCTCATCTAACGCAAGGACATGAAGTGCTATATTCCACCATATTTCATTAACACATTTCCTTTTTTCATGCAGAAATATGTGCATTCATGTCACCGGGCCAATGATCTCAACTGGCTAAGGGAAAATGTAATATACATATGGGTACCTGCAATGTAATTACTTTATAGATTTATGAATAATTTTACCTATTTTGTGAAGATGAAAATACAGATTTCCAGAGATGATCCTGCAGTGCAGATATGAATGGATACAACAAATTTTAATGAGTGCGGCTCAGGGGATGGTATCAGCCAAATATATTGGCCCTTAAAGGGTTATTAAAATAGAAATCAGGTCAACAAGTTTCAGCCTGCTGAGAAGGTTTCTGTAGCTTTCTCTTAAGACATCCTCAAAACAGATCTTGAACCGTTTCTTACAATTATAATAACAATTTATTAGTGTAAGTGCCAATTTAATGTCTCCTTTAAGAAACTGACAATTCAAACACTATAAGTAGGAGCCTGCAGGGTTTTGTTTCGGTGTTAGAGATCCTTGGTGATGACAGACACGTATCATGAACCAGATCCTTAAACATATGTCTCATTCAAGTAACTGCCTTCCTGGTACAGCAGGATTTCAGCCAAAGGTTATGCTACCTATACATTCAGTGAAAGGAAGACACTGGCTATATGCAATGTGTCCGAACACGTAAATATTTTGTATCCCTGTATTTTCTCAATACTGATGCTTTTGACACTATTTTTTTTTAAAATACAGAATGCATTCCAGCATATGCGTGTACTCTTCATTTTTTTGAACTTCGATCTGTAAAAAGGGAAAATTGAAAACCAGCTCATAAGTGAGGCATGGAATTTCTTAAACTTGCACTTCTTCGTGATGCCGATCAATCAGCAGCCTTAGCAAAACCTCAAACCAGTCAGTTGTAGACAATTTATTACAGTTAAGCAGAATTTGTAAGGCTTTTTCTTTCTTTCATTGCAATGAACAAAGAACAGATGTAATTTCGATAAGAAAGTAAACTGAAAGCAACGTTACTGGTAACTGCTGATAAGCTGTTCTGTTTACCCTCTACATATCTGTATTCCATATTGTAGAGTATCATCAGGGAGACTATTCTGTTCTTACAAGGTGTGCGACTTTTACTCTTTCAGAGAAATGATCAGTGAGAGCTACATTTAAGTGATGGGGTGAGCTAGTATTCTTAAGTAACACGAAAGGAACTATTGCAATTACCTAGTCTGATCTCTTTAAATCGGGCAAAAAACTACAAAATCTCTACAACTATAGCAAATAGTTGAGGGTAAAATCCATGTTTTATAACAAAATACATTTGTTGACAAAGACTACTGCAAAAGTTTGTAAAGTTGATCCAGTGCTTAATGTCTCAGTGTATTAAATGTGTACTTCTTTCAGCCTAAGAAGTTTTGCCTTTATTTTTCAGCCTTTGATTTTGTGACATCGTGTTGTTAATATATAAAATGTTCCATTGGCTATTTTGTATTCTAAGTGCAGTTTACTCCTGGACAGGCCACCTTTAACTTTTCCATTAAAATAAGAACTTGATTTTTTCACTAGAAGGCATAATTTCCACACTTTTAAATCAATAATAGTGCTTCTCTGAACCCTCTGCAGATCCTTGATGTCATCTGTGAATTATAAACACAGTATTCGGGTAGGAGTTGTGTAAGAGCTGATGTATATACCCGATATTTCTTATTTAACCCAAAAGAGCTTTTTTTTTTTTTAATTATTATTATATTGCCTGTGACATTAGCTTGCAGTGGTTTGATTTTGAAGTTATTCAGTCTTTCATCCTAGAAATATGGCTCCTGTCATTGGTGCTTAGCAACGTTAATTTGCCTTTAGTGACATTGAAAAACAAACTGCAGGTATTGTTGCTTTTTTTCTGACTCATCAAGTATTCCAGGATTAGTGGTCTGATTATTGTGTCGTTTACAAATCGTATTTCTTAGGACTAGAGAGCTTTTTAAGGTCATTTTTAGATTATGTGACATAGGTATTAGGCATGACTAGGTATCTGGGACCCTAGTAGAGAACAATCCTAGTAATAGATAGTTATTCTTCTTACTCATATTATCAACTAATCAGTGTTTCATTGATTTCAGTGTTCAGGATACTTTACATTTTGAATAAGAAATGAGAACAACTTAGTTTGAATATTTGTGGTACCAGAAGAAATGCCATTTCAAAATCTAAGCATACTGTAACATTGTTTTTATCAGCCAAATTTATAACTGCATAAAAAAAGACAGATCCTTCCAAGATATTGAAGATCTAAGATCTACTTTCCATAAATCCATGCTGATTTGGATTAATTGCTTTGCTGTAATTATTAAGTACACTATCAGTTCTTTTGTATAATTCATGCTAGTTAACACGGCCTTGTGCTTCTTTATTAATTGACTCCTACCTATTATTTTTCAACAGATTGGCATGTGGTTGGTAGACTGGTAATTGCTGGGTTAATCCATGTGAAACTTTTTATTGCCAGAGCATCAACTTTGTTTCATGACCCTGGACTTTCTAGTGTTTTCAGGCTTGAAACAGAATGTGAGCAGACCAGACTGCTCCTTGGCTAACTATTTTAAAACTGTTGATTTAAAGCTGACCATCGTGATTACTTTTGTTTAACAGTCTTTATACTTTACAATGGCTTTGGCAAATATTTCTTCATAATGTAAGAAAGGTGTTTTTTTTCATCTGGCTTCTGGGAACCAAATTCAATTATTTTAAATCTTTCAAAAGTTTCTCTCTGATATCACAATTATTTTAGAGAAATTTGTATGCCTGAACAAACTATACAGAGTCTCTCCATGGATAACTTCTATGGTTTGAAATTATTTTCATGGGTCCCTCCTAGGATTTTCCCTTAATATTATGCCAGTTGTAACTGGATATGTACTTCTGCCCTTTCCTCTAGTCAACAGTAAAATTATTCTCTGGTATATTGGTAACTAACATGATATTTAAATTTGATCAAGATTTAAGTGTTGGAAAATGTGCTGCAAAATGTACAGGTAAAAATTTTCTTTTTATGAGCCTGAGTTTGTCTACATATTGCCCTTACGTCTTAATTTTATTCCTACAAATATTACTCTGTATTCATGTTCCAAATTCAGGGAAAAAAAAAACTATTTATAAGAGTCTGAAAAAAACCAAAAGTCAGCAGAGTGTCATGGTACATTACTTCATAGGTGTAGATGACTGGAGAATCACAGGATAATCTACAGAAATCAAATTAATAATCTGCAAAGTAATGATAACGCTCCCACTCTGTTTACTGCTGAGTGCTACATAAACAAGGTCCTGCTTAAAAAATTGTGACATATTTATGTCATCTTCCTGTGAAAATAGAATCTGAATAGTAAAGATTTTACACAAAGCTTTCTGAGTGGGAGTATCTTTATTCTGTCACCAGTACTATGAAACTTTATTGAATATTTTTTCATGGAAAACCTTCTTTTAAAAATGTTTCATCCTTTGCTGCCAAAGGAGACAAATTTTAGTTTCCGGATCTGCTCTTGAACAAGACTACAGGCAGTTTGGGAGGACATGTGTGTCTCTCGCTACTTCTTTCCCAAGTTCCTCTCAGATGGAAACACCTGCCGTAGCATCTTTTGACAGATCATTTCCAGAGCCAGTAGGAAGCATTCAATGTGTCGTTTTCCAAAAGGGAAGCAGTTCATATGGAAGCATACCTAAATTACTGTGCATGCTGGTTACCGGTTCAGTCCAATAGGTTTAAAACGCACTGACCATTTTTTATTTTTTCTTAAGATATTTCTTAAAATATTTATGGAAGTGTTGGGATATAAAATAATTTAAAATTACTCATTCTTGAAACTATGGTTTCTCAACAGTATGAATTAATAAGATCATTAGTCTATTTTTAAAACTGAAGGAATTGCAGACCAAAACCTGTCAAATTGCATTTGAGTTAGATAGTGCTGTGTGTCATGGCTAACGTGTTTAAGAAGTAACCTTTCCATCCTGTTATTGTCATGTCAGTCTATCCAGCCTGGACTCGAATTGGTAATGGTGACCCTTTAAAAGAGCATGTAACATTGCTAATGACAAAGTGACAGTCAGTGCACTGATGGCAATGAACTAATTATGGGAAATTACACTTTCCCAAACTAGATAATCACTGAATGAGAGGCTTTCTTTAAAAAAAAAAAAAAAAAAAAAAAAAACAAAAAAACCCCACATGCTTCAAGAGCACTGTGTTTAATGTTATACACTTGTGAAACAGTGATTTCTTCAAGTGTTATTTTAGTTCTCTATAACCGCTGAAATATTTAATTCAGATTGTTTGAAAACACTAATTTTACTCAGGCAGGCTTTTTCATAGGATTTCTTGGCAAGATGGTTGTCTCTCCAGGAGTGAGAAGTATGACCCCTAAGACCTACAAAAATACCACATTTCCCAGGTGCTGGTCCAGATCCTTTATCATATATGTTAATTCCTTACACGAAAAAGGGAAATGCTTAAATTCATTCTTCAGGAAACAGTATTAAAAGAACAAGGGAGAATTTGGCTTTATTCTACAAAGTTAATGGGATATTGCTAGATAATAGGATTTTCTACTCATTCTCAGTTCCCATGGCTGATAAAAAATTATACATCTATTAAATGGAGACAGTCTGGCCTTATTACTCTCAAAAGGTGGAGGGGTTTTTTTCTGACTTTGTAAGATTTATTAAAATCTCTATTTCAGGAGAGGTACTGCATCTTTCAGGTGAATGGGCGATGATTAAGTGCGAGCATCCTACTTATTTCTTGGAAAACTTCTAGAAATATCTCCAACGCACTTGGAGATACTGCTACAGTGTCAACAATACTAACAAAGTAAATTTCAAATGTAAAGCAAGTAAGAATTGGTATGATGGTTTCATAGGTGACAGTAAGAAAAAAATTCCTCTGCTGAGCGCTTGTCCAGAACTTCTTGCAAAGCGTCATTAAAATACAGGCCACACAACAAACCTTGTTTTACAGTTAATGACAGGATTGCTTTTATAACTTGTATCGTTAAAGCTGACAAAATTAGGGTAGATTGCTGAAGGCTGAAACCCTTCACCGCACAGTGTTCTACGTGGGTGATCTGAGGGCTGAGTTTGTTCTGGCTGAGTTTAGAGCCAGGATGCTGGGAAACATGTCCTTCTGCTTCTCGATACTAACTTTAGTTTGAATTATAATAAGGTCTGGAACCTTATACTTCTGCAACATTTTGAGGAGAGTTAGAGTAACAAAGGGTTAATGATCTGATTGCTGTGCATCTTTCTTAGTAGGCAAATATTTTGACCGTGTTTAACTATTTTGGCAAAGATAATAATAAAAGAATTTTAGTGAGTGTGAGTAAGGAAGACTGCATTAGTAGAGTCTTGCAGTAATGAGGACACAGCTTCAAATCTTTTCATTGTTGAGACCACCTTGACCTAGATGTTCATAGGAAAGCCAGGAAACGGAAGCTGAGCTTAGCTCCTTGAATGTTGACAACACTTGGATTGCCAAACATCAAAGGATGCCTGAAGTTAGGGATGGATATTTAGAGATAAACTTGAAAAGATATTTAGACACTCATTTATGCAGAGATTAAAGGCTTGTGAAGCACTGTAGTGTCATAACCTTATGTTTAAGTGGAAAAAGAGAGAAACGCATTCCATAGAGGTGTATGTGGGATATTTTTATGCTTGGTTGGGTTTTTATCCTGCAGAATATTGGATTATTCTGTCATGTGAACATAAATTGAATGATACTAGCTGAAGAGGTGATGAGGATTGCAAGACATGGTGGTAAGTGTTTGTGCACTGCCTGTGTTTATAGAATGTCTGGGAAACAGGAGGAAGCTAAAGACTATTTTGCTGATTTTCTAGCTTCAAACTTGTAATGTGTCTGGGATGAACAAGGCACAAGCTGAAATACCATCATTAAATACTAATATTTTAATACAATTTCATCAACAACATTCTCTTTACACTTCAGCATTATCTGTCACTTTTCCTATTTTTGTTCTGATGGGTATAGGCCAGCCTGTCCTACTTCACCTTTAAGTAGATAACATTTGATTTTAAACCAGAAAGACTTAAATCACAGAAACGTAGGACGGAAAATGATAACTCAAGATCACTGCAAATTCCAGTCAACAGTCTAAAAGTTTAGTTCAGAAGGTCTACAGAACAAGTAATGGTGAATTTATTCAGAAATCATGAAGGACCAAATACTTTATAAAACTGTATAGAGAATAGGGGAGATAAGAGCATCTTTTATGTGTCAGCAGAATATTTACTAGATAAAAGTGACTATGTCTAGAGACTAAGTTATATATGGCACCTCAGCAAAAGTGATGAGAGTGATCTTAACAAAAAATCTTTGAGGTTTATGGAAATATTTCACTTGAATTTTTGGTTTTGTTGCCTGAGTGACACAGGCAACATCAGCAGGAACTTACCAGCTAGGCATTGGTGAGAATGTCCAGGGAAGTAAGCTGAGAAAAGTAGTGTTTCAAGATCTTGCCAGTCTTAAGCTTTAGTTATTGGGTTTTATCCTTTTCAGTCTTTCTTGATTTGAAGTTTATAGCTATATAATTTTTCTGTTGCCTGGTATGATAATGATACTTAACGAAACCAGCCAACCAAACAAAAAAATAATAAAAGAGTCTATGCACATCCATGACTGCTACTTTGTTTAAATTCTAGCTTCACTTTCCTTCTGTAGGAAGCAACTGCAACTGTTTCTGTTGAGAACTTCCAGACACCTACAGAAAAATATTGGTGTGGTAGTCATACAAGATCATAGTGTAATCACTTATCTATGAAAAAGATCAATATGTTGTCAAAATGTTTTTAATTTATTATGTTTTTAATGAAAAAACCTATTTTAGTTAAAACTTTCTCAAAACAAGAAAAAAGTTATTTTTGCTTGAACAATTTGCTAAGTATTTTATCATTTTGCCTAGCTCTATTGTTGGTATAGATTAAATAATATTTCCAAAGACACACTATAGATCTTGATATGCTTTTAAATAGTCAGATACCACTGGATAATCACCCTGTAACCAAGGTAAGTTTGGCAGATCTACTCGGGAATTTCCTTAACCTTTACTACTTATTTTCTGGCTGTAGTAATAAAAACTTGTTGAATTGTGTCCAATTCAACCGTAACTTTCCCTTGTCCTTTAAAAAAAAACCTCATGAAATCTAAAGAACTTCAGAAGGATAAATTTAGTAATAATAATCATTAGACACAGACAGCCTTCATTCAATTAAATTAATTTTCCCTTGAAAACATCTGAAAGAGATATATCCAAAAAGAAGTTTGTAGAAATGGAATGTTCCTCAACAATGTTAAAATGCAAGAAAATATAAATCACAAACTACTTTTTACCCCTAGGAGTTTGAACAGATTATGATTAGAAACTGAAATGACTTTTTTGCCACTCATGATGCAGGGTTTCATTTAACAATTCCTTAATGATTTCTTAATTAATAGAATCACATTTATGAGAACAGTGCCATTCCTTAATCCAGCCCAAAAGTCTGATTACTTCTGAAATCAAACTACAGTTTAATTTCAGAAATAGTTGTTATAATGTTGTATAACACCTGGTGCATCAAGTTCAGTTGGTTATTTTTAATGTCAAAAGGGCTCTGAGCAAACTTCTCACTCGATAATTAGCAGGTGAGGAACAACCTGCAGCCAGTTATGGCAAGGAAATATGAAAATTATGATAAATGGCAAGTAGCGGGTTTGTCACTTTGTGACAAAAATCTTCATAGTTATAAATATTTCATAATACTTACAAAACTATAACCCCAATCTCAAGTCTTGGCCAGAGCTAACATCCACTAATATAAATTTCAATACAATGCTACATTTAATTTATGTCAGGGTATATTTGGAACACTGCAGAAATCTCAGAAAAGTGGATTATATTTAGGTTCAGAGTTGCATTTGGTACATACAGTATTTGATGGTTAACCAAGCTGCTTAAAACTGTAGAAATCCCCAGCGAATGTTTTGCAACCAGTGTCTTATGAAAGCTGTTTTTTTCCACTAAAAAGTTCACAGAACGAGACTGTGTTACATTGATTTTTCACAGTATCTCAACATTCTCTGAGTTTGCAAACTATTCAGGGAGAAAAAAAAAATAAATCCTGATAGTCCTCAAAAAACCTAATTTGGTTATTCTCTTGCATGCCTTGTAATTGCTGCTTTACAATGTATAATGGAAGACAGCAGTTTTCGTATGTACTACATATGGCTAAACATATTCACAATGGTGAATAAGTTTTAACTCTCAATGCTCTATAAAATGGGAAAATAAATTCTCTTACTACTGTTTCTGAGTTATGTATTCCTTGCCGCATGGTAGCCAGAAATAACTTTCTCTCTCACACCTTTCAGCATGTATCTGAAATCTATCATTGATAGGTTTAGTGGTTTGTCTTTTTTTGTTGATATACTTCATATTCTTTTCCTAAACTTCTTTCTAAGCTGGGAATGTCAAAAATCATGTTAAACAAGTATAACCCTGAGAGATTTCATAGGTATAACATTTGAAAACAATAATGTCATAGTTAGATGATGTAAACAGGCGTTTGCATCACTTCCATCTGAGCAGACTGCTATGCTGAAAAAGAAAAAACTGAAATAGTATGTTTTACATAAATAACTTCAATTGCATAATTATTTGTCTATGTAGCATAATGTCTAAGTGGAACATTCAGGATTATTTTTACTTTATTAGCAAGGATTGGTATCAATAAAGGTCTACCAAAAAAAAAGCTGAAAATTTTAAAAATTATGTACAACTACATTTTCAGTACTTTAAGAAAGATTTCTTTCTATTTCCAGTTTTAACAATTCATTAATTCCTATAATATTTTATTAATTTTAATAACTTAATTTGGTTCTAATTTTTATTTCTGTAAAAGTTAAGTAAATAGTAAGTAATACTTTGAGGTGACTTTGGTTTTGTTGTGAATTTCTATTTTATTTTACTTGGATTGCTTTAATTTGGACATATGAAAGTGGGCCTAGGAACAGAGGAGATTTCTTTGCTTGTTTGCTTGTTGCTTGTTTGGTTTTTTTTCCTGAAAAATCTCATAGATGCTTAAAGAAAATTATTTTAAAGTGGGTTTAGCTGTCATGCATCACATTCCCCAGAATGAACATCCCCTATCTAAGAACAGTGAAAGATCTAGATTATTTAAAGAAATTTAAAGATAGTAAAAAAGAAATAAAAACTTTGCACTGCAATTAAACAAGTAAGATACACCTGACTATAAATAATTGATGACATATAACTTTCTATAAACTCCTTTCACTGAATTTGTAATCTAGTGCCATGGAATAAATAACCACTCTAAAACAACTTCAGAAAGTACATCCTGCAGATTGGAGCACCTTCTGAATAGGTTTCCTTTTCAGAATTATGTATGCCTAGGTTTTTTATCTATTATTCTTCCCATTTTTCCTCTTGATTTTGATTGCTTTTTCTTTTTTCCACCTCTACAATTTCTACGGAAACTTAAGATACTCTCTCTGCATCAAATTCCATTTAAGAATATAGGCATTTTTTCCCTTGTTTCACTTAGAGATGATGTCTCTGGTAAAATTCAATAACATCAAAGTGTAGGCTAGTAATGCCTCATAGTGAAATGGTTCAGACATCACATTTATATAGCCATTTTAATTTCTTAAATATTCAAAGATGATAATGGACACAAACCTGCCCATAGTGCTCTTTGCCTTTGGGCTAGAATATTGCAACAAGCTCTCTTTAGAGCTGTCCTTGAAAACCCTCAAAGATTTTGTCTAATGACAAATGATAAGGCATAACTCCTTCAGGATATGTCACTAAAAGAGCTGGAGACATCCATATTCCTCAGGCTTCGCTTGTTGTTCAGAATGACTCAACTTTAATGTAAGTAAAAGAAGTACAGAGTTTGCCTTATAGAACTTGGAATCAAGTATTCTGGTTCAGTGAAATTTTTGTACTGATGATGGAATATTACCTTTACATAAAAAATCGGAATTCTGTGTCTTGTGAAAACTCAGGCTTCTTTTTTTTTTTTTTTTAACATAACCTTTAGGGATAATACTTCTGCATTCCGCTGGAAAACATCGTAAACTCCTTAAATTCTGAATCTATGTGCTTTACTGTGCAATACAAACAGCATTAATAACAGCACTGTGCCAGTGAAAACCCTGACATTTTTCTACAGTGTGACATATGCTTCTGACAGAAAAAGGAAAGTGACATTTTCATAATTGTTGAGTTTTATTATTTGCTTTGTAGTGACCTAGTGGAGATTAACCCCCCTATACCAGACAGAGAAAGATAAAGTCTCTACCTTGAGAGGCCTTAATATAGGAAACTGCAGTGATGCAATGAATTAGGGCAATAGGTTACTAGAGAGAGGCATTGGCAGTCAGAGGCCAAAGCTGCAGAGGGAAGTTCAACTATTCTCTATAGTTCTTTAACACTGCTTTTATTTTTTTGTTATTTCTATTAGTGAGGCATTAGCGATATCAGTCAAGAACTAGGACTCCACTATACCACGTGCTTCACAGCTGAAGGAAAAAAGAAAATAAAAATGTCGTTCTTCCTTACAGTTAATAAACCAGTACATTAACAGAGGGGTGAAAGCAAGGAAAGACTGATGATGTTCATTTGTGCCATCAGCAAAGGACTCAGTGTATCAGTAACAAAACATTTTAAGTGACAAGAAAAGTCTAAAACAGAGTGTATTTCTCCCATGTTTCAATATATACAGTGATTTTGAAGGGTAGCTCATTGTAAATTTGAAAATAATCCAGAATGTAAGGTTACAGTCCTGCACAGTCAGACTCTTCTTGTTTTGAGGCTACTAAATGGCAGTTGTCATAATCCCTTAATTAAGGTCTTTCTCTCTTTGAAAAAATTATATTATAAGCATATGTGGATGGTAAAATACCTGTGGACACCTGAAATGTAAAGACATCTGGATTGTGATGATGTCTGGCTGTAGGCAATTCAACTTAAAAAACAATAATAAGAATCAGGGGAAGTAATAAGTTAAATATCTAGATACAGAAACTTAAGTGGTTAGCAGGCCAAGAGTTTGCAGGACACTGAGAGGACCAGTGAAGTACTGCCTTAGAGAGCTTCAGCCAGAGCTTCATAACTGATAAAAGGGAGGAAATCAGACCATCACGGGTTTATGGGTAAGAGTAAACTTGCATTGGGATATTTAACAGGTTTGTGGGATTGTTATGATCTTGTTACCAGAAGTTTTAAGGGGATTGTGGAAACAGTGAAACCCATATGATGTCTAGGGGAAAGGCTGAAGGCGGGAATCAAAGTGGATGGGAAGGAACAGAGTTTGGGAAAATAGAAGGGGGTGTAAAAGTAGCCAGTTCACTGTAAGTATACTGCTGATCCTTCCTCTGTCGGACCAAGCCAGGAGAAATACTTTGGGTCTTGAAGTCCTCCACATTTGGCTTCTCTGAATATATATCACTTAAACGATTCACTTAACAGAGTAATTTCTTTTCTCTGTTATCTCAGTGCGTTCCTGTTTATGATAAGCAGGCTTAGTGCAGATAGAAGGTGTGTGTTTGCTTCTCTTTGTTTGCTCTCCGGTGGGAAGAAAAGCAGTCTCATGTCTCTCTTCCCAAATGTAATTGAAGGGTGGGAATCACTAACAAACATCATTATAGGGTGGAAAGGTGTGACAGTAATGAAGAATACATATGATAATATTTAGAAAAACAAAATGAATGTTGAGTCTTGATAGCATTCTACAGAGAGCTTCAACCGGAGATAAGGTTTATGCAACTGTGTCATTTGCCCGTGAGGACATCCTTTCTCTTCAGTCCCAGTAATAGCAGAACTCATTAGCCAGCTCCAGAGAAATCTGAAAAAAATATTCAAAGTTGAAGTTCATCACAATTTAGTGAAAAATCTAAGCAGAGAAAATACAAAACAAAACTAAAAAAACCTCCAGATTCTTTACTGGAAGAAATTCAGGTAGAATGTGGATTTTCTACATTCTGTTCAATACATCTGGTGAGTAAACTGCTACAGTGATAGACTGAGCACAGAATGTGCTTTCGCTTAACACGCACCGATACGGTAGGGATGCTGCAAGACGCTGATGGTACTATTTCTGGGTGCGTGATTTTGAAGAAAAAGAGCTGTAGATAAATAGGCTTTATTCTATTTTCTTCCTGTAGAAAAAAAATATTTTTTTTAGCGATTTAGTTTTCTGGGGTTTTTGTTTTGGGTTTGGGTTTTTTTCCAGAATACTGAAATCTGCTGCTCATACGTAGTCTTTTGGATAGTGCTATTTAATTATTTTTTCATAATTGCAATTGCATTCAACACAGAAAATATTTGTGCTTTTTTTTTTTTCTGTGTTGTTATGGCTACAGCTGACATTAAATCATTGGTATACATAAAATGGGTGTGAAATAAATATTTTTTTAATTTGCACAAAATTCTGCTGTTACATCAGTCTTTTTTAATGGCATCTGGTGGAATATTTCATTCCTTTACCACGTCTACCAAGCAGATATTCAGACAGAGAAGATATGATCTTTATTGTGAATACAGCTTCTATGTATATGAATTCAAATATGTGGATTTTTTGTTAATTTTTAAAATGTTTGTCAGAAAAAGAGATTGCATCATCACAGTATTTGTAGAACTTCCACTTTCCCTAAATAATGTATCTGTCCACAGAAGTCAATTAATGATTTAGGAGAAAGTCTGCTTCGGGATGTTGATATGTACACAATGATGGATCAGAATTTTTAGTATGGCAGTTCTGTATTTATCGCTGATTTCTACTGACTTCTCCATGAAGAAATCCCAAATAAGAGATGTGGGTAAAACTTTTGTGATGGGAGATGACATCCATACATCTGTCTTAGAGGCATTACATACATCTTCTCTATCTTATTTTAAAAAGTGAGAATTATCATGCCCTGATGCTGCATTTTCTGAGGCCGGATGTCCCTCAGTGTGGGTCACCCTGTGCTCAGGGCATGCTGAGTTTTCCCATGCAGTAACCCAGCTGTCTCTGCTGCTGACATCTAGCATACCCTGCCTACATACTTTTGGTGACTTCTGTTGTTACACTAAGGTTATGTGGCAGGGGATAGTTTTGGGATCACTGTATATTTATCAATTCTGTTTGCCAGAGGCACGATCCAATAGATGGATACTGGAAAGCACATTTGGGTGCTGTAAGGAGGAGGGGAAGGAACCCTGCAGAATATTAGCAGCCATGAGACTTATCAGTTCATTAGTCATCTAAGTCTCTCTAGCCATCTAAGTCTTAAGTTCATTTTCAATGCAGCCATAGGAAAGAAAAATGCTTTTTGTCATATCTGTGTCCTTTCCTCTGCAGAAATGTGGCACCGGAGCCTGGGGCTCCCCTGCAGCCTAAAGCTCAGCTTCGGGCTACCTGCCATCCCTCCCCCTTCCCTGCTTGTGTGCAGTCCTGCCACCTCCCTTTCAACTCCTCAGCCCTTTTCCTGAGGCATTTTAGCACACTAACCTCGCAGAAAACTACTCACATCCAGGCGAGTCTTCTCTGAGGTTAGCACAAGGAATGAGGTGGTGAAGAGTTACATCAGTATCAGAATTAACGCAACTGGAGAGGGTGAAAACTCTCCAAGTCATCCTGAATACATAATGTGTGCATGAAATATGCTTTTTTTTAATTACCACACAACTCTGAAGTTACATAAACTCTTTTTTAATAATGTGTGGCAAAATAGTTGTTTTTTATGCTGGGTCAAAAAAGGAGGTATTTTGAGACAGAGTACCATGTAGATGAGGGAGATGAGGCCAGAGAGGATCTTGCCAGGCCGTGGTCAGGTGGACTGCGGTCTGCTCTACAGCTAAATCCAGGCTTCATTGGCTTTCCTAGATGGCTTCAGAGCGGAGGAAAACAGATTAGTGTAAACCATGATCACTATAAAACAGTTAATTATGTCTGGTAGTCAAACTCTGACTCTCTCCTTCCATTTAGCACTCACGGTCTGTATTAGCCTCTTCAGAGTTAAGCTGAGAGAAACTGAATTTGAAGATTAATCTTCTGCTACAAATGGTCTCCCTAGCAAGGAATTAGTATATTTCTAAGAAATGTGCTTTTTGTGCTGTAGTAATTTCATAAAGACTATCAGTTTCTAATGCAAGAAATAAAGCTATAAAAATATGTTGGCTGGTCTCTTGGTTGTTTTTTTTTTGGTTTGTTTTTTTTTTTCAAAAAGGGCAGCTTGAATTTCGCTCCCTGGGTAACAATCAGCAAAGTTCTCATTACTGAGAACTTTAAAATCTGTGCTGATCTGCAAAACAGAGTATGAGTGATGTGGGCATTACTTATATAATTGGTTTTGTGCATACTACAATCACATACTGGCTTTAAAATATACCCCCTTGGTGTGTTCATTATATCCATCTCTCATCCACTTCTGCAACAGATATTTGCAGTCATTCATCACTGTTTATTACTAGAAAAGCAATGAATATGGAGCAGCATCATGTGTTTTAACAGTTTCACATTACACTCCCAAAAGAACATATATGTTAAAATACAAAGCATGGTAGAAAGTTCACATTACTCTTATTAACTTCTACAAATTCAACACAGCTGACCTACTGTCATGTTTTCCTTCTTTTTTTTTTTCATCTTCTTTCCATTTATCTCTGCTTAGTTACCAGTGATCAGAAATGAAACCAGGACTCTTACAATGGTAATTTGGGCTTTTTCTGCTGATAGTGTGATTTATTAATAATTTTTGCTTCTTTTTATATTAGAATGTTCTCATTTTATATGACTTATGAGCTTTTATGATTTCTAGATGTATACCTTTCAAAGTACTATACATTTTGGATAGATCTTTAAAGGAATATTTAATTGTATAAACCTTTAGAGATGCAGATAAATCTCTTGTAAGGCATATATAGCGTGAGTGGTAACTCCATAATTTAAAGCTGTACATCACAGCATGCCATAAAATTTTCTTATCAGCAGTTCTTGGCAACATAAAATTGATGTGTTTGGTGCTACCAGGTAATGTACTCTTTCCTGTAAGTCACCTTATTCTGATTTACCCTTAAGCTAGTCTCTGCATGGAGGGTGTTGCACTCTGCACTTATTAATAAACATATTGGTGAATCAACAGCAGTTCATCCATAACCATAATTAGTAGAGGATGACCATGACTAATTCAGTTGTTTAAATTACCCAAGACACCTTGATTACTGTTCTGCAGCAACACACTGAATATTCAACTCTGTGAATCAATGCAGTACTGGATGCAGTAGCAGGTACATCCAGAGGCCCAGGGCACAATTTGTCTGTTTGCTCCAAACTGATAACCTCTTACTGCACCATTTCTCAAAGGGGTTATTTGCTGTAGAAGCTATTCCTACTACTCTTCTGATTACAAACTAGCTTGCCTCAGTGCTCAAGAGTGATAAGGAAAGAGGAGATCCTCACTGGCAAACTGCAAGAGCTTAGTAGGGATTTGAATAAAAAGGCCATGTGTTATAACATCCTAGGAGGGATGTTGGGGCTGGGTTTTGATATTCCCATGCCAGAAAGGCTAATTACACTCATATCAGTGTCCTTATGAAGAACCAGTAATGAACCATATATCCCATTTAGGTATTTGTCTCCACTATATTCATCAATGCAGACATGCAAGTTTCCACGGAGAAGATGCCTCACACACCAGCATTTGTGCTGTGGGTGTAATTGCTGTGCATAGTTCAACTAATAGAAGGCTGCTGCTGAGGAGAATCATTCCACCTCTTTTTCACTTCCTCCCAGACAGGCAGTGCTGTCTCCTTTCCATCAGATTTCGTAATCATTTATCCACAGATGAGTAAGTTCAATCAGTAAATTGTTTGGGAAAGGACCCCTCTACCCACCCCAAAATAAGAGCTTCTCTTCAGGTCACCTCAGGTCTCACTTAGATATGAGGTCAGTAAGGGAGAGGGAAGAAACTGTTGTACTGCTGCTATCAGCCAAGGGCTTGAGTTCTGCTGCAATTTGCGTAATACAAAAAGCCACCCTGAGTCACCCAAAGAGAAAGACATAGGGAGTGTTTATTTCTTCACTACATCAAGGAATTGGTAATTTGTCTGTCAGGTACAAGAACTGATCTGCCTTAAGAAGAAGTTTGTGTTTCTAAGGAAGTGAAAGAAAACTTATTTGATTCAGATGAATGGTCAGAGTATCACTGGAATGAGAGAGAAGTAAACTAATTTTAGAAAAACAATATAAATCTCTCGAGTTCCACTAAAAGGCTCCAAAATGGAAATTAATTTTAAAACCAAGGCTGTCTTACCAAGATAAGATTTTCCTTCAGGGATAAAATCTGGGGTACAAGGCATGGAGAAAAATAAAACCCATAGGTGCTGGAGAAATACACATCACACCTGCTATATAAAAGGATTTTTTATTTAATCATAGTGCAAGTGGATTAAATGCCAATTTCCTATTCTGTTTTTGTAACTGTGCCAGCTATTTTAGATGTTTTTAATAACTTCTTTTATTTGCAATGTTCTTTAACCTAGCTTGAGGTAGGAATGATCTTGAGATAACCCATCAATAACATGTTCCTCACTGAAGAGTAAGGCAAAACCAGAAGCCTTAAGTGCCCTGTTCCCCCACATTCTCTGAAAAACCTAAAAGGGCCTGGAGAGGTTTTGCACACAGAAATTGCATAACCCTGGTGAGGAGCTTGTGTTACATGGATCAAGATCAAATAGAAAAGGGTCTACCAGGAGGCTGTTTGACATCTAGTTCAGATACAAGAAAACATGCCTGAATTCTTCGGATATTTATATAGTGTATCACAATACCTAGAAAGAGTTCAACCATAATTAAATCAGAAACTGGCAATCTTTTAAAAATGTATGGGCTGAAGGTTATTTAGCAACTTGCAAAAGCTAACCTAACCACAGTTATTACAAATGTAATGATAATTTGAATAGGAGCCATACATGTATCAGAAGTTCTCTGGAAAGAAAAATACAGTTCGTGTTTTCTTTCATCTGTGTCTGATGCACACAAACTTAATAAAGCACTGGTCAGTAGAAATTCCAAACTCTACAGCACATTTCTGCTATTCTCTTCATGAAGGGGGAAACAAACAAACAAACAAAAGCTATTTTATGTTTTATGTATGAACTGACATTGATCATTGAGAATTTCAAGACAGAGACCACCAGACACCTCTAAGTAGTGATAAGTCAATGGCAAAATAGGCTTAAAGGAAGTGAACTTTGACTGTACTTTAAACTTTCTGTAACATAAAAAGAACAAAAAAAGAAAGCAGAAAAACAGGTGTTGCAAGAGTGAAGTCAGTTGAGCTGAACAGTTATCACTTGGAGGCTGGAAATTCAGCTGTGTCTTTTACTTTGGAAGTAAAAAAGAAAAAGAATTTTGAAATACGAAGGGCAAATACTTGCTCCCTTCTGTTCTCAGCTTTGCGCCCTCCCCCACCCCCCGCTCCCTTTTCTCTTATTTCAATAAACTACAGAGAGAAGATTAAGATTATGGTGAAAAGTTGAAAATGCTGAGAAAAATATTTGGTTCTTTTGAACTGCATGATAGAAGAGAGTGTTGTGTGATACATTTTTGAGATAATAAGAATGCAAATGTTTTTGGAGACCTTAGTGTCCCAAAAGAAGGTTATAAAAAATTGTAAATTTAAGATTAGTAAATCAATGGGACTAGATAGTGTACTTCCAAGAATGAAAGGATGTATGATTACAATAGAACATTCCCTGTTTCGACATTAAATATGCCATGTACGTACCTAATTAACACTACATTGTATGACCTTACTGCTGAGATTTATGACAATTTATTAGCATTAGAATGGTAAGTTTTGCATATTTTGCCTGCAGTAGAATGCAAGATTTACAGATGTAGCCTATACAGAAAAATAACCTCTAATAAAATGTAACAACATGTTTATTGGCTGATTGTCCATTAAAATTCCTTACAGTTCATCAGTAAGTGAGTAAAGTGCATTTCAATTCAGCCTTCTGTGCTTCACGCCTTTTAGGAGGTAAGCATTGCTAAGGGAAATGGTCCATTTTATTTCAGGGCAAACAGCAGCCCTAAGGGGGACCAGTTTTACCATCTGATCACTTCTAGATTACTTCTGTAGGTATATTCAAATCTACTGAACTTTGAATTTTTATGTTAGGAATCCCACTTCTCAATCATGTAACTCTCCCTAAGGAAGGCAGAATTTTAGCATGTGGAGTGATTACAACGGTTAGAGTCCTTACCCACAATTTCCAGGAAAGGCTCAGCATTTAAGATGTACCTGGGGGCTTATAAGTCTTCATCAGTCTGAGAGCATGCAGCTTGTCATTCTCTTTTAAAAATAAGACATTGTTGTAAATATTGAAGTATAAATCTTTCAGAATAACTTACCGATTTTATATTCTTTCTCTTCTAGAATTAAACATTTTGCCATCTAGGGTTGAAGGTAAATAGGTTGAGTAAACTTATTTTCTTGCTCAGCCTCACCATTTTTCTTTTATTAGTGTTTATTGTCTCTACAGCAAGATTTTGGCAACTTAGGCTAAAGTATCTATGCTTTTGGCTTTGTCTGTGAATTATATAATGCACATGTATTTGGAGTTTCAATTCTGTTTCCTGGTTTTATGTCATCTTTACTCCTGAGCAGATGGTTGCATGCTCACAGTTGTCACTTATATACTAAAGTTACATACAATTGACTGTTGCTCTGCCTTAAAGTGAGTGTTGGGTGAAATGGGAAAAATAGTTGTCCTGCAAACAAATCAACTTTTTATCATAAATTTGACATGCATCACAAATTAATGGAGGCAATTTCTATAGTAATAATGTAATCCCTGGAAGAACTGCAGCTGTCTATTCAGGTGCATTCAATCTCTCCTTGATGGGAATAATTACCTTCCATCCTTGCTGGATAATTGCCTTTTGATTGAGGTCATCAGAGCAATCAAGTCTGTGAGAGGCAGAAATCATTGCTAGGGTGAAGAAAGAAGGGGGAGGAGGATAGCGACCAGAAGAGATATTTTAGAAGAGAGAATTGATAAAGAGAATTTGCATGTATTTTACTGCTTCTTTGTTTGTAGTGATATTTCAAATGATGTGATTATGTGAAATTAGATAGCTGTTAAATATGCTAAAGCCCATGTCTATTTATTATTTTTTCCTCCAAAAGATGGGTGTTATTGTGTCAGTCTTTGAACAAAGAATTTTCTAATTGCAAGCTTTGAAAATAGTTTCCCTCTGTGAATGTCTGCATCAGTTTGGAACTCAATTTCATTTTTTATTTCTTTTTCTTCCCCTGTGCCTGTTAATTGTTTAAAGCAATGAATTCAGTAGCTTGGATTTTTGCCTTGGTTCTTTAGATCCTAGTTTTGGTCAGTATTGAAAAATTGCTTTCACCTGATTAACGACTGGACAGGGATACAGCTTAGAATGCCATTTATTATTCTAGTATACAACATTTTGGTTGTTCTGCCAATCTGACTTTGTTTCCTATGAAGGGAACAATTGTCTAGCCTATTAGCTGACAGTTTCAGCATTTCATCCCTCAGTTGTACTGAAAAGGAAAGTTTTGCTTTTGTTTTACGAATTAGGAGGAAAGATCAGAAGATACTTACACGCAATATTTTTTCTTCCTTTTGTAACAATATTGAAGCAGGTAGGGAAGCACCCTGCTGCTTTAAAATACTTCAGTATTTTTCATTATGGGTACAAATATTTATAATTTCTGTACATAACAAGAAGGTATTTTGTTATCCAAATGTACTAAATTTTGTCAATAGAGAAAAATCAGCAGGGTGATTCATGTTAACTGATTATGGAGAAGAAACTGTTGCATTATGTCGTTTACTAAAGGTATGCATTTTAAAGGATAGCTTTGTATTAGTTTTTAAGTCAATCATGAACTGCAATGAGCGAACACTTTGGGACCTTTAAGGATCATCTAGGCCAACCACCCTGCAATGAGCAGGGACATCTTCCACGAGATCGGGTTGCTCAGAGTCCCATCCTGCCCTCGAGCACTTCCAGGGAGGGTGTACCTACCACTCTTCTGGGCAACCTGTTCCAGTGTTTCACCACCCTCACCATAGAAAATTTCTTCCATACACCTAGTCTGAATCTCCCCTCTTTTAGTTTAAAACCATTACCCCTGTCCTATTTCTAAAGTTCCTGCTAAAATATTTGTCCCTGTCTTTTTTACAGGTCCCCTTCATGTACTGGTAGGCTGCTCTAAAGTTTTCCCAGAACCTTTTCTTCTCTGGGCCGAACAAGCCGAATTCTCTCAGGCCTGTCATCTTCATAGGAGAGGTGCTCCAGCCCTCTGATCATCTTCATGGCCCTCCTCTGGGCTCGCTCTAACAGCTCCATATAGCTCTTGTACTGGAGACCCCAGAGCTGGACACAGTACTCCAGGTGGGGTCTCACTAGAGCAGAGCAGAGGGGCAGAATCCCTTCCCTGGACCTGCTGGTCACACTTCTATTGACGTGGCCCAGGATACCGTTGGCTTTCTGGGCTGCCAGCACACACTGCTGGCTCATGTTAAGCTTTTCAGCAACCAGCACTCCCAAGTCCTTCTCCTCAGGGCTGCTCTCAATCCATTCTCCACCCAGCCTGTACTTGTACTTGGGATTGCGCCGACCCACGTGCAGGATCTTGCACTTGGCCTTGTTGAACCTCATGAGCTTTATATTGGCCCACTTCTTGAGTTCATCCAGGTCCCTCTGGATGGCATCCCATCCCTCAGGTGTGCCAATTTCCAGAAGAGTCATGAAGAAAAAGCAGTATTTCCTTTTGTTCTTAAAAATGTGCTTATATAAATTGATACTTTAAAACTGGAAGCACACAATATTTCAAATGGTGCAATGAGTGGCTGCATATTTGATGCAATAAATTTCTCTGTTATTTGTAGTTATTCTACAAGACTTTTTCTCTTCTAATAACAAAATTTATGGCTGATATATTTCTATTATTATTACTAAAGAGATGATTCAAAATTTATAGTCTAAATCTGCAATCTAACATGTTAAACATGTTAGAATATGTACATATTTTTTTCACAGAATAAGCTAACAAAAGCTGCCTTAGGAACATCACAGAAATCCGTTGGTTTGCTGATAATCCTGCTGTATGAAACTAGAATACACATTTTCATTTACTAATCCTATTTACAGGAAATAAAGCCCCGTGCTTTAGGGCACTGCCAACCATGAACTGCTCAGTGTTTGGCACAGTAATACAGCTGCCTGGGTAAGTGAAGCACTGTGTCTTGCTCCTTTAAGCAACCCTGTTAAACTGGCTCTGCCTACCACACTTGAAATCACAGGATGCTTCATACTTTTGGGGTAAATGTAGAATAATGATGATGAGCAATTTCCAAGGTACTATCCAAACTGCTCAGAAAGACATATGCAAATGAGAGAAAGGCTCTTTAGAAGAAGCAAGGTCTGGGTTTGCTCTGAGACAGACAGAGCAAGACTGAGCTATTGGGTTTGACAGAAAAACACATAAGAGATCACAGTGAGTGACAGTGGGAAGAAAAAAGTCTGGAAGTTAATGGTGTGGAAATGAGGTAGGTTCACCAAAGCTCTGCACGTAACTGAAAGGAAATTGTTTCTGGTAAACACTAACTGTGGCTGAATGCACAGGACGCACAGTTGACTGCTATAAGAGGTTTCTTGCTGCTTCTTCAAGGCAGTTAGTGTTAGTCACTTTTCATTCAGGTGGATGAACCACACCGTCAGTGTGTACATGGCTCTGTCATTTACAAGTGGAAAACATAAAGCTTTTACAAAAATAAGAGGAGAAATGTGTATTGATAGGTGCTTCCATGGGACAGAAGCAAATTTTCTTTATTAGCCTCCTAAGTAAGAAATTACTCCATGTCTCATTCCTCTTTTTTACCTTGTCTTCGATAGCTGCTTGAGCTTGATTTATCGGTCTCCATCAGTCTCTCTTGTTGCTGTTCAATTTTCTTGCTTGAAATTAAACTTTGAGCTCTTTGGAACAGGAATGTATGTGCCTGAATAGTGCCTAGCACAACCAGGGTGCTGTTCCTGGGGGAGTTCTGCTGTAATAGTAATCAGAGGCTGTGCAAGTTTTGAGAAGACTTTGACTTAAGTGCCTTAGTATATTGGTAATAGGACTGTAAATTGTATTCCTATTTTTTCTTTCTCCTTTTGATTATTAAGAACTAAGACTTGAAATAATGTGTGCAGACATGCATTTTTCTTAACCAATAGAAATACAGCTTTGATCATGAGATGAAAATGAGTATATGAAATCTGTGTTGTCAGCACTTATTCATAAAAAGATTGAACACTTAAGATGTGAAACTGCCTTACCTCTGAATCCCTCACAGGCTGAGGTGAATTACTTGGTAGTCGAGTTGCAGAAAATGTTGCTACCCTTTCTCTTGGGTACGGATAGAAAGTGAATGAAATGACTGAGGACAATGCCATGAGCAATTGAGCTGTACTGATGCTTTATTAGGTAAAAAAGTTAATGTTGGACATCTTATTCTAAGTCCTGACTGCTTCCTAATACAAGATGTTTAGCCATAGCTGAACAGTAATATAATCTCAGAAATATGAAAAAAAAAAAAAAGAAAGAGAATTCTTATTTTCAAAGTGCTGAGCTTTATGAACTTCTAGATATTTAATAAATCTAGGTCAAATACAAACTTGGTGTTGTCTTTAGACTCTGTGTTCTAAGGGTCAGTCAGTTAAAACAAAGAATGAGAATGGTAGGTGCAAATTGCTATGGGTTTAGGGCCAAAAATTTTGTATGCAGGATATGTTCAATGTACTTGTGTTGTTTGTAAATCAGTATTTTGTTTGAAGTACTACATAATCGTGACACTTGCTGTTATCTCAATAGTATCATTGAACTTTTAAATACTTTCCACTTTCTTTTGTGCAAATATTTAGCTTCAGTAAAAGCCTGAAATATGTTCTTTTTGTTCTCATTTGGAATATGTGATAAAATTGGATATGAACAACAGAGAACATAGCTGTGCTGAAAATAGCTCTGTTAATGAGCAGCATAAAAGGATTCATTATACGTTTGCATAAAATAGTATACATACCAGAGTGCATACTGGAAAAACTTTGAAATATTTTTTTAATTGAACATAAAAAGAATCAGGGAATGATATTTTTAAAGCCCAGACTAGTTCTATTAAACAGAATAATCAGTCTCGTTGACTTTTTCTATTAAGAATTATATTGGGACAGAAGTGATTATGATTTCTCATTAGTAACTTCTCTTATCCCAAGGATAAGAGAAAGAAAGCTGAAAAAAGCCCATGACTTTTGTGCCTCTGTGACTGGGAAGATGGAGGTGAGATGAGAAGGGTACTTGGGGAAAATGGAGATATTTAAAAGACATGTAGATGTGGTGCTTAGGGATGTGGTTTAGTGGTGGACTGGGCAATGCTAGGTTAATGACGGGACTTGATGATCTTAAAGGTATTTTCCAACCAAAACAATTCTGTGATTCAATGAAGAAATGCTGCTCTGATAAAGGGGTTCTACTTCTATCTCCTCAGATTCCAGCATGGCCAGAGTTGTTCTCCTGTGCACATAAATCTACAGCTGGGAACAATTTTCAACTTTGCGTGTGCTTGAACACATCCTCATGTAGAGTATAGCGCAGCATATTAAGCTAAATTCTGCAGTATAGGCCAAAACTTGAAGACTCTACTGCTCATAATACATAATGATGTTAGGAAGTAGATTTCATATCAGCATCAAATTCAGGCCAGGTTTATTTTCACCAAAAATGGCTGCCAGTAAAAAAAAAAGAAAAATAAATAAATAAACATTTGTTGAACTTCCATTCTTCGTTAGAATTCTCTTCTGTCTTTTACCAGACATGTAATGATAGAACCAGAGTGGTACCTCTGGAGTTTTAAAAGTGTGAAAGAAAGTAATCTAATACATTGCTTAGAATAACACTTGTGAAAACAGACTTGAACTAGCTCTCACTGATCGCAGTTGAATGTCTAAACCTTTGAACTCCAGAGGACACAATTTTTAGTTCATTAAAAGGATGTTGTTCAATCTATCTTGGCTTGGGAGTTATTTTTAGAAACAATGAATTCTTCAGCTTTGCACTGAGATACAGATCTCCAAGTCGGTGATGTCCGTTAACCTCACACATAGCGGAAGCAGAGCTGACTCAGATTCTGAAGGGACGAAGTGCCATCTGAGGTTTGTACAAAACTAGGTATTGACATGAAGTTGAACATCCAGCCAGAGTTTTTTGGGAATACAAAATAATCAAGAATCTGTTTCATTTGAATGCCTCCTGCACTAATGTAACTTCTGAATGCTCCTCAATAAACCAGAGTGTTCCTGTGTGGGGATTATACTCTAGCATTATAGACCATAATCTAATGGTCAGTATCAGACGAAAAATGCTTCTTTCCATTGTACAACCTGAAAAGCCAGTAGCAGTAGTGGATCTACTTAGGACCTCCAGAAGTGAACCCTTTTGTTAAGAAGCTAACAAACTCACTTAAGACATCTTTTACAGACTTATCCAAAACCTTAGACAATTCCCTCTGTCAATCTCTATTACTTCCCACTTTGTTTAGCTTGCACAGATGCCAACTGTCTTTCAGACAAGTCTGAAATCTTGCTAGAAATTCAGAAAGTAGGGAAAAAACTTTGTGTAGCTGTGCTGAAAAACAGATGCACACTTAGAAAACAAACTTATTGTCTGTTTGTTGCTC
This sequence comes from Psophia crepitans, assembly GCA_013399095.1. Taxonomy (NCBI): domain Eukaryota; kingdom Metazoa; phylum Chordata; class Aves; order Gruiformes; family Psophiidae; genus Psophia; species Psophia crepitans. The sequence continues at coordinate 138,835 of VWZZ01001111.1, forward strand.
CAGGAAGCTCTTTCCTCCAGTAGTATTTCATGAATGCAGAGTATAGTGATATTCAAGATTTCCATGGTGGAACAGTAACATTATTTCTTCCAAACATTGATCTTTAGTCTTGGACAGTTTTTCAGCTGGTGTGACAGTGTTATGGCATGTCGTATTACAATGAGTATCAAAAACTGTTGGGGGAGAAAAACTCATTACTAGAACTTTAAGTTAGTTGCTTTTTTTATCATAGCCTTGCATTTGCACATAATAGAAGTCTAATTTTTGAGTCAATAACTGTAAAGAACATTTTTTTCTTTAGTAAATTAAAAAAATCCTTAATACAGCATTTGACAGAATATAATAATCCAATAAATGATATCATGTTTCTTGAACAGTAATACTTCCTTATCTTCACTTTATAGCAGTGGTTCAGGATGTTGCTGAAGTGAACAAAAGAGCAAGCACGTTGAATCATGAAAACATTTCTCTATACATTGTCCCTAACGTTAACCGTTGTGCATGACTAAAGAAGGGTTGGGACAGGCCAGATAGATATTTTTCCCTACAATCTTTTAGCTACCAATCACTTTCAGCTCAGAAATAGCATTTATCTCAGGAAATTCTCGTGTATTTAGCAACTCTGTAGATCTCAGTTCCCTGCGCTACTCCAGGCTTCCCCTTGTCCCATATAAAATTCTAATATCTGCAACATCCTCTCGCAAACATATGCACACTTCCTGGAAAAAATACTATCCTTTATTTGCTTTTTGACGTGGGTCCTGCTGGTTACATTTTGTAACTGTTGGGTTATATTTTGAAAGAGATCTATAATGCCTCTTCATGACCTTAATGATTTCATACATCATATCTTACTTAAGCCACGTCTTTTCCAGACCGAATAGTCCTAGCTTACTTAATCATTGCTCATAGAGAAGTTTTTCCATACCATCCTTGCTAGCTTTCTTTGGACCATTTCCAAATATACTGTATTCTTCTTCAGCTCAGGGACTACAGTTCTGGAATGAGTCTTGGGAAAATCATGGGTTTCTACAATAGCTTTGTGATATCTTTGATTGAGTTCTTTACGCTGTTTCTGTTAGCCAATGTTTGTTTTCCCTTTAGACTTCAGAGTATGGAGCAAATATCTTCAGTGAACTATCTTAGCCCCAAAAACTTGCTCCTGTGTATGATGTGGCCATCATCTTATATTGTTAGGATTTATTTTCTTCCTGTACATCTTCTGTAATTATGCATGGAATGATTTTGCCCTAAAAATATGGGAATAATTTGCTGATTCAGACCAATAGTTCAACCTGTCTCTGTTGGTTGCAACAGAAGATGCTGTCTGGGAAGAGCACAGGAGCCCATCCATTTCCTTTTCTCTGCTCCAGCATCCACAGTTATTGCTTTAGAGGTATTAAAACATGCATCTGTAAACACACCTTTTAATATGTGTTCCTGGAGATGTTGTCTGTGAATTTTTATATCTATTATTTGAACCTGTTGGACATTTTCAACTCTGGGGGATGCCACTGCTGACTCTTTTCCACACTGAGAATTGATCATTAATCTTTACCTCCATAACCTTTAACGAGATTTCAGTCCAAAAAAAAAACTTTCTGTCTCATCCTATCACAATTTAGATTTTGAATAGCCTCAATTTGAATATAGCCCAATAGACTGACGGTTAAGTGTTACTTTATTTGTCAATATATTTAAAGTAAAGAATCACATAGACTTATTTTACCTAGGTTGTAAAATCTTTGGGATAAAGGCAATGTTATACAGAGAAGGGAATTAGAAAAAGTAAATTTTCATGACAAGAAAATATTCTGGAATACACAATGACATTTTTAAAGACAGGTAAGAAGGACATGAATGGCTGCCAGTGGGATCAATGAAGAACAAATTTTGTCATACAAATCTAACTGTAGATTTTATAACCTTTATATGATATGGTTAGGTGTTCCCATGGATAGAGAGGGAGCAGATAGTAGAGATTTTTATTTTCCGCTTATATTTGGCTTTCTCAAATGAATCTAACAAAGATCTGCATACGACTAGGTGGTGAACGCAAAATTAGGTAGAAAATTACACTCAAAGAACAGCTGCCAGTAGTCACTAATTAGGTAGGAAGAGTGCACTAAGTTGAACCCCAAAATGCTTATTCTCTGCCTCCTTCTAGTTGCTGTTTTGATTAAGGATCTAATGATGGAATAGAAAGCTCCATATTAAATTGCAGATCATATCTACCTCACTGGGATATTGGAAGATGCAGAATTTGAAATTATCCTGACAGACTGGAGCAATCACTTCGGGAAGAAAAATATATATAAATCAACATGTAAGAACTGAAAATACTTGTTTACATAAGACCAATGAATTTTCAGTTTTGTAAGCAACTGTTTTGGTATGGGTTGCCTAGAAAGAGCTCAAGAGATCACAAGGTGAAAGTGAAACATATATGTCACATTATTGTCAAAACAGCACTATCCTGGGATGTACAACCAGAAGCTATAGGACAGGGCAGGCATGTAGAAAACCATTTAAAACAATATTTCTGCTAAATTCTACAATAGTAGGTCTCAAATGAAAGAAAACCTAATGTTTCATGTGTGAGAATGTTAAGAAATATGTACAGCTATTGGAGAGTCCAGAGAAAAGCAATGAGAATGATCAAAGGCCTAGCGAATTTGTCTATGAAAATTTTGTAATTTCCTGTCTCTTAGACCTAGTTTAGACAACTTAAAACCATTTTTTCCTCTCAGAAGACAAAGAAACAGAAATGTGTATGTTACATTCCTGATAATCTTGTAGCCTCATAACTACAGCTACAAATCAGCTTAAATATTAGGTAATTACTTCTTATGATTATTTATCTTATTAAACAGCCATTCAGATTGAGGTTGAAACAGAACCTAATGTACCAGGAATGAAAATGAACCTACTTAAGGATGAGAAATGATCTATGGCAATCGATACAGAATGGCTGCAGTAGGAATGGTCTTGGAATAGAGCAGAAAGCCAGACTGCCTTAGGAATCATGCCAAGTCTAAGGTGTTTGTTCTGTATAGAGACTTTTTGCAATATAGATCTGAATTAGCTAAACAGTGACTCTGTTGAATTAATATGAAGTCTCCTTTCAACCATTTTAAGTACCTTGATGAGTTTTCTGATGATGCGAAGACCTTTCACTTGCAAACAATCTTTCTGCTTTAGAATGATAGACTTTACTGGTGTGGCAGAAAAATACATTGATTATTCTTTCAGTTTTTTCTTCCCCTGTTCTATGGTTTGGGTTTTTGGAGTTTTGGTTGGTTTTGGTTTTTGTTGGTTTGGTTTTTTTTTTCTGGAGGTGGGGTTGTTTGTTTTATAATCTGTAAGCTGTTTTATTCATTTTAGCTTTAAATATCTTTATTTGCTTAACAATTGACAAGTTGTTGGTTCAGGATGCTTGTTCTTCATGACAAGAGACGCTTTTTCCCTGTTGCATAAGCCTGGGTACCCTCCTCAAAAATAAATTAACATCTGAGGAATACAACCTTAAGTTTTCCCAGACAAAACCCCACCAAAAATACATGGAAAGAGAATTGTATATTAATATTATAACTGAAACTCCTGAGTAGTCATCTTAATACAAAGGCACATCTGAGATTTTGTGAATTTAACTATTATTATTAGCCATAAACCTCAACTTAGAACATAAAGTATAACTTCATTTTTTCAATGTATAAACTTCCTCTCGAACTGCAAGCATACTGCATTAAATAAATCTATTTAGTGCTTGTGAAGTCTAAAAATGTTGAATTCTAAAAATGCAGTGGAAGTATTCTCAAAAAATTTGATGTTCACTATGGAAAATAGTGGAGCATGTTTTTTAATTGCTCTTCCTCAGAAGTGTATTAATTGCTGTGAATTATCTTTCTAGCTGCCCTCTGATTTTAAGGTGTGTAGTACTAGTGTAAAAATGAACCATAATTTTTTTCATAGAAAAAAATTTCTCCCTGTCTTTATTGAAGGTGCTTCTCAAATGGCACTAGTGGATTTTAATTTTTCTTGGACCACTAAGGAGTAGACAATACATATTCTGGAATTTATTCTGATAATTATGTTTAAATTGTGTGATATTGCGTATATGCATTTTCTGGGCTTTGAATAGGAGGAAAACTTGATTTTTCTTAAATATTAGTTGTCTTTGGTCATGTCTTTTTCTTTGCTTGTTTTTATTCATGTAACACTATAGTTTTCAGTTTAATATGCTTACTAAAGAGATAAAAGTTACTGAAACCTTATTTTACATGAAAAGCCCATCCTTCTGCATATAAATAATTGAAGTTGTTTTGTTCTAGTTTTTAGGGCTTAATCCCTTATTTTACTAATGTAAAACTTTCTCTTGATGAACCATACACTACTAGCTTAATTTTTTTCTGGCACTTACATAATTTTTAATCTTTAACTTGAACTTTAGAGTATCAGTGCACTTTATCTGGATTTCAACAGATCTCCTGAAGCAATTTGATTTGCATTCTTTTTATTAAAAATGGCATATTTACCTATACAGCACATTAATCTAAAGCTTTGGAGAATTTTTAATATTTTGTGACTTTTACCATTTTTAGCCTGTATTTTTAAAAAATTCGATTGTTTATAGTAAGACTGACAGGCTCCTACAAGTACTACTAAATGTTACACGGTTAATGTGTTAGAACCATTTCCTTTGATAGTTATTTTAATTAAAAGGTATGTAATAATTAAAATAACAAATGGGATTAAAAGTTTGAAATTTAATTACTTAATTGTTTTGAAATATATCTTTCAATTACTGCTGAGAACTCATGTTTGTAGTTGCTAGCTACAAACTATGTGTTTTCAGTGATTTTATGTGGAACAGCTTTTTGCTTATTTATACTTTTATCTTTATTTCAGTCATTGCAGCATTCTGAGTCAACCAACTACTGAAAAATAATAGTTCTGTGATTTATATTTAAACTGAGGAATTCTTTTACAACTTTCTAAGAAACTATATCGGTTTTGATCTCTGCTGTCTTATCTCCTTATTTCTGGCAAAGTTTGACTTGCAACAGATGAGGAGGTATGTCAGTTAGCATCCATATGTCTCTCTTATTTTAAAGTCAGAAGTGAGCATTCTGTACTAATCTGTTCACTGCAAATTGAAAAAAAACTACTGAAGGTCTTCTGAGCCAGCCAGTTCCTTGAGCAGAGTAAATGTTAAGAGTACACAACATAGTAAATCCATTATTTAATGAGGACTTGTACTAGCCTTATCCTGTCATTTCACAGTAAGAAGATTCTGTAAAAAATTACTTTCAGTAATATGATTTATATATCTAATGCCTTGCTGCTGAGATGACCACAGAATTGTTCACAGTGACCTTTAGACTCTTTAAAGTCTTTCATACCAATATCCTTTGGTTTTGTTAATGTCTGTTCTGAAGCATTAGTCCTCTGAAGCAAGTAGTTAGAAAATTGAGTTACATAATAGAAAACAATATTAAATAATAGAAAAATCTGAATCATAGACTGAACTGAGTCAACTCAGTCAACTCAGAGATGAGTAAAATTTTTTTTGTTGGTTTGGTTTTTGGGGTTTTTTTGGTCTAAGAAGTGCAAAAGTCACATCTGTTTCAATACTCTGATGTTTGAAATAGAATCTCTGCTGGTTTAAAAGACACAAACTGCAATACGCTGAACTGAAAAACAATCTTTGTAGTATTGGCTAGTGAAGTCAAATGTATCTGCAGCACATTTTACACTTGGTAGAAGCTGAAGAGCTACTTATGTTCTAGTGTTTGTGAATGATGATTGAAAGTCCAGTTGTGCTTTGAATCTCAGGGACAAGTGTGTTTGATTAAAACATGTATACTGTCAAGTTCCTAATGTTATCTAATTTCAGGAAAGAGAGAACACTCAAGAGAGTTAGTAAAAATAGGAGAATGATCATAGGGTTCTTGGAAACCGGAGGAAATTATCTGTTTGTGTTAGCAGTACAATGATTGGAAACCACAGGAAAAGATTTTAGCAGTGTAATGACTATCCATAGGCTAAGTATCTGATATGGCTGAGAAAGAGGCAAGTATGATTTTAGTCTCTTCTCCCAAGCAATAAGTGATAGGACAAGAGGAAATGGCCTCAAATTGCCCAGGGCAGGTTTAGGTTGGATATTAGGAAAAAATTCTTCACCAAAAGAGTGGTCAGGCTTTGGCTCACCAGGGAGCTAGGGTGGACTCACCGTTCCTGGAGGTGGTCAAAAAGTATGTAGATGTGGCATTTCAGTAGTAGGCATAGTGGTGCTGTGTTGATGGTTGGGCTTGGTGATCTTAGAGGTCTTTTCCAACTCAGAGATTCTATGAGTTTATGTATTAAGCAAAATATTTTCAGTAGCAGTGATGAAATGTTAGTGCAGTGTTGTCAGATACTGTTAAAACTTTGTGTGGAACACTACGTATGAATTGATGTTTATGTTCAGGAAAGGACTAGGAATAAAGAGCACATACCAGAGGAAGAAATACTTAACAGTGTCTCAAATTTAAAAAAAAAAAAAAATTAAAAAAATGCATCCTGTAAAATAACACAATAAATGCAATGGTCCTTAGCAGTTAAGGAATGGCAAGTCCTTCTAATAAGAATAGTGTGAGTAAAAGATCATATTTGAGAATTGGGCCTGTTAAGTGCAGGAAAGTGATACCACATTGTACTTCTCTGTAATATTGGGGAACTTGACTAGAATTCCTTTTGACTCTCACGCATCATGTTTTCTGCAGAGAAGGTATAATTAATTCAGTGCAAATGGAGATTAAATTGAAATGGCTTTCTCAAGAACTATTTAAAGAACAGTGAGGTAATAAAGCAGTTCTAACAAGAAGAAAAATCTTCCAAGAAAAGGTACCTGTTAAGGCATCAAATAATCTGATACAGACAAAATAAATTCAGGGAGTACAAACACAAATAACCTTATGATTTTTGAGCTCCTGTGTTGGGTATATTGAATATATGTTTAAAATACAAAATGTTTGTATTTAATCGTAGATGTCAATATCAAAAATGTATTTTAAATATTACAATTATCTTTGGGGGTTAAGTCTAAAGAGAAAAGACAACTATTATATTGATAAATTACTCCCTTATGCACAGAATTGTTGGAATTTATTCCTTCTGAAACCTTTTCTGTCATGTTTCTAAACATGGGTTTCAAGAGAATTTGAATGACAGATTTAATTTAACATAGTGATAAAGATTGTCTCTCAAAAATGCAGCCAGTACCTATCCTTAAAACTGACCGAATAAAATCACAGAATAGTCGCCCAGCCTGTCACCTCTGCTTATAATCCTGCTCTTTTATGGTTTTCCATTAAGGAATACAGGGAAAATTGGAAGACCAAGAAACATCGTTTGAATATTCTGATGAAAGAGGTTTTGTTTGTTTGTTTGTTTGTTGTTTTCATAAGATATTCTTGCTTTCATATTAGCCCCTATCTACAGCTAGAGTTTGATAAAGACAAAGCTAAAGCTGGTTTTGGTCAGCACAAGGAGACAATTGACATTACCAAAACAATCTGTTAGAACACCTGTATGTGGTGAGCCATAAATCAAGTTCTTGGTCTAAGGTGTGACAGTGCAAAGTCTTCAATATATGTTTCTTTATTTCACTAAATACTCTAACAATGAAATTATTTTCCATTCTAGATACTGAACTGTCATTATTTTCCTAAATTTTCTGTATCCTTATTTGTAAAACAGAATTTCTGCAATCTGTGACCTATATTGTAGCTGTTGGGGAAGGGAAAAAAAATCCTCACATCAAAATACTTACCCTGATCTATGAACTATATGGACTATGTTGATTTGAACAGACTTCTGATCCCCTGAGAGATGAAGCCTCAGGCAGGATTTTGGCTTTAGTGCTAAATATAAAATTTCCAGACAATTAAGAAAAATTTGCAAATTTAATTATTTCTCTGCCAATATCTTCTCTTAATTTACGTTTAGTCAATCCTTTCTGTTCCAAAATTTGTATAATTTCAATTACTTGAGAATTTTTTGAGACTTTTGAAACAAATGTGTGGCTTTCATACCACTTATGAAATTAATGTAAAACCCACATAGTATTCCAGAGTTAAAGAAATAAACAGCCTGTATTAGAACAAGAGATATGCATATCATTAGAGGCTTTGGAGAATAACCACCATAAATGTCATCCCAGGTAAATAGTAGGTTCTTTTCATTGGTTAATGATACTGACTGGTTTGGGGTTGTTTGATTCTTTTTTTCATTTTTCCAAGGCAAGTGTTTCAATTCTGATGTCTGAAATAATGCGTTATTCTTAGTGTACTGAATTAATTACTTCTGTTTTGAATCTCTGGGTTTTTTTCGTCTCATCTCTATGTGTAGTGTGCCATATTTGCCATATTCTTTTATTGCGTTGGTATATTTCTATAGGCTGTTTATTTCAGAGGTCTTTCATGTTAATAATATCCTCTCAATCTTTCGTAAAAGGGTACTTTCATGATAATACCATATAATTATGGTGTTCTAGTAGTATCAATAACTATTCTTCTGGTTGTAATAATTTTGAAAAAATGCGTTAGTCTAGTTTCTTATCAAAGCAGAAACATTCAGTGAAGGTTTTGAAGAGGAAGATTTATAAGGTATTCGATTATCTGGTAACCTCAGATGAAAAACATATGTACCAAAAGTTAAAGACCAAATCTAGCTTTTTGTTTTTAACTTCAATACAGCCAGGATTTCATCTGAAGCTTCTATTCTAAGATTTCTTTGGCAAAGTTATGCAGTCTGCATATTTATCTGCAAAGATTATAAAAGAAGAAATGGATTATGCGTTTAATGTTGTGAGGAAAGATGAATCTAGAAATTATAACTAACTTGCATTGTGACCAAGTTAGTAGAAAAGAAACAAATGCTTATGGAATACATGGAAAGTGTTTTAATTCTGTAGCCTCAGAATTACATCCATATTAGGGAAAAATACATGGTGAATGCCTAAATTGATAGAATCATAGAATGGTTTGCGTTGGAAGGGACCACAAGGACCATCTAGTTCCAACCCCCCCTACCATGGGCAGGGACACCGTCACATGATGAATCATGGAAATGGTTATCAATCTTAAATTATTGATAATATTGTGGATAAAGATGTATGCAGTGATCTGTTTTGCATTTCAGGACTGGTGCCAAAACAGACAGTCCCTATATGCACACAATGTTTTCTGTGGGAAATATCTTTTGGGAAAGTAACAGGTAATCCTTTCTCAGCCTCTAAAGAGACTTTTCTTTCGTTTTTTTTCAGATGTACTAACACATTGGTCTCTATCTTGGTCATCCAGAAAACAGTGTACATTCTTTGCCATCTTTGTTAAGCAGATTAAAAAATTATTTCCCTTCCTTCTCCTTATCAGTGCTGACCACCCCTTTAATACAGAATGCTTTGGGTTTTCATATACATTCTCTAGTGAATCTTGCTAGGCTGATGTCATCCATCTATCTCCAACTCTTCTTTCTTTTCCCTAGCAGAGTTTGCTGCCCCTGTGGAGGACATGATGAAAAGAAAACATGCTCTAGCATTTTCAGTTCACATTCTGATGCATTAATTTAAACTGCTAATGAAAAGATGGGGTTTGTGTGGTTTTGCTAGGATAGGACGTGCAGTTCTCTCTTTACAAGGCTGAAAGTTTCTGACATTAGATAGGATATTCACATTGGGGCAGGGAGATGCTATACCATCCCTACAAAAGGACACTTGGCAGAGCTCTTTGATTTTTCCCTATGTCCTTTCATATACATTTGCACAGATTCTGCATCTTGGCTAAGTGTGACAGGCTGTGACAGTACTTCTACCACTGAAATAGAACTTCATGGTCCAAGCAATATGTCAGGCCTAATCCTTAGCCATCCTAAGTCATTTCTCCCTCCTAAGCTATTTTAAGCTTTACTCTATTTACTTATTAGATTTTCAATTTCAGAAGTGCCAAAAATGACATAATAATGAAAAAGCCATTGCATGAAATCATGAGAAATTACAAAATTCTTGTGCTCACTTCCAAGTATGTGAAATCTGCACACTTATTTTATTGGATTCCACAGTTCATTTGAAATGATGATGCATGTCATTGATAGACTTCTAATTTCCCACAAGCCTCTAAGAAAATGCTAACTCAGCAGCATTTTTGCTTAGAATATGCCTTTCAGATTCCTCCTAGAAGACTAAAGTGTTCTGAGCAGCAGAAGCCATTTATATTTATTTTATATAAATTATTTCATTTCAGTTGCTGGTCATTTGCAGATTTTTATAACACTGTGGAAGCACGATGAGACCATCGTCGTGTTGATCAGAGTGCTGAGGTTGGAAAGTGCTAACATTTCTATGTGTACAGTCACTGTAGATTTCACTGTGAAAGAAAACCTTCTGTTGGCAGAAGAAATAGCTTTTTGCTATGTCATCAATGTCAGGATACACAGTAATTTATTTTGTTTTCAGTCTGTACTGATTTTTAAGTAAAATATATTCAAAGTTAGAAAAAATACTACCAAAATAACATTTGGAAGTCAAGCTCTTTTTGATGAACTCTACGTGACAGAAAAATAAAATAGGTCATATCCAGATAACACTTATTTTTTTGTTGACAAAATAATTTGATAAATCATGCTCATCATCATTAAGTAAAAGCACTTAATGTAAACCCCCAAAATAAGAATAAAGTTAGAACAGCATTTAGCTATCATCAAGCTTGTTTTAAAAGGTTTAAACTAAGCCATCTGTGAAATAATACACTCACAATGCGTTGATCTGTACTTGGTCTAAGTAGTGTAAGCTTAGAACAGAAGGTTGAAAGTTTGCCATGATTCCTAGTTAATACTTTCACTTTTCATCAAATTCAAGAATCATTCTCTCTCTCTCTTTCTCACACACACACACACACACACACACACAGTGACAATCTCTGGTTCATACACAGTGATTGACTCATCGGAGTCATGTCTCTCATTCATTCATTTAACAATTATTGGCTAAAAACAAAAAATAAATTTTGTCAAATCTTACATGTCAAGAAAGAAACAAATAATTTTAAGCTATTTGAAAGGACTTAAGAACAGACTTTAGTATCAAATAATAGGTTTTATGATTTATGGACTGCTTTTGTGCAGAAAAAATAATTATATTTAAAATGTCTACTGCAATATGAGAGCTTGCTTGCTGCTGTTTACAACTACGATCAGTATTCAAGAGTCAAGAGGCTTCAACTACATTCTTCGTTCCCATAGATAACTGATTCCTTGATATTGGCTTTCCTCCCAGGAAGTTTATGCAATGTGGCTGCAGAGATTTTGTGGTGGAAAAAATCAGCCTTGAATATTCTGGTGTACGCTTACAGAAGAGAGTTGTTTGCTTGTTTTTAATGAAATGCAGATTTTCTGAATTGATTTAAAGAATTGATTTAAAACTACAAAATCCTTGTTGGCCTACCACTGGCATGAGGTTCACACTGGTATAATTGCTACACAAAAATGGCATCCAAATTAGGCAAATGCATGTCATAAAATATCACCATCAGTTATGGTTAGTAAATCATGACCATGGGCAGAACAGATGACTTGACAGTTCATTAGGAAAGACAGGAGTCAGAAAGCAAGGCTCTCTAATAACCAAAATACCTGATGTTGTAGAGAACTAGTCTTAATATGCCAAGAAGGACAAAGGAAAATCAGAGTTCAGTGCACTTAATTTCTATCCATCACTCTTGTAAAAGTCACTACTACAAAAGAATAATTTGGCACAAAGCTAGATATTGGAGAACTTTATTTATTTATTTAAGGGGAACAAATATATTCATATAGCTGGCACTTAGCAGTTCTAAAGATATAAAGTAGTGTAAGAAGTCAGAACAATAAGATAACTTCATTCTGGGACAGAAAGTGGAACACAAGACAGGACGTGCAGATTGGTGGAGGCAGACAGACATTCCTAGCAGGAGGAAGGGATGAGTCCTTTTGGCTTTGTGGCAACCTAACTTGTCATGTTTTCAGTATTAATCATTGTTTAAGAAGTTTGAGGTTCATTCTGAAAAAAAGATATAGAGTCCACTGTCAGGCATTCGTCCTAAGTATGAACAACAATGTGAAGTAAGGCAACAAACACTAGTGTCTGCTTGTTAAGATTGTGAGCAACAGATTGTACTGTGGATCAGCAGTGGATATTTTTTCAGTATTGAGACAGGATGCATGGAATGACAGTCATTGATCTTCTGTAATAAACTAGAGAGAGATACATAAAGGAAAAAAACATACCTCAAGCTTGAAAAGGAAACTTAATTGCAATAATAATACCTAATCCTTTCAAAAAATAAAAAATAGTATAGGGATAGTAATACTTAGTCATTTCAGGTACATTTTGAGTCTCTTGTTACAGATCACGCAGGTGTTTTTCATGAGTTTGGCAAGTGACATTCAGGTCTGGTTCTTTAATTGTTAATTTAGGAACTGACATTCTGTATGAGTAAGGGAAACTGTGCCTTTAATGCAGGCATTATCTTGCAGTTTTAATTGTTGAATCTCATCTGCTTTTGTCACCTCAAAATTAGATTATGGAAATAAGCTTTGTCTAAAAGTCTGTTTTAAATCAATACACAAACAGCAACTGACATAGGTTTAGATGCTTATTATTAAGCATTCTAGCCTACTGGTAACACCGAACACAGAAAACCAAGTGGAGAACTTGCGACCTTTCTGTGAAACTTAAGATGAATATCATAAAGTCCATTATTGTTTGAAAGCGTGTGCTTCTTTGGTATGTTGTACCATGCCTCACTACATTTTTGTACTGAAGACTCTAAAGCTGTAACCTAGTCAGTTTAAATCCAAATCAGATTTTAAAGGTGAGCCTGAGGGGAATCATGCCAGTTAGGACAATTTCTTGAGGTTTATTTAGATAAATAATGCCTTGGAATGTAAATAAATATTCTCTTGTTGACGTCTTGGTTTTAATGGAGAATAGCTAGACTTGCATTCACTGCATACTGCAAACTTTATGTTACTTAACAGACTCATACAAATGAAAGGATTAGGAAAAGGATATCACTGGACATTGTAGTCAGGCTATTTTAACAGCAAGACTCTTCCTTTGATATCATCTGAAGCCTGTACCACCCTTTGAAAGAAAAGGACTAATCCCTGCTGTGTACTGTCCTCAGAATGACTACAGGGTACATTCTTCACTTTAGTGGAAAATTTCCTTTTTTATTAATACTTGTTCTAGTTATTTTATAATTGCATCAAGGGCAAGATATTTGATTTTTTGAAGAAGGTTAATGAGATTATTTTTTTTCAAAGATATATGTGGATGACATTTTAATGTCTTTTACTAGCATTCAAATCTCTGTCCAAGCAATTTTATTCAACAAAGTTTGATGGGTGTCCATTGTAGTAGTATTTCCCAAAACAGAAGAAATGTTCTGAATCAACTCTCTCATCTTTGTGGCTTAACTCTGATGGAGGGTCTCTCTGTTTATCCTGACAGCCTGGATGAAGTACATGAAAATGCAAGAGTGACATAGCAGTCCTTTTATTCACTCCTCCAGGCCTGGCATTCCTGGTACTTGCCAGACCAGTCTGAGTGAAATCTAATGGAAAAGTAAACACCTCTTTATTCCAACAAGACGTAAACTGGATACTCATTATTAACACTGAGAAGAGATGAAAAGAATTTAAATTCTTCAGGAACTATTTGCCTTAACATTACTGGCAGTGTTTCTTACCAGCAGATTTGATAACAAACATTGTCTCCTGGGAGGTCTACTCCCCTCATTGCCAGTCACTGTGATTCCCCTTGACTGCTGCTGCTCACTGGGGGGTGTTCCTGAAATTCTCAGCCTTCATAATTAATCAAATCAAATTATCATCTTAGAAGAACTTGCTAATGAAATACTGTCAGTGACAATATTGACTTTGGATAAGAAAAAGTACGTTATGAACCTTCTAGCAAGGCATCCATAGTCAGTTTTGGCAACTTGTTGATGAGTAAACAAGCACCGATGGATGCCTCTGTAAGTGGAAGTAGGTATATTTCTCAGAATGTATAACTCTGATACATCTAAGGAAGCAAATATTTTTCATGATAATTAGGAGTATGGTGTATTAATTAGTGCTATTTAGAGACTGAATTTGAAAAATAGTACAGGAAATGTTTATAGAGTTGATGTATTTGAATATCAGCTGACTAAAAACACAGTGTAACAAAGCTGAAGAAGCCTCTTTTGGTCATAGGATAATAGATGGTATTTTAGGATAACAGATGGTACCCTGCGGCAAGAGTTAGCGGAAAAGAGCTGGGAAACACTGAAGGGTAGAGGAAAAAAGAATAGAAAGAAAGGGGAACTGGAAATAACAGAGAAGTTTGAAGGAAAAATAGGCAAAAACTGGGAAAAGCAAAATATTGGTGTATGGGAGGTACCGCTCTGAACGATAGTGATAAATTTTATTTCACTGGATTCTGACATAATGTAGCTGTCCAGCTTCTGCTCTCCAATGGCCGAGTTGAGCTTTCATCCCTTCACCAGGATTTTTCATACGCTTGCAGATGGAGATGGAGTAATGAGACTCTTGGCTGGATTTGGCTCCCACACCAAACACTCCTTCCTGTGTCACTGTGCAACTACAGCACTTGACTCTTGCTACATCATTCAGTGCACAAATTTATTCTTTCCAGGGCTTAACTTTGCCGTGAGACAGGACGCCTTGTAAAGTAGGATTCCAGAATGGAGGACAAGGAAAAGCCATAGTTTTTGAGCAATGACTGTTGAAGGACACGTTTCTAGTAAAAAGAGGTTTATCACCTTTGTGAGCTAACAAAAGCTCAGTAAAGTTCTGAGAACAGAAAGAAGCATATTAGCAACTACAAAATCCCACAGAAGGAGTGAGAATCCTTTTTATACACTAGGTTCAACTTTCTCTTCTGTTGATTTCTTAGTGTGGGCCACACAGCCTTCTGTCTCTACAAAGGGAGAACATAGTGATTCAATTCAAGGAAGTCAGGGCAAAAGGGAAAACTAAGATCAGTGGGTCACAGAATAGATCCTTTGAGAATGACTCTGAAGCAGGTAGGAAAAAACAAGACTTGGGGACAAAAATTCAAAGCAGAAAATGAGACTGGGTATCAAACTGGTACCAATCCTGTTAAAATAAAAATATCTCTGCTTTTATAAGAAAATGAATCAACTAAAATTGTTATCATATATAAAACTTGGTTTACTTACATAACATGAAACCTTTTCTAGCTCCAAGCCATTTACTATATAGTATAGAGTAAAAGTAATTAAATTTCTTCACAAAATGAAAATAAAATAAAGGAAAAAACCTCTCCCTGTATCCAAAGATATTCTGATATCCAATTATTCAAAGTACAGAAAAAAAGTCAGTTGGACTAAATTTGAATACAAACTGACATGCTTTAGTTTTTATAAAAGGTAATAGAACAAAAATCTCACTGAATTTTCATGAAGAGTAGATACCTATAGTTTTATTTCCAAAAGGAAAGTGCTAAAAAATTAAATTGGCTTTAAACAACTGTTTAGAAATACACTCTCAAGAAAGTACCACTGAAACAGTTTGCATTTGCATGGTAGTACAATGTGAAATTCATGTTCTGCCATATCAAATATTAAGTAGAATGCATATAACATAATGGCTTTCTGTAAGGAATGCTAGAGAAAATAACTCAGTTTGCATTATTGCTTTTGTGAAAATATGTAAAGATATATACATATAAAAGAAATATTTGTATTGCTATTGGTAAACTCATAAAACCAAGTTTATCCTTAGAAAATTCTATTTTAGCTATATCATGTAGGAGAGGAGAGAAAATGCAGCAGGAGCTGTAGTGCCAGAACAGAATGCCTGCTGTAGTGCCTATGTGGGGCTTATAGTATTTAAACAACAATTTAGGTGCTTAAATTCAAGAGCAGGTCATAAAGTTTATTTGAAATGAAAAGGCATCACATTGGAATTTGCTGCTCCCTTAACATTTACCTTTCAGTTTCTATAGGAAAGTATATAAGAAATTATCGTTATGATCTAAAAAACTGTAAAAGACCTGGTTGTTATGTATGCACCACATGTTCCGAAGCTCATGGCCACAATCTAGTTCAAAACAGCCTTTGAGACCATAGTGACATCTGCTACATATATGGACTTTTAAAATTGTTTTTAAGCTGCAGCTTTTCTCCTTTTTCCACAGACAACAGACTTTCATCGCAACTGAGAACTGGTCATCACACTAATACCATCTTGGTGTGCTCCCCTTCTGCCATTAAACACACAGCTGCATAGGATCTTCTCCTATTCTATCATAGAATCATAGAATGGTTTGGGTTGAACAGGACCTTAAAGATCATCTAGTTCCAACCCCCCTGCCATGGGCAGGGACAGCCTACACTAGACCAGGTTTCCAAAGCCCCATCCAACCTGGCCTTGAACACTTCCAGGGAGGCGGCATTCACAACCTTTCTGGGCAACCTGTTCCAGTGCCTCACCACATTCATAGAGAAGAATTTTTTTCCTAATATCTAATCTAAATCTGCTCTCCTTCATCTTAAAGCCATTACCCCTTGTCCTATCACTCCCTGCCCTTGTAAACAACCCCTCCCCTTCTTTTCTGCAGGTCCCCTTTAGGTACTGGAAGGCTGCTCTAAGGTCTCCCTGGAGCCTTCTCTTCTCTAGGCTGAACAAGCCCAACTGCCTCAGCCTGTCTTCATAGCAGAAGTGCTCCAGCCCTCTGATCATCTTCGTTGCCCTCCTCTGGACTTGCTCCAACAGCTCTGTTTTTCCTGTACTGGTGTCCTGGCTTTTGCCAGGATGGGGTTAATTTTCAGGAGCCAGGTCAGGTGAGCTGAGCTGAGCTGACCGGGGCTATTCCATACCATGTGCCATCATCGCCCCATATAAGGGGGCTTGCAGGGAGGGGCGGCCCGGTGCTGCTCCAGGACGGTCTGGCTGGGGGCTGAGTGGGTGGTCCATCGGGTAGGGTCGGTTGGTGGGTAAAGTGCTCCATTTGTCATCGTGTTTGTGTACATCCTGATATAAATACTGCTGCTTTGTTGTTGTTTTCCTCTCCCTTTGTTGGCCCATTAAAGGTCGTTATCTCAACTCGAGGCTTTTTGTCCTTTGCTGTTCTCATTCTTCCCCTTGTTTTGCTAACGGGGAGTGAGCGAGCGGCTTTGTGGGGCTCAGCTGCTGACTGGGGCTGAACCACGACAACTGGGGACCCCAGAGCTGGATGCAGTATTCCAGGTGGGGTCTCACAAGAGTGGAGTAGAGGTGCAGGATAACTTCCCTCAACATGCTGGTCACACTTTTTGTGATGCAGCCCAGGGGACAGTTGGCTTTCTGGGCTGCAGGCGCCCATTGTTGGGTCATGTTGAGCTTCTCATCAACCAACCATATTTTTTGGCAGTGAGGAGAATTCATTCCCCATTTCTGCACTGTAGATTAATAGAACATTTTTGTATTAACCATCCATTGAACTCAACCCAGAAACAATTCATAGACAAGGAAGTAGAATGCAGGTTTACCAATGATGGAAGAGATCAAATTATCTCGGTTTTTTCTTTCTGTTTAGTCTGATAATTTTGTATTTCAAAACCAATTTCAGCATGAAAAATGACAATTATGTGTACTATTTTGTATTTGGCATTTTAGGAACTGGAAACTGGAAAATATGCCAATGAGTTTTCAAAGTTGAATAGAGATAGGAAAGAATAACCGATTTCCTTTGCTGGTATTTCATCAATAAATTTAAAACCCAAACACTTCCACATTTTGGTGTTCCTCAACAATGTGAGGTTTTAGGCGGTTTCTGCTTAGGATTTTTTCATCAGAAAAGTATTCAGCATCCTAAATTTACATGGATGGTGGCATAATCTTGAGTGTCATGCTTAAATATCAGAACAAAATGAGAATTCAGAGATATCTCTCTGTGTGATACTTCCTTTTGGTTAGCTCTGGGTGTCTGTGCTTTGAACAGTTCTTCTTCAGGACCATGACTGTCTCTGAAACCCTTGACATGCAGGAGTACCCTATCTCAACAAGATATCTGAAGAAGGTATTTTGAGTAGCAGCTGCTCTTTGCTGGATTATAGCTAATCCAGATAGTGGAATAATTCTATCCTTTAAACATATATATATATGTGTGTGTGTGTGTATATATATATATACACTAACAGAAAAAATACATGCCTTCTTCAAACTGGACTGAAATACTTCTTTGCAATGAGGATACTCTTTAAATACACTTAAGGGCAACCTCTCTGGCTTCATAAATACATTCCTGAAACAACGGCTTCAGGCAGGGCTCTTAATTATGTTGAAACCCATTGCACTCAAATTTTCTCTAAACTGGTTTATCTCAAATACTCATGAATATAAACATAAGAAGATAAATGGAGTGACATATACCTAAATGCAGAAAGTTGTAATTTTCAAATGAATTTTAAAAAGCAATGGAGTCAAATCACATTCTGAAGTCTCATTTTCATGTTGCTTAGCTTGCATATTGTACTCTGTCAACAATAATAATAAGCAGTTTATAAACTCAAGAATTTTATCTACACCTTTTAATTTATTTGGGATTTTTTAATATATTACTCTTTAGTTGTCATTTACCTATTCCGTAGATATTTAATTCCTTTACTTTTGCCTCATTTCTTTCAAGAGGTTGATACTGCCGTGGAGTAGAATGGCAATCAGTCTGTATCACTGTGTTGTTCCCTGAAGTAGGGATACATGGGAAGCATAAATAATGCAGTGTCTGCACCACTAGAGTAGGAAACAATAAGAATGCCAGCAAAGTCATGGTGAAAGTAAGGCAATATTACGGAGGTGGCAATAGGCATAGTTTCCAAAAAAGGTAGAGATAGAAGAAAATGAACTGTGTTCAGAATTCTTACTTCAGAAGAAAACAAATATGGATTAAGAAGCCTAGTGGTAAGAGCAGAAATAATAATTTTTTTTCTTTTTCTTTTTTTTTTTTTTTCCTGAAGGAAGATATTCTATCATATCTCAGTTTAGAGAACATATTTTTTTCCCAAGGAAGCAGAGCCACATTTTCTAAAGAAAAGGGAAACAACATTTAGTGATATAGTTAGTCATGGATATAGGCACAACCAAAGGGGTAACTAGTGGTTAATTGACGGATCCAATACAAATGAATTGGATGATAACTTAAAAAGATGAGATATATAAAGCTCACAATGAGTTGACCTCAAGGATAGTTTTACTTCTAAGGGCAGATGGAGAGACGTCATTACTCTGCTGATAGTTATTCAGTTCCAGTGCCTTCAGTTGGGAAATTGAGATTGCAAATGGATGTGGGACTGAAGCTGACCATGTTGCTAAGTCTGGAGAACTCTGGTATCTTTTGATATGGTTGTATATCTTCTGAGCCAAGAAAAGAAATCAGATCTGACTTCTGTCTGCAAATCTGGTCCTGGTAATCTAGTGCTAAAGTTGCTGAAGATTTTGCAGATAGTAAGCAGAGCAAGGAGATAGTGTGACAAATTCATACCGGTATGTTTCATTGGCTTTTGGGATTGATTTGTTGTAGTGAAGTAAATAATCATTGTTCTCTTGAGGTTAAATTTGGCTCGTTGTGACCTCAAGCACATCAGTTGAAGTGGGGAACGGACTACTTTAGAGTGACAACTAACAAGTTTATGTTCTCCTCCATGTAGCACCATACTATAACACTTTTCAAGCTTCACACATGCATTGTTATTTTAACATACATGCCTCCTACATGTAAAGGCTTTTTCAGCTACATTAACAAGTGTGTTTGCAAGCTAAAACTGACTGTGAAAAGTAAGCTAAAACTCCCTATCACTTTTGGGAGGAATTAGCTTGAAAATATGAGCTGAGCTGTCTCTAGATGCTGATTTCAAACACAGACCTGAGATGTGGGGGAGTTTGGGTGATTTTGATTCGATAAAATTAGTTTTAGCCTAAAATATCATGCCAGAAATACTGACAATTCATGTTTGCAACTAATCCTTTCTTTTCCCTCGTGTTAATTTTGTACACCAGAACACAAGCACAAAATTATTTTGTTCTAGACAGCTATACTTCTTGCATATGAAAACAAGTGGATTTTGTGGTAGTGAAGTCTTATACATATTTTAAAATGAAAATATGGGAGTTGCCATTGATATTAGAGGTGTCCACAGCGTAGAGTAAATATAGCTGGAAAAGTACATCTAGAAAGGACCAACTAGTTCTAGAGGAACAGGCTCTTAGGAGCACTTACTGCAGGGGTCAGAAGAGGTGACTAATTTTCTTTAAGTCTGAATATCCTCCTACTTGGTTGTACATTCTGTTCTTGATTCTGTTTTTCACCAGTGTCATGTTCAAATTAAATGCATTTTACAGATTCCCCATAGTCATCTAGCCTGGTGCTTAGAAACATTAATATTGTTTGTTGCTTCCAGAAGGCTGAAATTACCTTAGCTGTTTACATCAGGTTTATGCTGCTTTTTCCATGCCCTGCTCTGAAGCCATCCTTAAAGCTTCTGCTGTTGATTACTCTTCCAGATGAGAAACTGAGGAAAACTTTTGGGTGATACAAAAGTACATGTCATAGTTTGTTCTATGAGGTTCTGCCCTGGGTTGGTTGGTTTGTTTGTTTGTTTGTTTTTTCATTCCTCATCAACACTTGGATTTATTTCTTTAGTTACTTTTTTTTTTAAATTAAAGCAATCATCATTCATAGGGAAAGTACTGTTGTAACCTTAGTGGAGAAGTTTTTTTTCTTGGGATTCATCCTTATTTTCACAGACGTTTCATTTACTAGTGTGGTGGGTTGACCTTGGCTGGCCACCAGGTGCCCAAGATACTCTATCACTCCCTCACTTCAAAAAGGTTAGGGAGACGAAATAGAATTAAAAGCTCATGAGTCAAGACAAGGACAGGGAGATCACTTACCAGTTACCGTCGTGGGCAAAACAGATTCAGCTCAGGGAAATTAATTTAATTTATTGCTAATTAATAAGAGAATAGAATAATGAGATACAAAACCAAATCTTACAAACACCTCCCCCCACCCTTCCCTTCTTCCCAGGCTTAACTTCACTCCCNTGGCTGGCCACCAGGTGCCCAAGATACTCTATCACTCCCTCACTTCAAAAAGGTTAGGGAGACGAAATAGAATTAAAAGCTCATGAGTCAAGACAAGGACAGGGAGATCACTTACCAGTTACCGTCGTGGGCAAAACAGATTCAGCTCAGGGAAATTAATTTAATTTATTGCTAATTAATAAGAGAATAGAATAATGAGATACAAAACCAAATCTTACAAACACCTCCCCCCACCCTTCCCTTCTTCCCAGGCTTAACTTCACTCCCCATTTCTCTCCCTCCTTCCCCCACCAGCACAAGGGTACAGGGAATGGGGTTGTGGTCAGTTCATCACATGTTGTCTCTGCCGCTCCTTCCTCCTTGGGGGAGAACTCCTCACACTCTTTACCTGCTCCAGCGTGGGGTCCCTCCCACAGGAGGCAGTCCTCCATGAATTTCTCCAACCTGAGTCCTTCCCTTGGGCTGCAGTTCTTTATAATTGCTCCAGTGTGCGTCCCTTCCATGGGGTGCAGTCCTTCAAGATGACTGCTCCAGCATGGGTCCCCCATGGGTTCATAAGTCCTAACAGCAAACCTGCTCCAACATGGGCTTTCCATGGGGTCACAGCCTTGTTCAGGTGTCTCCACCTGCTCCGGTGTGGAGTCCTCCATGGGCTGCAGGTGGATATCTGCTCCATCATCAACCTCCATGGGCTGCAAGGGAACAGCCTGCCTCACCATGGTCTTCTTCATGGGCTGCAGGGCAATTTTTACTCTGGCACCCGGAGCACCTCCTTCCTTTCCTTCTTCACTGACCTTGGTGTCTGCAGAGTTGTTCCTCTCACGTATTCTCACTCTTCTCTCCCAGAGAGAAGTTGCACACTGCTTTTTACCATGTCTTAAATCCGTTATCCTAAAGGCGCTACCAGGGTTGCTGACAGGCTCAGCTTTGGCCAGTGGTGGGTCTGTCTTAGAGCTGTCTGGAACATGGAGACATGTTCAACATGGAGACAACATCTGGTATCTTCTCACAGAAGCCACCTTGCAACTGTGCAACTGCCCCCTCTACAAAATTCTTTCCATGTAAACTCATTACAGACAGCATTCCCAAATGTGGGTAACCATCACTTTGAAAATTGCTGCCTTGCCCATGTAGCTACCATTTCAAGAACTGCAATGCATTGCTTGACCATTATTTTAAGCAGCAGTCCCCAAGTTCATAAGAGCTAAATTCAAAGACATTTAGTCTCAAACCATAGCACAATACTTACTGTAGTGTCATGAGTGCAAACTCACCACACTCATGGACACATCTATGCCACAGTGGTTCATGTCAGCAAGAGATCAGAATATACAGCTTTTGATACATTCTTTGGTAAACCCTTGTTGAATAAACACATTTCCACAAGTTACAGACTATTAATTAGTTTCAGAATATCTGCTGTAACTATTTAATATTTATTTACATTCATATTATTTTTCTTTTCCCGTAAGTGAAGAAGCAAGGCTTGTGTACCCGCTGAGTTTTACTGTTAGGTCTGGTTTCTGTAACACTGCACCTAGTACACTGGAGCAATTGCAAAAACTTAATTTACAGTAAAAAATGCTGAGGGCTTGGTAAATAAAATATAAACAGGAATAGGATGAACAATACTGTAGATCTAATTTATTTTATTGATTTTGTTTTGGTATTGATTTTGTCTTATGTTTCCTCCTCTTCTGAGGCTTTGCCTCTACAAATAAACTTTTCTTTGTGACACATGTTTATACTGATAGCATAATACGATGTGCAACACAAAAAAGTCATTGAGGGAAGTGGCAAGCTTTAACATCTGGATATGGAGGCAGTTATGTGGCACTGTCTGTCTTAGAGGGGACTTGAGGATTGTTTTATATTATATAGTATGTCTGTCAGATACGCTAGAAGAGAAAATTTGTAACAATTTTCAATTTTATACTTCTGTGTTTAGGATCTGGAGATAGTGACCCAGGGAACTAAGATGGCAATTTCCAGAACTATTTTTCCTGTGATGTTTTTCATAAAGATATTGCAGAGTTTTATATACATCTCTCCCACATCTATAGTGGATCCCCCAACTACTTTTGTGATGAACACTTTAAATACAGTAAAACTAGAGCAATACAACACAATAAATACAATACCAGTACAATAAATGCAAAGCTGTGAGCTCATTCATAGTTTTCCTATGTTACATTATAAACTCCCCAGTGCAAGCCACACTCTTTTACCTGGCTAGCTGTACTACCAGTAAACCAGAAATACCTACTCTAATATTAATTTATAGGTGTCATCTGTAATCCCACTTGTAATATACCTATAAGTACATTTAGATAAAAAAATCATAGAATCATAGAATCATTAAGGTTGGAAGAGACCTCAAGGATCATCTAGTCCAACCATCCCCCCACCACCTATTACTCACTAAACCATGTCCCTAAGTACCACATCTAACCTTTCTTTAAACATCTCCAGGGACAGTGACTCATTAGTTGACTAGCCTAGAAGCCAAAAGTTCATGCTACTTTTCTGCTGGCCGTACATAGACTAAATTCCTACACATCATCATCTGCCTATGTAGTTATTTTTCATGTAGAAGTGATGCTGTGTTTCGAGACTGTTGCTTGACAGGTGTCTTACCAAAAACAACATTCTTTAGTTTAAGCTTCTAGCACAGATCTCAAGGAATTTCTCAGAAAACAGTCGCTTTTACTTTACCATGATAATAATATCTTAGATGTGTTAGGTTTAATAATAATAATCACATTTTCAACTACACTGAGGAAAAAGTAATTTCACCACAAAGAACTACAGAGCATGTTTTTGTTATTAAGTGCTATAATCTTATTTTCTTTTATTATAATACTATTTGTGTTTGTATTTATCTGAAAACAAGGTGATTTTTTTTCTCATTCTTGCGGGGATCTAATATCTGAGAGTCATCTCAGATTCTGTTTTAAAGGAAAACCTGTTGTACTGAAATTTGACAATTTCCTAGCTCTAGCCAAGTGCTTCTTATCCTGCAATAAAAAGAAGATACATTTTTCAACGTTCGGTTATGACTATATTTTAAAATTTTTATTACAAAGTTCTCATACTCAATCCTGTAAAATACATCTTTCTGAGGTATTCATGGTCTAACAGACAGAAATTACTCACCTTAAGTATTGCTTCATCAGTAATACTGAACAATGCCTTGTTTTATTCTTGTTTGGAGAACGTCTGCTAGACAATTTGAAGATTTTATTCATATGCACAGTACAAAACTTTTGTGTTCCATGAACCAAACTTTCTCTTAGTGTGCACTTCAACCCTGAAAATTCTTCAGTAAAAACCACAAATTTCTTGATTAACAGTTTTGTGATTCTAAGTTCTAACATTGTTTCTCAGGTAACTAGTTGAAAAGGGTATGTTATCATGGTTGTAAAAGGCCATACATATCTCCTTGTGCTCCCTCATACTGCTGACCTCCTAGATTTGTGACTCAAAGAAATCCTGACTCTTCTTTGAGGAGAATGTATACCTTACTTCCTAAAGTTGTCATTTATGTTTAGGGAAAGATTTATTCTTTGAAGCAATGTTCTGCAACAGTAAGGCAAGGGAATTAATTTTCTGTGTTTAAATAACCAGCTGGCAGGGAGGTGACCAGGTCTTTTTTGACAGGTACTTGATTCCAGAAGCTGCCAAGTTTAATGTCGTCTTTGTAGTCTTAACAATAATTTCCCATTTCCACAAAGCAAAAATACAAATCTTGAAGCAATGCATAGAAGATGCATTTTGTGTTGTACTTTCTTTCAGACAGTTATTAAATAGATACAGTCTAATGCTTCTTTCAAATAGCTGAAAATGTTAATCTTGATTTTCTTTCAGGTGCTTATTATGAAAATTGCCGTGGGTGATTGTTCTGTAGTAGTAATCAAATGTTTTGATGAGGTTGACTATCAGCTAATCTTTTATGAAAGGAAATCACTTCAATTTTTGAGAAGATGCTTTGGAAAAAAACCCAGAAAGTTTCACTTCCCAGTTTAATTTTGTTTGTTCATCACTAAAATACACATTGTATTCCTTCCAAAAATAATTTTAGATTACTAGGAAAATTTTCAAAACCCTGCTAACTTCTTGCAAAACTTAAAGATATTTAAGAGCCAAAGTCATGCTTAGAACAGCAGTGATATGCATACATTAGTGCATACATTAGTGTACTTGTAAATTTGGCACTGTCAACTTTGATTTCAGTTTGTAAAAAGAAAACTGAAGTCTGCAGGAGACAGATGTGAAAAAGAAACAGTTCTTTTATCTTTAGAGATGAAAGCAATAACAGCATAGTATTAACTCTTGTAAGGTTTCATTAATTATTCTCTGTTCTTAAAAATGTTTCAATGATTTACTCTTTTAGCTTTACTATTACAAGGACTTGATATATATGGTAAGAACTAATTTTCCATGGCAGTCAATTCCATGAAGTCAGTAACTACAGCTGACAATGGAAGCGGTAGTAAACCTCTAAACCTAAACAAGTAAAGGAATTTCCTCCCCTTTTTCCATTTCTGTAGCACAGATTGTAAAGGGCAACTGAAGATTAAATCTTTTTAGTTCTTAAGCATATTTCTTTGTATAAAGCATCTAGTCATGATGATGTATACTTTGACTGTTTACACTCTTGCTTAATTAAAAGAAGAAATTGCTTCAATATAAACTAATATTTAACATCTTTGTCGGCGACATGGACAGTGGGATCGAGTGCACCCTCAGCAAGTTTGCCAACGACACCAACATGTGTGGTGCAGTCAACTTGCTGGAGGGAAGGGATGCCATCCAGAGGGACCTTGACAGGCTTGAGAGGTGGGCCTGGATGAACTGCATGAAGTTCAACAAGGCCAAGTGCAACGTCCTATACATGGGTTGGCGCAATCCCAAGCACAACTACAGGCTGGGCAGAGAATGGATCGAGAGCAGCCCTGAGGAGAAGGACTTGGGGGTGCTGGTTGATGAAAAGCTCGACATGAGCCGGCAGTGTGCACTGGCAGCCCAGAAAGCCAACCGTGTCCTGGGCTGCATCAAAAATAGTGTGGCCAGCAGATCAAGGGAGGTGATTCTCCCCTCTACTCCGCTCTTGTGAGCTGCCACCTGGAGTACTGCATCCAGCTCTGGGATCCCCAGTACAGGAAAGACATGGAGCTGCTGAAGCAAGTCCAGAGGAGGCCACAAAGCTGATCAGAGGGCTGGAGCACCTCTCCTATGAAGACAGACCTGAGACACTTGGGCTTGTTCAGCCTGGAGAAGAAAAGGCTCCCAGGAGACTTAACTGCAGCCTTTCAATACCTAAAGGGGACCTACAGGAAAGCTAGCGAAGGGCTGTTTCTTAGGGAGTATAGTGGCAGGACAAGGGGTAATGGGGATAAACTGGGAGAGGTGGGATTTAGATTGGACATTAGGAAGAAATCCTTTACTGTGAGGGTGTTGAGGCACTGGCACAGGTTGCCCAGAGATGCTGTGGATGCCCCGTCCCTGGGAGTGTTCAAGGCCAGGTTGGATGAGACCTTGACAACCTGGTCTAGTGAAGGGTGTCCCTGCTCATGGCAGTGGAGTTGGAACTAGATGATCCTTGTGGTCTCTTTCAACTCAAACCATTCTATGATTCTGTGATTCTTCATATCTTGAGTCCTAAGATCTAATACTGTGAAGTCACTTAGAGAAACATAGGTTTCAGAAGAGACTGATACTTTAGTACTTGAAACAGAAGTATATGGATGTACAGAAGCTGCAGTGAGCTATTTTAGACAGATGTATTGCTCAAAAATAGTCTTGCTTTTGCTTGATGACAAGTAAAAAAAAACTTGGAAAAAGATCATGTGGTGGTGTACTTGTCCATGATAAATTCAAGAATTTGAAGATCGTCAAGGCATAGAAAATTCAGGTACTCAAGACTATAAAAAGTTGAGAAGCAAGCTATTCATAGGTTTCTGATGTGGAAGCCTAACATTTAAAATGACTCAGGCAACTTTTAGTGTTATCACTACATCGTAGCTTTTGTAAAGGGTAATCTATTTTTTCTGTCTACAATTTTGCATCTAACAGGCAGTCACCCAAGTACATGATTGACAGAGCAATCTCAGGTGTTGCCCACTCATCCTTTTGTTGATCCCAGGCAGGTATCTGACTCCTTTAGGCCATTGGGAAAATTCCTACCCAACATGGATAAAGAAATAGAGCAGTCAGCCAATGAGTAACTGAAGATGGCAAGTAAAACTATTTTAGTAACTCTATAAACAATATATTAGAAGTTGAAAAGTTTGAGGAAGTTATGGTCTCTGTCTTAAAAGCATCAACCAGCTCAGATTAACGTGTATGTTCCTCTAGGTGCATGCCTGTAAAAACTACATTTTCAGTTTTGTCTGTAAAATGTTGGTTTTAGTGATTTTCTGTGATAGAAAGTTTCACTTCATGTTTGATAGATTATTCAGTACTGACTCAGGAAGAAATATCAAGCGTCATATGTGATTATACCCTCAATTTCTCTTAAGAGACAAAAAAATGTAGTGTTAAAATTGACAGTGTAGTATATCTAAGACTTTTTCCATGTACAAGATAAAACGGCAAGACTTAGGGACTGGACGTCAATAGAAATTGGGGGATTTCATTGGGCAGATGCTTAAAAAGAGATTCACAGCTCCAGAAACAGGAGGGAAAGCAAACATGAGTTTCTGTAGGTGATGTTTAACCAAGTTTTACCCAAGTACCCTTCTCCCTCCCAAAATCATAAACGGCACAATAGGTTTTGTGCATTGTACCTACCATAAGCATGAAGTTATTCTCTGGAAATGATTAATAATATTTGGACTGATGCCAGGCAGAAGGAATGTTGTTCTCTGTCCCCTGCCATGTAGAAGAAAGGCATTTGTGCTCCCAATTTTTAAGGCTGCTTGTTACCCATGTGCAACTCAGAAAAACCTCTTGGATACAGCAGCGCCAGTTTAATTTAGGCATTGTTCTTATCAACGCTTTTGCAGACGCTGTAGGCAATAAGCCATGTAAGTCACTTACAGAACTTTCCAAGTGACTTTCCATGTCTCAATGATGAGAGTGAAAGCATTCCTCATGGCACCTCCAAAGCTCTTTGCTGAGACAAGTACTGTTTGTTTTTTAAAGCAGACCTCCAATGTTACTGTTTCTAAAACTCAAAAAATGTTCTAGAGGGCCCAAAGTGCTTTGTTTCCCACCACAGTCTGATGGGTGAATAACAAAGACCAAATCTGATCTTTACTGCATAGATATGGACAGTGCCAGTGGACAGTTTCAGGAAAAAGCAGTGAAGAGAACTGGATCACTCTGTGTATTGCTGTTTGAGCTTTACTGTGTAAGAACCTGTGAAAAGAAGCATAAGGAAATCCTTGTTACTTCCTGTTCACTGGAATTTCCTCCAGTCAGCTATTTCCATGCCTTTTTGCTGTAAGAGCTTTCAGTCTTACCCATTAACAATCCTTCAAGAAGGACATTGAGCTGCTGGAGCGTGTCCAGAGAAGGGCAGCAAAACTGGGAAAGGGACTGGAAAAGAAATCTTATGGAGAGCGACTGAGGGAACTGGGACTGTTTAGTCTGCAGAAGAGGAGGCTCAGGGGAGACCTGATCGCTCTCTACAACTACCTGAAAGAGGTTGTAGTGAGGAGGGTGTCGGTCTCTTCTCCCAAGTAGCAAGCGACAGGACGAGAGGGAATGGCCTCAAGTTGCATCAGGGCAGGTTCAGATTGGATATTAGGAAAAACTTCTTCATGGAAAGAGTAGTGAGGTGTTGGAATGGACTGCCCAGAGAGGTGGTTGAATCACCGTCCCTGGAGACGTTCAAAAAACGCATAGATGCAGCGCTCCAGGTCATGGTCTACTAGGCATGGTGGTGTTAGGTTGACAGTTGGACTTGATGATTTCAGAGGTCCTTACCAACCTTAGTGATTCTATGATTCTGTGATTCTATGATTCAGAAAAAAAGGGTGTCTCTGCACAACATGATATTAGTGCTCACCTCTGTTCATCTGCCCGATCTCACCTCCAGCCTTCTCTGAGCTACTACAGAAGGGCAGCTGAGAATTCATAGCTCTTTAAATTGTAGAGGGAGCCCAAAACTTCCGGAAGAAGTCTGTCATGTCTATTATTTTTTTATTCTGTCTGATCCAAGCAATTTTATTGGGATGATTTGTTTTGGACAGCAAATTACAAGTAAATGATGCAATATCATACAGTTTGAGGAAAGTCAGTACAATGTTGGGTCTCATTTTAGAAATGGATCAATGTATCTGTGAAGGTCTTACACTCTAGAAGAGACGGGGAGTATTTTGAACACCACATACAGATCTGTGTACTTTTCTGACGCAGAAAAATGGAAAGGTAGAAAAAAGGAAACCTTACAGCAAAAAAAAAAGACTAGCGTAATCAAAAAGGAACAGTTCAAAGAAGGTAATTGTTTGAAGTGTCAGAAATTATTATAGCAATTTAAAGCTATGTTTACAGACAGACACTCATACAAGCCCTAAAACAGTAGTAAGGTAAAAGGAGTTAGCAGCACCACCACAGAGTTCAGACTGGATGGCTGCTTTAACCTAGGGGTATTTACTCGAGATCAAACCTCGTTATAAAGTTCTTGCTGTAATATTATGCCACTACCAGTGTTCGAATTTGCTGGTCTGTATCACTGAATCACAGTGCAAATACAAAATTATTGGGATGCCATGCAATTTTCTTCATTAATTCATTGTGAATTTTTCTTACGTCCTTTTGAAAGCACCATATAAATATTTCTTTATAGAAAGATTTTTTTTTTTAATTTGAAAGCACTTTTGTTTTAAGCTTTTAAAGTTGCATTAGACAACAGACCTGAAAATCAGACTCTATGACATTTACGTCTTTTATATTTTGACTTGGCTTTTTTTTCTTTTTTTTTCATTTTACCGATGTCTGAACTTTCTGCATATATAGAAAATGTTAAGAACAACAGTGTTTTCTGGATTCTTAATAATTTGGAGTCTCTGGTTTTTTGGGTTGTTTGGGGTTTTTTTTTTGAAAATTGAAATGGAAAATATGTATAACTAGAGATATATTAATTCATGGTTTTCACTCCCTTAAAGTAGAACATGTAATTCTGGAAATGGACAAACACCTTACTCTATTTAAAATGAAGGCATATTTTGCTTTTTCTCAATAGTTAGAGAGGAGAGGACCTGATCACTATACATGGAAAGGCAAGACATACTTGGTTTTCAAATTCAGACATTTAGAGTTCTAAAAAATAGATGGAGAATTAAAGAAGCATCAGCTAGATTTTTAGACAATACACTAGCCATGTATTAAACTGAGAAATCAGGAAATTATACTGGAACTCTGAGACCATTTATAGGACAAAATAAAGAAAAAAATGCTCACATTTGCAGTTTGTTCGGTTGGTTGTAAGAGTTAAATAATGAGATCAACGTGTGTCTTCAATTACATTCAGTACTCTAAAAGCAATACTAAACTTTCAGTGGTGTCTTTCAATATTTTCCCCCTTTATTCTTCTCACAGTCAAACCACATTACAGTTTAATCTGAATGCCTGCCCAAAGGGATTCTATGTGCAGATGACCAATCAGGGAGTTTCCAATGGAAAAAATAATCAATGTGTTGAAAAGCAGTACTTTTTCCACCCGTAACTTCCAAGGATTCAAATGCTTCTTTATCATTGTATTTCCATTACTCTGCAGAGCTGTTTTTTTCTGCTATCACAATCACTCTGTAGATGTCATCTGAAAAATACGAGTTTAATGCTGCTATGTATCAGAATGCATCTTCCACTTGAAAACCTGATAGATCATCCTTGGCAAGAAAAAAAGAAAAAGGTGAAGATTGTAATTATATTTCATTTCAGCCTTTCCACAAGGCATACAAAATGCGTCAACAGAATTTTAAGGTCTGGAGCAGAACACATGTAAAATCTCAGCCAGTGTCATAGACCTTCCCCAAACACGTTTGTCTCTATCTGAAAAAAAAACACAAGCCAAACCCAAACAACAAACACAACAAACACACATATCAGTATAAGGTGATACTTAGAATCTTACAAATTCCAGAGACAATGTCTGGTGACTTTCTTATTATAGAGACATGCCAATTACATAAGGACTGACAGTTTACCTCAAATAATACAGATGACAATTCTGCAGAAGGACAAGTATACAGTTAAACTACAGCTGTGAGTGCTATTTTGAGTGCCCAGCACTGGCATTTAGAGACACAGCTACTCAACACCCAATTCATCCAGAGCCTTTCAGATTCCACTTCTATCAAAAGCTGAATTCACTCAAACATTTTTAGACTCAGAGGTTGAGTCCATGGTTCTTTTTATTCAGGGTGACACAATACAGCAGCAAATTAAATTCTCTGCTCAGGTGATATAGAATCATAGAATCATTAAGGTTGGAAAAGACCTCAAGAATCATGCAGTCCAACCATTCCCCTACCACCTATTACCCACTAAACCATGTCTTTAAGTACCACATCTAACCTTTCCTT
Organism: Psophia crepitans; assembly: GCA_013399095.1. Lineage (NCBI taxonomy): Eukaryota > Metazoa > Chordata > Aves > Gruiformes > Psophiidae > Psophia > Psophia crepitans. Next base: position 170,499 of record VWZZ01001111.1, read on the forward strand.
AAACACCAACAGGGATGGTCACTCCACCACCTCCCTGGGCAACCCGTTCCCATGCCCAACCACCCTTTCCGAGAAGAAATTTCTCCTCATTTCCAACCTATACCTCCCTGGCACAACTTGCAGCCATTCCCCCTCATCCTGTCACTAGTTATCTGCGAGAAGAGGCCAACCCCCAGCTTGCCACAACTTCCTTTCAGGTAGTTGTAGAGGGCAAGAAGGTCTCCCCTGAGCCTCCTCTTCTCCAGACTAAACAAGCCCAGTTCCTTCAGCCACTCCTCATCAGACTTGTGCTCCAGCCCCTCCACCAGTTTCGTTGCCCTTCTCTGGACACGCTCCAGGGCCTCGATGTCTTTCTTGTGGTGAGGGGCCCAAAACTGGACACAGTACTCGAGGTGCGCCCTCAGCAGGGCTGAGTACAGGGGGACAATCACCTCCCTGCTCCTGCTGGCTACACTATTCCTGATACAGGCCAGGATGCCGTTGGCCTTCTTGGCGACCTGGGCACACTGCTGGCTCATGTCCAGGCGAGCATCAATCAACACCCCCAGGTCCTTTTCCTCTACACAGCTTTCCAGCCACCCCGCTCCCAGCCTGTAGCGCTGCCTGGGGTTGTTGTGGCCAAAGTGCAGGACCCGGCACTTTGCCACATTAAACCTCATCCCGTTGGCCTCTGCCCAGCGATCCAACCTGTCCAGGTCCCTCTGCAGAGCCATCCTACCCTCCGGCAGATCAACACTTCCCCCCAGCTTGGTGTCGTCTGCAAACTTACTGAGGGTGCACTCAATTCCTTCATCCAAATCATCAACAAAGATGTTGAAGAGGATGGGCCCCAGCACCGACCCCTGGGGAACACCACTCACAACCGGTCACCAGTTGGATTTGACTCCACTCACCATCACTCTCTGGGCCTGGACATCCAGCCAGTTTTGAACCCAGCGAAGAGTGTACCTGTCCAGGCCATGGGCCGCCAGCTTCTCCAGGAGAATGCTGTGGGAGACCGTGTCAAAGGCTTTGCTGAAGTCTAGGTAGACTACATCAACAGCCTTTCCGTCATCCACCAAGGGGGTCACCTGATCATAGAAGGAGATGAGGTTGTTCAGGTACACTGTAGGATCTCCTTGTAGCAGTTTGAGTTTGTGGCCTCAAATTACGATCTGTCTTTATACTCTTTGCATCCTTTAGTCCTTATAGGCATATGTGCTATGTTCTCTTATTAAGTGGCACCTCTTACTTACAGATTAAGTAGTTATCTTATTCTTTTGGTAAATGCACATGCAAGTCATGATCATGGACTGCAATCCATTTAGTGCATGTTGTGTACCCTACAATGTCATGTTTGAAAAATTGCTTCTCCACTCACACGTAATATTGGACTTCCGTAGGTGTCGGACAACCTTTTCATATACTACCAGGTGTCTTGTTCATTGTCCTAACATAAAATGCTTGTTGATCACACCCTACAGCTTTCTGTGATTCCAATTGCTTGCATGGCTACAGTACTTAAATTTCATGTTTCCAGAGCTGTGAAGCATTGCCTCTGTCTATAGCTGAGAATATCTTGAATGACATAAAACTTATGATTCAGACAATTAATTTATTGCTTGAAATGTGTTTGATATCATTCTGGCTGAAATTTTAAATTCAGTCCTTTCTCAGGGTACAATATGACTTTCGTGCAACATAAAAACAATGTGAAGGAACATAAATGAAATGTCTTCATGTAATTAGCTTTATATGAAAAAGTTAATATAATTTTAGTAACCACTTAAAATAAAATGAAAAGCTATTTTAGCATACAGCATTACAGCAGGAAAATATTTCATTTGACTCCAAAGCTGGATTTTTTTAATTAATATTAGTTTGCAAATAAATTCAGAAGGCTGATTTGAGTTTTCTGTGCATCTGATCTTTTTAGCTGACAATCAATCCAAAAGGAAGTTCTGCACTGTCAAGCTCTCCTTTGGCAGCCTTCATTCTTAACATTTGCTGCTGACAATTGTTGGCAAGGAGTATTCATATTAGTGTTATGAAAGAAATACATCTTTCTCTTATCATTTATCATTCAGCAACAACAAGATAACTAGTTAGCACTCTCCCTGGGCATTTCCACATCTCAAATAATATAGATAACAAAAATAATGGCCCTTGGCTTGCATGGGAACCCATGCATAGGGTCACATATATTGGAGAACTGAACATGTGTTGTTGATAGGGAAATAGAATAAACTAATAAATGAGGAAAGTTTGGTTATTATCAAACCAATATATCTTCATGCTCGTCAGAAACTCCAGTTCATAATCTGTTCTGCTACTTCTGCTACCCCATCTTGCCTTTCCAGGAAACTTATTACTCTAACATGGTTCTGTTTTACAGTATTTAGAAATCAGACAATGTAGATTATGACACTTTTAAGACACATTTTTAGTCTTGGCAGCTGACATCTCAACAATACAGACAACACAACTGTTGATTCTTAAATGTTAGATGTGCAGGTACTTTACTGTGAATGTAGTAAAATGTAATAATACAAGAACTGACAGAAAATTAAGAAGGTCCCAAACTTTATAATAGTAATTTCATTGTTTCAATAACCTACAACATTGACATTCTCGAATGCTTTTATTGTTTAAAGTTTTTTCAGAATTTCAGTAACTGAGAACTAATTTTCTTTAAGGAAAAACCCCACACACCAGTACAGGCTAGGGACTGACCTGCTGGGAAGCTGTTCTGCAAAGAAGGACTTGGGAGTCTTGGTCAACAAGATCTTTATGAACCAGCAGTGTGCCCTCATGGCCAAGAAGGCCAATGGTATCCTGGCGTGCATCAAGAAGAATGTGGCCAGCAAATTGAGGGAGGTTATTCTCCCCCTCTACTCTACCTTGGTGAAGCCACATCTGGAATATTGTGTCCAGTTCTGGGATCCTCAGTTCAAGAAAGACAGGGAAGTACTGGAGAGAGTCCATCAGAGACCTACAAGGATGATTAGAGGGCTGGAAAGACTGAGAGAGCTGGGTCTGTTTAGCCTGGAGAAGAGAAGACTGAGAGGGAATCTGATCAATGCTTATAAATACCTGAAGGGTGGGTGTCTAGAGGAAGGGGCCAGGCTCTTCTCAGTGGTGCCCAGGGACAGGACAAGGGGCAACGGGCACAAACTGGAACACAGGAAGTCCCATCTCAATCTGAGGAAAAGTGTCTTTACTCTGAGGGTGATGGAGCACTGTGACAGGGTCCCCAGAGAGGTTGTGGAGTCTTCTTCTGCAGATACTCAAAACCCACCTGGATGCGATCCTGTGCAGCCTGCTTTAGCAGGTGGGTTGGATTAGATGATATCCAGAGGTCCCTTCCAACCACTACCATTCTGTGGTTTTGTGATAATTTGTTTTATTTTAACCCTTCTTTATAACTGCAATAATTTTTTCAGTCAAGTATGAATCTTTGTCTGATGGATGAATCTATAAAAGTTAACAGAAAAATAGATAATTAGAAGTTCACTAAGTAGTAACAGTCCCGTCGTGTTTTATGATAGGAAGAACAAGCCAAGTTCAGCTTCTGGCAAGACTAAGCAGCATGAAACATTAAATGTTAATTGCATGAGTTTGAGTGCTATCATTCAAAACTCTGATGACCATCATCACACTGATCATGAAACCTGACAATGATGTGGTCAAGTAGCCCCATAGTCACCAATGAAATTGAGACTATATATGTCTTTGATTTGAGTAATTATTAGAACTGCTTTGTTCATTTCACTGAGTTAATTAAATTGATTTTTAAACTAGTAATTTTTAACTACTTTACACTGCTTTGTGGATGCTCTTAATGGGGTAACTTTAGCTTGAATTATGTTGGATTAATTTCTCTCAGCAAGTTATTAAGCTAAAGTAACTTTTTATTTAAAAGAGAAGAAATATATATTTGCCAGCTGAAGAAGAAATTATTCAGACTGTTTTGTTTGTGTAAGTCCAGTTTCTCGATGTATACGACATTTAATTTAGCATTAAACGGATCTTTTTATAGTCCACCTGTATTTCCAGTAATTCCAACAACAAAAAATTGTGGGCTCAGAGAAAATCTGTGGTTTAGGGTTGAAATTTGAAAATAAGACCAGCAATACTGATGCAATACTGATATTTCACAAAAAGATCTCTACCTTGCAAACAAGGTGAAAAATAACAATACTGTTTGAATCTTAACAATAACAGATTTATAGCTGTCATGGGGTATACCCAGAGAGCCATAAACATGTCCAGTGACTTTCTATGGACTGTCTTTTGTAGTAGGAATTGCTCCTGAAGGAGAAAGATGAATGATATAATCTCCTTAACTCATTTTGTCTCACTCATTTTTAAAAAGCCTAAACAGCTGGACAGAGGAATTTACTTAGCTGAAGGTCAAGAGTGCCCAGTTGAGCCTCCTTTAAAAGCACATACCATTCAAAGTCAAACAATTGCCTTTTAAGATTTCTTCTGTTGTGATGTATTTCTTGTTTTCTTGCTTCTTATGGTTGTGTTTTCATACTAAAGCCTTCCTGAATTACCTACTGAATTACCTAATGTTTAGGTTTGATAAACGTCTTTCCAAGTTAATTTTTTCAGTGTGCAATACAGTATGGTAAGGTTTAAATTAATATAAGTATGTACCTACATATATGTAGGTACGATGTATGTACATTTGTATGTGTATAAATGTTCACTTCTGTAACTGACTTAGGGAGAGGCTCTGAAGCATTTTCTTTAGTCTTCCAACTGGCTCAGACCCCTCCAGCTGGTGCTGTTGTGACCGAACATAGCGATGCATGTCTTGGCCAGAAATCTGGACCTAATGACTATCACATTAGGAAGGCTGAAGGGGTAAATGATGGTGAAAGATGGAAGAATAGAATAGAATAGAATAGAATAGAATAGAATAGAATAGAATAGAATAGAATCATTAAGGATCAAGGTGTTTTATCTTCATGAGGTGAAGGTACATGCAGGGGAGTGCAAGGAACATTGTAATGCCTGTCAGAAAGAGAGCTTGGTGCTAAAAATGCTAGTGGTCTGCAGATTTTCTTAGTTCATTCTCACCTGATTTTAGACTACTATATAAACCAAGATGTAAAAAAAATGGCACACCAGGCATTTGTAATTATTGTGACAATACATTGTATATTTGAAATAATGTGTTTACATTTCTGCTTGCATTGTCAAAAGAACTACACCTTATAATTGTATGAGCAATGAAAACATCTCCTTTTGTTTGATTGACAAAGGTTAAAAAAGGGCCCTGTTGTTGTCATAAATATTGTTCAGAATGAAAATTGATTTATTCAGCTTGGAAGCTGTTGTTGCCAATGGCTGTTTGGAGTTGCCGTTAGTGGGCAACAGCCAAGGGAATTTGGCTGAAAGGACAGCAGGAAATAGTGTGCTGGAGAGAATTTTCATTTCTGTCTTTGATCATCTAAGAGAGACACTGATGAAAATACCCACAGAAAGGAGTTGTGACCGTTCTATTTTTCTTTTTTCATTTCCTTCTGTCATTTTGGATTCTATTTTTTCCTGAAGACTCTGAAGTTGATGGGTAATGATAAAAATTTTTCTTGTTTTCTTTGTGGAAGGAAAAAAAGCAGAGAAACTAAACAGTGGGGCAACTCATACTGCATTAACTTTCTATTATATTATATGCAAATAGGCAAGGGCAAAGATTGGCTTGTAGAGGCCAACAAACAAGGACAACTGGGGGTAAGACATGCTCCTGCAGTGTATATAGGAATGGGAGACACAGCAGTTTTATTTTTGGATTTGTAGCTATCCTGTAATATTTAATCTGCTTGTGCTATGAAAACAAAAGTTGTTTGGGGGCAGAATGCCATGATCTGTCTTTAATTGTTCACCTCAGTCATCGATGCTGACATACAATTTACATTGTAAAAGGACAGCTGAGGAAAATTGGTAAATTAAAATAAAAAAAGAAAATAAAACAGCAAATTCAAATCTGAAGTTTACAAATAAGAGAAGGTAACATTGATGCTCCTTTGGTTTTAGATTACTTTTACTGCATAATACATCCTTGTCACTGAATTCAGATCATAGAGTTGTTTTGTTTTTCTAATTCCTCACCTCTTCTGTAACACAAAATATACTGAATGATCCTCCTGTGGCACCTTTGCTATGTTTACTGAGTCCTCAAACCGTTGGGAGGAGGGTGATTCTCCTTCCCTCTGTTCCCAGTATAAAAGAATAATCAGACCAAATTTTGTTCACATGAAGTGAATTGATATGAAAGAATGTACATCTTCCATCTTCTCAGGGAAGCTGAGATATAAGGGTCTACATTTCTCATCAGCTGCTGCCTCTTCTTACTATATAAACTGTTACCAAACTTCCCCCATACCCCAGTTTGTGTGGTGGGAGCAAAGACTATAGTATGGAAATTAATTATTATATTAAATTGATTAAGTATATCAGAATTTAATTCCTCACAATATCAGTGCACTCTCTTTTCTGAAGGTCATGAGTTTTCTATGACTCGGGAAAAATTCTCCACACTATTTTATGAAAATTAGATCAAAACAGATTATAATCTCCACTTTCATATGTAATATTTGTATTAACTAATTTTCTTTTTTTTATGTCTGCATAACCGTTATAAACACTTTGGATGAGTATAACCTTGTTCAGTTTCTTAATGTCTGTTTCCCTAGTGAATAAATTGCCAGAAGAGATCCACACATTTAAGTGTGAAGTTGAAAATTAAATCCTTTTTCATTGTACCTCCATGAGCTATATTTTCTAGAAATACTAACAATCTGTAAATGGACCTGTGGTAAAACTTGTGGCAGTATTATTTTTTTCTTCTCCTCGATTCATTATGAAGTCTTCTGGACTGAAAAATTTAAATAGTGATATAAATAAGATGTTTCCCACCCATTTGGTTTGAACTCTCTCCTGTGTTATTAGCTTTGGATTTTCCTTACCTGGGAGATTATCTTTTATTATACACTTTCAGTGCTGAAAGGAAGGATCTATAATGAGGAACTTTCTCTTTCAATTTGCTGGAATTAGGCCAAGCTAACACATAACTACTTTCCTGTATAATTAAACTATGAAGGATTATCATATTTCTAATGTCCCTTTGTCCTTGTTTAAGTCTGGTTCAATTTATAAATTTATATAATATATATACATTTATACATATAATATAAATTTATATAATGTAAAATCAGATTAATTTATTTAATTATTTTATTATTTATTCTTTTCATTCATATAAATGTTTGGCCCTGTAATAGATAACCTTACTGGGCCAAGGACTCCCATAAATACAAATAGAAAGACTGTAAGTAGTACACTATGCACACTTGGAAACAATGTTCAAAGCACAGACAATACCTGCCTTTCCATTTTCAGTAGTACTCTACATAATCATACTTAATGACATCCTCTTTTTTTATTTTCAATAACACTTAAATATTCCAAAGTAACATGGAAAATAGAAAGAAAAGAAGTGAATATGCCAGGGATTTTTTTTTCTTTCCAGTTGCTCAGATATTTTTATGGTGGGATATATCACAATGCTAAGTTGTACAGATAGATCATGGTAATTTTTATGGATAAACTAATATAACTAGAATCTAAGGGAACACTCAAGAAGAACAGAAAGCATAACGTCACATTTAACAAAAGGCATCACCAGACTGTTTTTAAGAGCTTATTTTACATAATGCTGTGTCCTCTTGGCATCTTCTCTCCCTCTGCTGTTTTGCATGAAACCTCTAGTGAAGAGCAGGAAGGTGACAAGTCGTCCTGAGACAGCATTCGTTTTCAGAGATAACTGTCACTCTGTCTATTAGCCATCCTGCTATTCTTGTTCGACAGCAGGGGTTAGAAATTGAATTGTAAAACACTTACGATTCTAACTAATTATCAGGGAGGGAAGAGAAGCACATTCAGTTCCTACCTCAATTCCACCTTGGTTTCCTTATAGCCACTAATCAGGACTGTGCCGTGGGGGTTCTGTCTCTTGGAAAGAAATGGCTAAAATTTTAGTAAAAGAAAGCATCATTCCACATATCTTCCAGAAAAGCAAAAAAAATAATCTTAAGCAGTTGCAGACATGGGCCTGATACTTCTTGTCAAACAAGTGACTGAAAACTTTGTCCTGATAGAGCCTTGTCTAGGTAATTAATAGGATGTGCCAGCACTTGTCCAGCATGTACCAGCACATCCAGTAGCCCCAGGCTTGTAGTTAACTGACTGATTTTTGACTGATGCACCAGCAGAATTTCAGCACACCAGCAGCAGGAGGTACATAGTTCCTTCATTATATTTTGTTGCATTTTGCTGAATTGTTGTTCTTAGTTTTTATTTTATAGACAACATGAATTTGCCAAAGTGAAGCATCACATACAGCAGAGAAAATGCCATGCTGAAAACTTTAAGCTCTGTATAGTTTGTGTCCTTGCTTCTAAATTCTGAATTCTCTGCCTTCAGGAGTGCCAATAGAGAAAAGAATTAAAAAAGAAATTGTCCTCTGTCATTGAACAAAACCCAAAAAGAGATGGAACTCACAAGTTAAAGAAAAGTGACAAATTTTTGCAAGACAGGTTCTGGTAGACATCGGAAGACCTGAGGCGAGATCAACAGAAATAAGCCTCATTGATGCAATCAATGACATTGTTCTTTGGAAACCAGTAAGATACCAACCATAAGATGCTTATGACTTTTTCTTAAGGAGGATGTCCTCTACCCAGGAAAGAATTTTAAGAAATTATTTCAGAAACTATAAGAAATTATTTCAGAAACTCTTTCAGAAACGAAAAACAATGTATGAGGGAAAAATCAGAAGATATCCTTCCAGTTCTCCTGACAGAACTGTAACATCTTCTTGGTATAGTTAGGGAAATGTGGGTACTCTGTAGGGAGGGCTAAAGCTGTTGATTTTCATCACAGTAAAGTCCATTTTAGGATGCCAACAATACAAAAATTATACTGAAAACACTTCAGCCACTTGATGCAGAATGCAGAAGTGGTAGAAAAAAAATGGGAAATAACTTTGTCTTTGCAGACTTGTGTGCAAATCAGATAGTGCCAGTTTATGCAAAACTAACATTATGCTGTATTAGACATGAATGTGTTGTGTGGGCTGGATAATTCCACAGAAATATGCTCCTAGTTGGTCTTGATTACATTTGTGTATGAATATCAAATAGCACAGGGATCCCTTGTTAGCTAATGTAGTACTTTACAACTGGAGTGTCTGGGCCTTATTCTGAGCTAGTATTCACTTCACAGCTTAATTCATGGCTGTTATATTATTTTTTCCCCTTTCTTGGTTTTTTTTGGGTTTTTTTTTGTTTTTCGCATGTAATGGTAACCTCCAAGGTGATGGTTAACCCATTATCCTGGCTAAATCCCATTTTCATGTGCACCACACCAGCCTCTTCACTTTCAGGTTATGACATTCTTACTTTCTGACCCTAATTCTGTAAAGCAAGGAGGAGTTTTAAGGTGTTTCTTGAAAATACTACAGTCCAATACTTTACTCTAAAGTGCATTGAAGGAAGGGCTGTCAACTTAGAAATATGAAAAAAAAAGAATATTCAATATATAAAAAGCTTGCAACCACACTTTCTTGTGCAACAGAAAATTAAATTATATTCTAAAGAATAAACAAATGAGAAAGTGTCAGCATCACCAGCTACTAAGTGTTATGCTGTCTAAGGTTTGATTTAAACTCGGAAATGGCAGGGTGTCTGGCTAGCATGTATAGATAAAATTTATACTAGATCATTTATTTGAATCCTTAAAGGAACCTGAAATGCTCTAGATGTGAGCTACTGTGATTCTAAATATTTACTTGAATTTTCCTAAAGATCAGGAAAAAAATCCCCACAGAAAATAACGAAGGTAGTAATAATACGGAGAGGACTTGTTAAAAGAGGCAGCCAGGATGTCTGCCCTCCTGCTTTATCACTAATACTGCAGAAGGTTTTACATTATGGTATCCTGGGCTTCAAATTAAATGTCAAATTCAATTTGCCACTGAAAACATGAAGTGTGTGACTGCCCTTAGAGGGGTAACCTGACAGCACAATTTCATAATTGGTGTCTGCCCTAATACTGAGTTAAAATACAGGAAGAGATGTTATTTGACCGCTGTCTTATATAACTCTTTAAAACAAACAATCCACCCCCAGATAAGCTAGAACATATTTGGTATAAATTTGAGGAGTTAGTAAAGTTCACTGGTTTTGTTTAAAATCTTTGAAAAAATAATGTTAAATACAGTATGATAACAGATACAAACCTCCCTGATGGGATCATGCCACCAGTTACATCTTTATGTCTCTGACATTTAGCTCATAATAAAATGAGATTTGTGAAGGAAAATGAAGAGGTGCTTATTCCATTTAGAGTACTTTATTTTTTTTTCTTTCTATTCAGACAAGACTGTGTTTTAATAATGAGATTTCTAATCCACTTTAATATCCTACCATTATATCTTAGTGAACTATCTGCCATATAAGTAATAATAATGAGGCATGTTTAAATATAAAAATGCATCCTTAAGCATCTAGACACTTTTAGTATTGGTTGTAATTAGAAACTTAAGAAACATGTGCAATTAAATATGCTCATAAAAAAACCAGATACATCTCTGTAGCACCAGTCAATTTGTTGCATCATTAATATTCTTCAGCATGGCAGTTGAAAAATGTGTTGCAGTTTCAAGTGGAAAACAGCTAAGAACAAAATTGTTAACATTTAAACCACCATAGCTGTTTCAGAACAACTGTGTTTTAAGTCTCTTTTCCAAACTAATTTTGTTTTTACAAATGCATCTCCAAATTCTATATCTTTATCTATAGCTCTAACATCTAAGTTAGATAATGTCTTTTTACTGTATATTAAATAAATTCTTTGCTGTCCTGAGTTGTGAAAACTGTTAGTTGTAATGAGATAGTCTAGTCCAACCATTTAAATAAAACCAGTAATATTATATTTCTTTTTTTTCTCATTCTTCTGAATGGTTTGAGATTTAAGTAGATATATATTTTTAAAATACACTCAGTGTTGACTTGTTTCTAAAAGTGTCTAAAGCATCTTGTGTCTCTCAAGCTTAGGAAACTTTTACCCTGCCTTGAATTGAAGACGCAATCTTTTTGACCTGTTTCATTTTTGTGGAGAACCTCTCATCTGAATACATAATCAATAAAATCTTCATGCTTATGCAAAATCCTTGTAAAATGGAGATGGACCATTGTCATGGTGTCTGTACAGGGGTTCAGATCAGAAAGATCTGATCAAGGGGAAAAAAAACCCTTTTTTTTAGATCACCTCAACTCGCAGAAGATGTGTTTTATTCTTTCTCAAACAACAGTTTGAGAAATTACAGAAAGATGCCTCATATTTGAAAAGCCGAATAGTGTTTTGCTTAGAGCAGGCTGCCCAGGGAAGTGATGGAGTCACCATCCCTGGCAGTATTTAAAAGCTGTGTAGATGTGTTACTTAGGGACATACATAGTTCAGCGGTGGACTTGGCAGTGCTGGGTTAATGGTTGGACTCGATCATCTTAAAGGCCTTTTCCAACCTAAATGATTCTATGATTCTAGGATTAGATGGATCTTTTTAGCTTAAAAAAATATGTATTTATTTGTTTATACATTATAGTAAAATAAAATTGTTCTTATTACCTAAACCTGAAACTAATGTGAAATCTGCCACAGTGACTAACACAGGTATTGACCTTGACCTCACAAATGAGAAGTCAAGACAAGTTTTTTATGTAGTACTGTCATTTTTCTAATTTGTGGATTGCCATTGAGGCAGACATGTATCATATATGCACTGACAGATTGCTCACATGCAAGTCATTTTGCACACAGACCTCTCTTTGCATCTCCCATCCTCTCTGTGTATGAAACTGCCTTCTCCACTCACTGCTTGTAGCCTGCACCTTTTTGTATGAACATCCTTCTGTCTGGATGATAGCATCACGTAAGGCACATATGCATAAGGTATGCGGGGTACTGAAAGATCTTACTTTTCCTTAACACACTTTTGGGAGCCAGCCCTGCACCTGCTTTATAAACTGAATAAGATCTCATGTCTTAGGCACAGAAAATTTATTCATCCTTTTCATGTGTAGTATTGAACACCCTGGTGCACAACACACCCTTTTGCCAGAGCTGATTTGTCTGGAAGTGAGCACAGAAATTAATTAAATTTACAGGTCCACTAAGAGATTGTGACCACTATTTCATGATATACACACAGTCTTCAGGGTTTTATATCCTTGTAGAGAGCTGAGTGGTGATGTTGTTTTGCGTTATTAAAATGCATAATATTGTTAGTCTGGCAGTTGCATTAAGTGGAAGGCTTAAGATATGCTTATTTATACTGGCTGATTCAATACCAGATCTAAGTGGCAGTCAAGGATATTTATTTAACTGCAGTCATCTTCACTCTTGGCACTAGCTGGCTGCTGCAGAAGGGAGGCCAAGATGAATGGCTCCTCTTGCATGTTAGAGGTAGATCTACCGAGTACAACTGAGACACAAAACAACAGCAGTGTCATACTGGTCCTATCGTCGTCCTTAATCCCCCTGCTTGGCAGAGAAAACACGATTTCCAGATGTGATTACTCTGGCACATCTTACGATTTCCCAGAAGAATTTGGAAATAAATAAGTGATCCTGCAAAGAGTAGTATAAGAATATACCTTTATCCCTGCAATTTTTGTTTGAAAATAAATCAAGTCTTATACAAATAATGCAGGTTGAGGGCAGATCATTAACGTGACCCATAATTCTATAGCTGCTCCTGCCTGAACTTCTCAAGTTCACTAGGATTTAATAAAAATGTTTGAATATATTTTCTGAATAATTAAAGCAAAATACTCAGCAATGTTCATTATAGAATAAGGGTGATTTTATTGCAAGACCACTGGGATAGGAGATAAATGACCAGGTTCGTTTTTCAGGTCTTGTGGAAACTTTCATACAGGCTTGAAAAAACAAGTGACGGCTGCTATCATTCAGTTTCAGCCATCTAAAAGTTAATTGAATAATTTAGGGTAGCTGTCTAGGCTTCTGCTGCAATCAAGTTTCCATCGCAGTTAGCAAAAAGAAAAAGGTTGTTCATCTCACTCCAAAATATCTGTCAAAATGGTTTGAATGAATTTTCCTTCAGGTTGTCTATTTCTCTTCATTTCCTAACAAGGCAGCTTATATACCTAAGTTCTGAACTGTCAAAATATACATAATTTTCCTCTTTATTCTCTATTTCCTACTACTTACATGTGATTTATATCAATACAACTGCACAAAAAAAAACCTGAGAAGAGTGTCATAAAGCCTTGTGGGACTTTAAGAAATAACTGTTGACGAGGTTCATACAAGAAATCAGAGAGCTTAACTGTGGTAGCTGTGAGCAGATCTATGTTATTTCCAGACCAGGCTCTAACAGACTAAAAAATCACACTGATTAGGTTGATCTCTGCTGCAGACAGACCTAAGCAAGAGCAGCAAGGCTTTTTAAACTGCTTCATCCCCAGCAGCTGCTTGTTCTCTGAAATGTGATCGAAATTTTAGAAACTCTCATTCTCTCTGACAAACGGATGGGGGGAGGGAAAAAACAGAATTAATTCTACTGCTTTCCTTCTTGGAAGGCCTCATCCAGTAGCTATTTATTCACCAGAGAACATGACCATGCCTTACAGTGGGAGCAGCATGTTGGAGCTGCTTTGATGCCTAAGAGTAGCAGAGAAGCCCATGGCTGAATCCCTTCTAAACACCCAGTACCTAAAGGTATAACCTGAGTCACTTGACTTGCCTGTGCAGTACTCTAATTTGTTCATGCTTTATTCAAGTGAATGTAGCTAAATAGCAGCAACTCACTACTGATGGTTTAGAGAAGCTGAGAACTATTTTTGCCATCTTAGAATCATAGAATCACAGAATCATTTCAGTTGGAAAAGACCTTTCAGATCATCACATCCAACCGTTAACTTAGCACTGCTAAGTCCGCCACTAAACCATGTCCCTAAACACCACATCTACATGTCTTTTAAATACCTCCAGGGATGGTAATTCAAACATTTCCCTGGGCAGCCTGTTCCAGTGCTTGACAACCCTCTCAGTGAAGAAATTTTTCCTAATATCCAACCTAAACCTCCCCTGGCCAACCTGAGGCTATTTCCTCTTGTCCTATCGTTTGTTATGTGGGAGAAGAGACTGAGACCCACCTCACTACAATCTCCTTTCAGGTAGTTGTAGAGAGCAAGCAGGTCTCCCCTGAGCCTCCTTTTCTCCTAGACTAAGCAACACAAATTCCCTCAGCCACTCCTCATAAGATTTGTTCTCTAGACCTCTCCCCAGCTTTGTTGCCCTTCTCCGGACACGCTCAATGCCTTTCTTGTAGTGAGGGGCCCAAAACTGAACACAGTACTTGAGGTGCGGCCTCAGCATCCTCAGTACAGGAGGATGATCACCTCCCTACTCCTGCTGGCCACACTATTCCTGATACAAGCCAGGATGCTGTTGGTCTTCTTGGCCACCTGGGCACACCGCTGGCTCACATTCAGCCAGCTGTTGACCAACATCCCTGGGTCCTTTCCCCCCAGGCAGCTTTCCTACCACCCCTACTGAAGCCCGTAGCATTTCTCCGGGTTGTTGTGACCCAAGTGCAGGACCTGACACTGAGCCCTGTTGAATCTTCTCCTTCCTCTGTGCACACTGACGACATTTGATGTCTGATTTGCAGTGATAATCCCCAAGAGGATCTAGATCCTCTAGCAACTAACATTGAATGATCCCTAGAATAATTCAGCATTAAACCAGACTTCTTGTTCAATTTTTTTCTACTCTCCACTGTACTTATTAATGGTTGATTTGGTAAAAAAATAGTATTAAGCACAATGAAAATGCAGTCAGTTCGCTGAAATGTTACATTTTTCTTGCTTTCATCACCATCTTGGTATGCAAGTGTTGGAAAGGGAGATAGACTCTGTATCTCACATTCAAAAACTCTTTTTAAAATATGTATGTCTAAATATATTTGTGTACTATAAAATTATCAATGTTTAATTCAATACTGATTTCTTATTTTATGGGTACTGTGGAGACTTTTCAAAACAGGTGTAGTTCATCTGAATAATTCAGAACCTCTTGGACTTCACAAACATTTTGAGATTCTTATTCAGCATTTGCAATCAATTTTTTTTTTCAAAGTAGTAGTTCAGATGTTCATTCACCAATAGAGAAATTGTGATTGATCCACATCTCAAAAATAGCCAATTTGCTTCTTTTGTACAGTAGCATTCTATGCCTCTTCGTAGAACTTGACTGGGATCTTTGAAAGCTATATTAACATCATGAATAAGAAAACCTCATAAAATATTAATTTAGATACTGAAAGTCCTCGTGCTTGCCAGGAGGAACCTGACAAGGAAAGGTTCCACTGCAGAATAAACTTTTAATATTGTTAGCAGTAAATTAAATGTTCATAAACCAACTCAGAAATTGTTTTATGAAACTGCTAAAACTTGTGCTTTATTAAATGTTCTTTACAATCGGTTGAACTATTATTAAACCCTGAAAATAAACGATCTTCCCTTGGGGTGATAATCAATCCTACAAGACGCCTTGCTGTTTACATTGGCTTGATATCATTTTACTTTCATTTGTCCTATAACAATTCCACTGACATTTTATTGTAAAAGTGTCTATGGTATGACTTTTATCAAATATTAACTTAATATGTTTTTATTAAATTTAAACCATTTTGTAAATAGTATTGTCAAAAAGATTTTGGACTAAGTAAATTAATTCTTTATTGAAAGCAAGCAGGAACATGAACTCAATAGAGGTTATTTATACTCTCTATAACCAGGGTCTGTCATAATCATGGTCTAGTAGTTAACTTTGTATGTACATATATCATCAGGGAACTCCCAACAGGAAAGCTCTTTTTAAAAATTTCCAGCCAAGCTATCTTCTCTGTTCACGATGAACTTCGTAACTTCTGAGCCTTTGATTTTCTAAAGCCTCTAATTCTCTGTGGACTGAGCATTATCAGGCCTGATACTCATGGGAGCCAGGACAGGCTAACTGCTGACTGTGGCAATATGATTCATGTTTTCGAAGCCCTGATTGAAGTAAAGGTTATGCAGGGAGGGGCAGAGACTTCAGGGTTGATTAGAAGGCTTTATTTCAGTGCTTTAAACTGTGGATCTTCAGTTAGACTTCCATCTTTTTCCAAGATTATAATGAACCTTTTATAGAAAACCTAGTCAGTGATACTTAGCTTGTTGCATTTATTGGTTTCATAGGTTTGCCACCTTGAGGAATCTTATTAGCAGTCTAGTTGCACCTTAAGCCAACATTCTCTACTTATTAAATGTGAAGAAAAATATTTCCTAAAAAGACTATATAAAGCCATGTAAGTATATCTGTTCTTTGTAGAATATTTTTTCTTTCAATTCAGACTTGTGGGTGACAATAGCTAATTTCTTACTCTTTTCAGTTCCTTCCTAATATAGAATATTAGGATTGCTTATCATTGGTGCTACTTCTTCATTAACTGTGAGCATCTACCCTTTTCTTAAGGAAAGGGAAAATGAAATAATTTGACTTGGCAGTGACTTAAGCTTTCCTCTAATATATATTAATATAGGAAAAAGAAATATTACACAGGAAACTGATTTTTTGCAACAAGTCACATACTTTCCTCTGAGCAGTATAGTCACTGTAGAGACAAAGACTTGTGTTACATGGCTTTGAGAGAGGATGTGGATGTAAGTAATCATCCCTTTCATGTTGGTATAGATAAACTGATAAATTTGCATATGATGGAAAAGGGAAATGAGGTAGTGATAATGGAAGAAAGCACTTTGATATCAGTATCAAAGTATCTATGTTAAAAGCTTCACCTCTTAACTATTTTAATTAAAAAAATAACAGATCTTTGCAGTTGCATATAAATTTATCTGGAGTGACAGAAAAAAACCCAACACATTAGTGAGAGTAGGTGCTATTATTATTAAAAAGACCACAGCTTTACTGAATCTAGTTCAAGCGCCTTGCACATTAATGTTGACAGCATTGCATAAGTACTCATGCTCCAAGTATTCACAAATTCTTTTGGGTGTCAGAACCATGAGACAATATCCACCTTGTCACTACTAGGCAAAACAATTTATTAAAATACACTGAATAGTGAATGTTTTAATAAATTGTCTACAATCAGCATACAGAATTAAAACAAATTGCAAAGCAATTTGGCAGGAATTCTGGGGAAAACAAAGAAGTATGGATACTACCATGCAGAAATTGAAAATCGCATCTGCTAATTCTCTGTGCAGAATAAGCTGTTAAATTTGTTAGATAAATTACTTGTTGCACATTATGTACATCAACTTTATTTTGGATCACTGATTTTTACAAATTGCCATCAGGGAAAATTCATATCCTCCATATTAAAAAAAAAAAGCTCACTGAATCTGCCTATTTTTTAAGAATATGAACAGGACAGGGGAAAAACCTCAACAAATGGTAGACATTCCATCCTTGCTTTTAAAGACTAGACTGTAGAGTTTTGTCAAATCATGCTATTATGCAAAAGAAATCTATAGAACATAGTATACTCTGGACAATTTAATTTTCTTTTCTTGCCAATGAAGCCAACAAACTGTTTCAAACAAGACAGTTGGATTTTTGTGAGGAACAAATTTATATCAGTGGAAAAAGGAAAAAAAAAAAAAAAGCGCTGCTGTTCAGCTGAAATTATTTTAAAGTCTTTTTAAGCAGCATCTTCAGCTGTGTTCTTTTACAGTTGTGACTGCATATTCTGTTCTGTATTCTTAGGATTAAAATGTGAATGCTTGTTTCAAGAGATTCCTTATTCTGAGATGAAGATAGTCAGGGCTGAGAAAAAAAATCAGAAAATTAACAAGATTTTCAAACCAAGAAATACTGAATAGTGCTTCTATATATGCCCTTAAGCTATTTTATGAGCCAGATTTAGGAATGAGAACTTTCTTACAAGATTTAAGAGAATATTCATCAACTGTTTTTAAAGCAATAGCACTTTGCTGTTGTTAAGAAAGAAGATGCTCCTCTTAATGGATTTAGTGCAGCTTTAGTCTTCTTGTTATAAACATAAAAGATTTCTTTAGTCACCCAAGACACTAAAAGTGAGCCTAATCATCCAAAATATCAGATGACAACCACTGATAGTAAAGCTGGGAGTATATCCCTTCATTAAATCTAGAACTAGACTAGATGCCTATATTTACTAAATACAGCATTTTCATGCTCTTGTCTGTGTTACTTCATAGAAAGCATCTTTGTGGTTATCCCACATGTCATGTGATAGCTCCATATATGCAATATCAATGCCTTTGTCTGACTGTAAGAACTGTACTGCTCAGTTCTTGGATGTACAATAACTCTACCATGTTGCTATGCATTTCATTTGTCTGTATGGCCAGTAAAGTGTTTGCCCAGTATCCCTGAACAAACAAATTTATTAAAAAAAAAAAAAAAAGATGCAAGGTCATTTCATTATGATAACAACCAAGATTTCTAGGTGGATTTTTAAAAGGTATACAGTGACATATTTTGCCCTTGCTTGCTTTGCTATTAATTCTCCTATCGAGATAAACCAACATATTTATACAACAAATATCCTAATAGGAAGGTCAATGTCCAGCATTCATGACTTAATTCAGAGCTTCTCCCTGTCGTTGCACTCTGCTTTTACATTTTAATATGCCTGTGTAACAGGACTGAAGTTTGTTTTACATTGATAAGGTCAGGCTATGTAGGTCACAGTTAAGAGCTGTCACTTAGACACTGTCATACCTATTTAGTGGTAGGCTCCTTATCCGGCAGAAGGTATCATAATTCTGTTGTCTTTAATGAAACTCTCACTAAAAATGTATCCTTTTCCCAGAGAGGTTAAAGGTGTTCTGTTTCGAGAATGCAAAGAGAAATGACTTCAACTTTTATTATGATGTTCCCATTGCTCGGCTCCAGTTATTCCTCATTCTGTTCCTGCTCTACCAACCACAGCCTTTAATAATATTTCTTAACAGTGTGATCCAATAGGCACAATAATACCTTATGATGATAATAATTAAAACAGCAATCTCACACTTTAACGCTGGAAACTTTGGGGGGTTTTTGCCCTCTGTTTGTGCAACAGAGAAAACACCAAGTTAACATAATTTCTGTGTTCCATTATAAAAGCAGCTGAAGAGAAGTGAGGAAAAGAGAAAGAAGAAAGCGTGATAAAGTTGAAGGAGGGAGGAAACTGTGCTCTATCCTCCTTAACAGATATGGCCATAAGGGAAAAAATTAAATATTAATGAAAATACATATTTCCCAAATGTCTGGCCAGCAAAGAATGCTGAACGAGATAATTCACTAACCAAAGGAACACAGTGACTGAAAAGCAGATTATCACTGAAGTGAAAAACAAAGGCAGCTGACATTAATAATTAATTGTGGAGGTTTCCTGTGGAGGTTTAGATGAGCTACAGGCACTATGTGTAAAGTCAGTCGACTACCAGATTGTTATGTTCCCTTTCAGAAAAGCTCATATTAATGTGTACACCTGATATTAAGTTTGCCTGCTCTGAGTTACCTGGAAGGAAGTACAATCCTAATTGGGAGTTTTTATCTGTGTTGAAAGCTGTACCTGCTGTGCTGCAGAAATGAAAGCTGATGAGTTAAACCTTTAGATTGTTGCAGGAACCTAAACAGATGCTGTCATCTTGTGCTCACACTGCGTGTGTGTCTCTATATGTGTGTGCTTACATGTTTGTCCCTAGACAACAGGGAAAGACTGTCAAAGTAGGTTACAACCAGAGATGGTCAGAAACCAGCTGAAATGGAATAATCCAACGGGAACCTACTCTATGTGTTGAGCTTTGCCTCTGCTCATTACTGTGAATGTTCTAACATACAGGGCAGGTCCCCTGAAACAGCAGCTGTGGCATGCAAGCAAGCTGATTATAATTTGAAGGGTTCATATGGTCCCGAAAGGGGATTGGTAGGGGAACAAAGCCAAATTCTCCTTTTTCACATTGTTCTGTCCTGTGGGATTGCTCCTGTAGTTGTGGATGACAACCTGCAGGGGCTGAAGATTCCTTGGGCTCCAAGAAGAGGATCTCAAAGGCTTCCTAAATAAGTGTAGGAAATGAACTTTATGTTCTCAACTTAATGTTTTTCAAGTCAAGGACCAGAAGTATACTCGTGTCCATATGCAGCCAGCTGAAACTTCTCATATTTTGGACTGAATTTTCAGTCATTTGAACACAAAATCTCTAAGTTTCGCTGTGTTCATATTATTGATACTATCAAAGTGATAGGTAAGAATGAAGCGATGAAAGATGTAGTGGATCAAGACATATGCATGAGTCATAGAACAGATAGGAAACAAAAATCTGAGGAGTGGCAGAGGGAACTAAGCATGAAAAACCTGTTCTGTACAAATGGTCGTTTCAAGGTTATTGGTAGATTCTTTATACAATGAGTAACTCGGAATAAATGGTAATCTATTTTAAATCCAATTTGCAACTAATAAAAATGCCTGGACATCCTAGAGCAAATTATTATTTTGTTTTGGGCTTTTTAAAATGCATGGTACCAAATACCAACGTACTGCTTTCAGGAAAAGAAGTCGTCCCTCTGGTGAGGGGCTGTTTATTTGGGAGTGCAGTGACAGGACAAGGGAGAATGGGTTTAAACTGGAAGAGGGGAGATTTAGACTGGACTTTAGAAAGACGTTCTTCCCTGTGAGGGTGGTGAGGCACTGGAACAGGTTTCCCAGAGAAGTTGTGGAGGCCCCATCCCTGGAAGTGTTCCCAGGCTTTGCGCAACCTGGTCTAGTGTAGGGTGTCCCTGCCCGTGGCAGGGGGTTGGAACTAGGTGATTCTTGTGGTCCCTTCCAACCCAAACCATTCTATGAAGAACACATGCCAAGCTATATGTTTTGAATATGTTTGCTGTGAAAGATATGTGTACTATCTTCTAAGTCTGGCTTTTTTGAAAATTCAAAGCTTCAATACACATTCAGCTTGGGGTAATATGTGTATGTAGAGACAAAGCACTGCCACAGGCATTTCAGCTATTAACACAAGTAACTACTGGAACAAGATCTCTCTGAGTATTTGTCAGGCTACCCGCCCCCTTGCATGCAGAGTTCTTTGGAACGAGATTTTTAATTGCATGAGGACCAGCCTTGTCTTTTGAATTGTCTATCATATTATTGCAAGATATTTTTAATTTTCCTAACAGAGATTTGTCTTTGTCTCGCTAGGCTAAGCTTTAATGAAGAAACGTCAACATTGCTAACAACTGCACAAAGAGGGACTGAAGACCTTTGCGACCAATGATGTGGTTGTCATGGAAACTGTTTCTGTTTCTGTCACTCACTGGCTGTCTGTCAGGTAAATCAAAACAAAGCCAAGAAAACTCTGCTTACTGTTTCAAGGCTCTTAACTGCAAACAGAAATAGGAAGATGTAAAAGCATGCCAGAGAAGATCAACATCATTATTAAAAATATTCACCTAAGTGGTGAAATTGTAAAAAATTTTATTAAGACATTTACAAGTGCTGCCCATCTGCCTTTAATTTGTACATAAATCTGAATAGCATTTAAAAGAGAGGGCAAATACGTACCTCATTTGAAAAGACAATGACAACTTTATTATTAAAGAAAAGAAAACAATTCAAAAAATTATTCATTAGCACAGCATTTTCCTAAAGACTAACAGCTGCAGACTGCGTCACATTGGGATCATGTTCTGGTTTTGGAAACTAGTTATTAGGTTGTTTTGGTTTTGGTTGTTTTTAAATCTGTGTATGTTTTATTGATCGCTACTATTTTTGTCCATGTAGTAAGTGTATGTCTTTTGCAGGTATTTCTCCTGGCATTAGTTTAGTTGTCTTTATTTTTGCAAGTAGTAAAATGAGGTGATCAATAATCATTTAGGCTTTTCACATGAAATTTTTCCTAATTTCCATATTATCAATTAGACATATTATGTCTAATTGATCTTTTTTGGCTGCCCCACTTTCTTAATGCTGCGTCTTATACTGTCTTTCAACAGCTACTGAGCTACCCTTTTCTCAAATTCTTCCATAACTTACTGGTTTGTGTTATCACAAGATAAAATTTAGTAAAAGTCAATGAAATAAAATATCTGAATTTATTACAATACTGTGATATTGGAGACAGGAATAAAGGAAAGTATCTGTGGATTATCAGTGCACGTGCATTGGATGCATACATGAAACACTAATCTGGTTTTCCTCATGTAGCTTCATTATCTTATATTATCTAAGTCCATTACTTTTGGACAAGGAATGTTTTTCTTTGTTGTGTTGTATTGTCAGGAACATTATAAATTTTGGTAACATTTTTATTTTGATGATTTTAGCAGTAGTGTCTTAAAACCACCATCTATTAATGTAATTCTAGTTTTTTAAGTTGAAAATTATGTTTTTATTGTTACAATTTCCAAGAACGTTGATACAAAATTCAGAAGCATTTCAGAAATTCAAATCTAGATTTTTTTTCTCAAGAATTATATCTTCAGCCTCGCAAATTTGGAGTTAAAGGTCAACATCTGGCTGAAGATATTACACAGTGAATGCCTACATTTGGTTTCACACAGCTAAAACCTCCTTACTCTCAACTGCTGTTAAACAGAATACCTCAAAGTAGTAGAGTTTGCTCCAAACAGAATTATCTAGCTCTGTACCACACAATAACATGTTGCAAAATTTCTGAGACACATTTCATATGCTGTTAATTCTGTATACTAAATTTCATTTACAGGGTTGAGTTTCAGCTGTTTATAACAGCCATTGTTTAGGTATATATATTAAGCAAACATCTTGTGGAGGCTTTAGAGCATTAGTAATGACTGATTCTAATAAAGCGTGAACATACGTAACTGCTTTAGAATTTAAAAATAAAGTCAGTATTTACAGAAGTATTTTATATAAATAACATAATACGCTGAAAACTCTTGCCAGTCATTCAGCACCATGTTTAAAATTGGCTGTTCCTCTCATCTGTTAATTTGTTAGTTGTTACCGTATGGTTTCTAAAGCATTCCTCTTTTTAAACTTCATTCTGATTTGTGAGTCTTTAGGAAAATTCAAGGTTTATTCCATATTACTGGAGTAGATTTAAGCTCTGTAAGAACTCATTTTTAACTTCAGTACTTGATTTCACATGATGTTGAATGTAATGTGATAACACATATATTTTTCTCTTACACAAAGATAAATTTGTAATGAATTCATTAATAATAGTTATTCATTAGAAAATGTAATACTATAAGAGCTGTAATTAACCAAAGATAACGAAATTGGGTTCAAAGTTTTTTTTAATTAGATTGTCAATGTAACTAGTAACTTACTGTCTCCATACCTTTCACATTTGATTACATCGTTCTGCATTTGGAGATGCTTTTATATTACAGCACTCACTAGAACATGTTTACAGCTGCAAATAGTTCCTATAGCTGATGCAGTTGAGGTAGACTGGTAAGTTAGATGCCTGAATGCACCGTTCGTAACGATGAAGTGATGGATATTGATGCTGCTTCAGTAAGATAAAGTTCATTCAATTCCTGTTGTTTTGGGCTGTGTTAAAATTCAGTACTTACCCATTAAATCATCAGATCGTGGGATCACTCTTAGGGGCAGCCAGTATTTGGAAGAGAGCACTACATTGTCGTATTGATTTTGCAGTGGTGAGGGAAATCATCCAAGAAGAGAGTAGTTTGTGTTGACTCTATTTTTATATTAATCTTAAAGCTGAACATCATCTTTTGTGTTCTGCGTATGCATTCATGAAAGTATGTAAATGTGCTTAAGCTATGTGGAAAATGATTTTTAAGTGGAGAAAAATGTATTTTCTGAATACAAGACTGAGGAATGAATTATCTCTTACTAAAGTTTAATTATTTTAATGTAAGCAAAAGGTAGTCTGGGACTACAGCTCAAAGTTATACATTTACATTTTCAGAAACTTCTCATTTACAAAAAATGTATAATTAACAGATGCAAAGAAGGTCTCAAGATTGACAATATGTTCCTTCTTTTCTTATGTCATATACTTGTCCTTCAAGCCAAACTGCAGTTGAAGAATGAAGCTGTCATTTTAGACCTGGGGTCTGCCTCAATTCTAAACTGACAGTTGGAAAGAAAATATTTAATTCTTGCTTGTATTTTTGATTGTTTGCCTTTTCCTATAAGGCTTTCCAGGAGGGAAAGACCTAAAGCTGTAAGGGAAAAGGTTACCAAGGAGGAACTCTTAATATGAAATTCAGAAGAGCTTTTCATTTCTCATTCAGTTACAGAAATACCTGAAGTGAGCTCAGAGGTGGCTAGATTAAATTTAAATCAAGTTAGTCAAAATTTAATCTGTGATACTGTTTAACTTTCTAGATAGCTTATATATATACATACAGTTACAAATTATACGTTCAGGGCATTTTAATAGGTGTAATCGTGATTATTTTTTTTTCAGTGGAAAGTCATAGAATGTTACAGGGTATGGCATCAGAAATTTTGTCACTTCTGTGTTCCTCATGTGTAATCATGACTTTATGATTTGCACCTCACTGCTCTACATACAATGGGACTGGGGATGTGTTTCTAGGGTTATACTATTCTGGTTGCCCATAATCACTCTGCAATCTGCTTTTATGTGTATAGTAAAGGCTATTTATTTTTTATTCATGCTAGTGTCAGAGAACCTTTTATTTGTCTAGAGTTGCTGAGTTTTTCTTGCACTGATTTCTCAGAGAAACTGGAATTGTATATAGCTGAAAAGCATTGTTTTAAAACAGCACTCTCTAACCTTGGAATGAGGCAAACAGGTATGGCTCTTTGTGTTGCAGGAAGAGGAGAAGTGTTTTTAAAACACAATAAAATCACATCACATTATCAGTTCATGGTTAATAGAAAAAGTAGGACTGTGGCTTTTATTTGCAGATGTAAGACACATGACAAAAGCCAGCTTGAGGGTAGGGCTCATGTCACTCTTTTTAATTATTGCTGCCTGTGACAAGATGTTTCAAAGTTTAAATGTGTGCTAAAGATTACATAATAGAGTGAATGGCATTTACAGAGTTCTGATTCTGTTTTAATCTACCATATATCCCTTATGCCCTTTGTTCCCCTGCCCATTTATCTACTTCTTCTATGTTATTACCTGCTGCATGTTAATTGGGTCAAAGAGAGACTTATTTTCTCTATAAGACATTGTAATTCATGGCATCAATAAAATTATGGGTATAATGAAAGTAGCGAGGCTTGGTAAGATAGAAGCAGTGTCTCTGAGACCCAGTGGTCACTGCTCATCATGCCAAGTGGGTAAACACTTGTCCTTAAACCTCTGTGTACCATTCATTTCTTTTCACATAAAATGTTCTCACTACCAAGCAAAGACTCCCTAAATAGTGATTTTTTTCTCTCTGTATCCCTCAGTATGGTGCTCAAAATTAAAAACAGCATGACTTTTTCTGAACAGTTGCTTGCTAGAATATGATATGAAGGGACACTTAGAAAAAATACTCTTAAGTAAGACAGCATATGTGGAACAAACACAAGTGTCCTGTTTAGTTTTGACCTACAGCTGGCAGTAATCTGAGGTGTTTTCTGTCTTTTATTGTGTCCATCCCTCTCCATCTGGCTACTTGGAGGCTTTTAAGAATTGTTTCTGTCATCTGTGCTTATCAGCTTCCAAAATGCATCTCAAACCTGCTCAATATGTGACTTTCAGAATTCCAGCAGCCACTGCCAGGATTAAAATTCATAGCCTAAGGTTCATAAACTCATTAACCAAACCATACAAAATATGCATACTACTCTGAGTGCCAGGACTATTTCACAGTTTTATTCCTCCTCCTTTTAGACAATGTCCTTCCTATGTCAGCGTGGACAGTACGTGTAAAGATGCTTTTCTGCCAAATGAATGATCAACACATGAATGACCAGTGTTTATCACTGATAAGCCCATACAATTACCTGCCTTCCCCACCATGCCCTGGCCCTGCTTTTATGACAGTATAGCAAATACCATGCAACTTTGTCACCTTTGATAGCTGAATATAAAAGACAGAGCTCTAGGTAAGTACTAGTCCCTGGGGACGTTCGTGTTCTCAGCCCTCCACGTAAAATGGAAAAGTCAGAACAAACTTAACCTTTCAACTTCCCACCGTGAAATACTGCTTTTACAGACAGTGCAAAGGAAGAAAAGAACAATTTTTCACAGTGCTGAAATCCAAGGTAGCCTGCTACCCACATTCTCACTCCTGGATTCAGTGCTTAATTGAACTGGGGAGGGAAGCACTTATTTGCTGAATGTTGCACTTTGCATAATTCTTAATTCAAAAGAAGAATGGAAAAATAAAGATTATTTGCTGCTGCCGGAATCCCAAAGTGTGTTTAATGTCAAGCAATCAGGAGCGGAAAAGCTGTGGTCATGAAAACAGTCAATTTGAATACGCACATAAAGAAATATTTTTATGAGAAACCTTTCTGCTTGTTTGCATAGATAAACTATGCAAGCTTTTATATCTGGTTGGAGCTACATAATGATATGCTTATATGCTGATACGTGATGTTTCAATTTGCAGGGCACCAAATGTTGGACAGCCATGAGACGCCTTGCTTTTAGCATGGAAGTAATTGATGCGTTGGGCCTTTTCAGAGCTGCAGCCATAGTAAATGTGAGCAATAATTAGAATCAGAACAAAAACATTATCATGTATACAAGAACTAAACTAATTATTGATATTTCATGACATAACAGTAGAAATGCATCCATTAATATGGTCAGCATACTAGAATATATTTTAGTTACCCACCTAACTATACTTTCTCAGTTTAGTAAATTCAGGTTTGTTCATTAAAAAGTTCCTACCTCCTAACAAGCTTTTATTAACCATACAGACAATTGTCTAGGAAACTGGTACTTAGATTAGCATCAGTTTGGAACTGCGATGACAAATTATCTTTCTTCAGAAAAACTTTGTGGTACCAACTGAAAAAGAGATTCCAGTCGTTCTACTATTACCATCAGTCTGGAGAAACTTTAACCTGCACATATATCCTCATTTTTGTGTTTCCTCTTATTTAGAGGATAAGTCTTAAGGTGACAG
The DNA here is from genome assembly GCA_013399095.1 of Psophia crepitans. Classification (NCBI taxonomy): domain Eukaryota; kingdom Metazoa; phylum Chordata; class Aves; order Gruiformes; family Psophiidae; genus Psophia; species Psophia crepitans. Next base: position 197,673 of record VWZZ01001111.1, read on the forward strand.
ACTGTTTAGAGTCAGTCTATTGCAATACGATGCTTTTAAAATATTTTCCATTGCATTAGATACAATAGTTAAATCACATTTTGCTGATAGGATTATACAAAAACAAAATGAAATAATGTTTTTGTGTTAAGCTAATGATTTTACCTTTATGTCTGGCAGTTTACACAGAAATATCTATTGATTTAAGATTACAGAATAGGGTAATGGCTCTGCTACTTTGTATTTTTTGAATGATATTGGAGATGACATGCTGTTGGGATTTAAGTCCTGACATTGTACTCCTGGAGTCTCATCTTGACCTGGAGTCAAAATGTCAGTCAGAATTACCGGTTTCTAGTGGTTCTGATTAAAGTCTTTGTTCATCCATCTTCATCTTTGACAAAATCTCTTTTAACCTCAGAACTCCATCATTTGAATCTAAGGGTGCCCAACATCTATAGCACTCATATAACCTAGCTTTTATATGACAGTACAATAAGAAATGAGCCATTCTGTTTTGCTTAATTTTTTTTTCCTGATTTTTGTTTGTTTGGGTTTTTTTAATTCTTAGAGATTTCAGACTGCTTGTTTACTTTTATGGGCTAAAAGAAAGATACTAGACTCGTAGGAAAATTATGGTAATAAAGCTATAAAAGCATCTTTTTAATGTCTTGCTAGTGGAGAGAAGTCTGCTGTTAAGAAGCTGTCACAAAGACCTGGACAAAACAGCAGCCATGCAGGCCAAGATTAATCTCATTTAACTTGAATGTTTGAACTGAAATGCCTGAGTTAGGGAATAGTTGCCCTCCTTCCCTATATAGTCAATGGACAGAGACAACCACTTGTAAAAAGGTAGCTAAGCCTGGCTGAATATGAATTACTTTCTGGAATTCAGCACTAAACCAGCTGATTTTCTAACATTAAGGATATGAAGGATATGACCTCCTTCAAGTTTCGGGCTGATTGAAGAACCTGGAGAGAAAGCATATCTCTGAACAGATATTAAATGTTTGTAACAATGGCAGATAAGAAAAAAATATCTTTTGTGATAAGGTAGTGTGTACACTGTACCTACAAATCTAACCCAAAATAGCAATGAAAGCTTTAACTGAGGAGAAATTAACAGGATTGAGTGTTGCGTCAGCAAGAAGCAGCCAGACTATGGGTAGAATATGAAGGCCACTTCATCAGGTAGTCTCCTCATCCTGGCTGTGGGATGGCTCAGCACAGACACATGTTAGGGAAAATGCTCCTGCCATGGGATGTCAGGAAAAGATCCCTGAACCCCATGCAGCTCCCTGACTTTCAGTGTCTTTAGGAATAACAGTAAAGTGGTAAATTGCTTTATTTGCTCCTGAGCATGTTCAGGATCTTTATCCTTACACCCTGCACCTCCTGTTAGGTACTGTGTGCAGGCAAGGCAATACATCTCTTTCCTGTCACTGAAAAAGGCTCACCCCGTTAATATTTAATAGAGCACTTTGATAACTAGGACAGTCAATCTGTTCTATTTGATAGATGTTGCTTTTTTTCACCTGAAAGTAATGTTAAAATTTGTAGCCACTGTAAACAAAGTCACAGAGTCAGTGTAGACTAACAGCGTAATCACCAGAACAAACCGCCAAACCTGTCTCTTGGTTACCCTGGAAAATGCTTTCCTTCAGCCAAAAGTTCAGCTGAACAGGGCCATGGAGGACAGCCTTTCAACTCTGTGCAGCACCGTGAGAGATGGCACCTGCAACTAAAGGCAGCACTCAGGACCCAACAGGTTAATTCATAAAGCCTCTTTCCTACTTGCCTGCCAGCAAGATGTTCAAAGTAATTCTTATTTTTTCCCCCAGATATTGCATGTCGTACTTTTCTAACTACTCCAGTGGGTGACCCTTCACCAGAAGTCCTTATCCCCAGGAACCTCTGCTGCTTTCATCTGTACCACTGGGAATTCAGCACTTGCACAACACATTGCAACAGTGATAAAGTTTTTTAGGAATATCTATTCTATGAAATGACCATCATTCCTAAAATGTGCTCCTAGATGACCACTTCTCATGGTCAGAAACAATGAAAACAGTAACACTGGGCCTCAACAAGCAACGGAGCCTGTTTTCCCTTTCTTCTAGTGCCAGACATGTACAAAGAATAGTGAGCTCATAATGCAGAATAATTTCCAGTTTCAATGCAGCTCTAACAGTATAACAAATACATAATAAAATAAGTCATTAACTTCATTTCAAAAAGTCATTAGAGGCTAGAACAATGTTTCTTAAACATTGGCCTGGCCTTTCCTAATAAGAATGCAATAAAAAGGCAGTGAAACCTTTGAAATGATGACAAATTCAGCTTTGAAATTAGATATAGTTTTCTAGTAATGACGTTAAAACAATATTGGAACAGCTCTACTAGGAGAGCTGGCGGATATGACAATGCTTCAAGTCAGAAAGCAAAATTAAATATATTTTTAAATTAAATGTTTTATCAAGTTTCTAATAGAAATTCTATAGAGGATGTGAGTGAATGTGTATGTACCTGCCTGGGTTGGAACAGAATAATACTGGGCTGCCTTCTAAAAAATTTTAGATTGCATTAATCCCCATGTTTTTGGGGTTTTGTTGTTTTTTCCTCCATGGGGTTTCATCAAGAGGGTAGCAAGCTCTCTATTGCTCTCTTCCATAAGGCTGGCCAGAAGTTTCTCAATGTGATATTAAATTATCAAGCTAGATGTGTTCATGAATCTTTCTGGCTTTACTGTCATACAACCAGATGATCAAGACAGAAGAACAACCAGACTGTTGGTTCATGTCCAGCTTCTATTTCAGGCAATAGCATCTATTGCTTTTAGCTCTAAGATATGACAAGCTCAAACTTCCTCATAGAATCTAGTTTACAGGTTGTCTCCTACCTATACAAATACTGTATAGTAGTATGAAAAACCCTCTTCTAATTGCTGATAATTTTTGTCCTAAATGGCAGAGAAAAATATTACACTGTATGTCAAGATCTTAGGGTAAAAAAACCCAACAACAAACAATAACAGAACAACAAACAAAGAAAACAAAAAGCCAACTGTAAGGTTTTGTTATGTATTTATTTTTCATTGCTCAATGCCAACATTAGGTAGCAAGAACATTATTGGAAAAGTGCCCTGTGTCCTTGAGAATTCTAGACTTTGCTTTGCTTAAACTTTTGGGTCACGAATCTTCAGGTGATATACTGCCAAGTGCGCATGGGGACCTCTTCAGTTTTACATTAGTATGGTCAAATATGCTAGGGAACAAGAGATTGAACTGACAAACCACAGACCACAAGTTTGGGGTAAATGAAACCTTCCTGCAATGCAAAAGGTTCTTATAACAAACAATATCACAAAAACTATATGAGAGGAAGCAAACTGCAACCATGGACTGAATAAATTTAGATAATGGAAGATGGAAGTATCTATTTATTTTTTTAGTGCAGAAAAAATCATGATGTGTATAAAACACCTTAAGAAATGATCCAGGGAGCTAAACTCATTGCTGTGCTGGAATGAAAAGTCATGTACTTATTAAAGTTATAAACTTTCTGCAATGATATAATTTTCCTCCCACAGTTTAAGCCCATAGCTTCTCTATATATGACAATAATCTGTGTTAGAGGTAGTGATGAGATAACCTGTCTCCTTACAAATATTCTCCTCTGCTTGATAGGTGTTAACTATCTTTTTCTTTCAGACTTCCCCATCTGAGTAGTGGCAGTAGGTTAAACTCAGAGCAATCTTACCCAATATGAAGTTAATGTTTGTTGCCTATATCGTACCTGATGAAGTCTTCATGTGCTAAAAAAAAGTTGGTGTGGTTTTGTTTCTCTGTTTGTTTATCAGTTGATCATGTTTTGAACAAATGATTTTACTACCATTTGAAAACACTGTTTCTTTTTGGATTTGCCTTAAAATAGTAGGCATTAATCCCTCTGTTGAGAACCTGATTAATATTTGCAAAAAAATAATAAATTATGTAAGAACGAAATCTGCCAATTTCTCCACATCAGAGGCAAACTGGCTGTTGTGGAGAGGTCACATATCTTATCAAATAATGAATAAATACACTTCATATGTATGTGAGCACATGAACGTAGGTAGCTATGAATAAACCTCTTACCGTTCCAAACTTAAAAATGCACTTGTCAGCTCCATAGCTGTCTTTGTTCAAATTGCTGCTAGCAGTTTAGTGAGAGTAATTTCTTAACTGTAGTGTAACTAAATCTCTATCGTAAACTGAATGAAAATAAGGTGTGAAAAGTAAATATCTCCTCTGTCAAAATATACAAAATTTGCATATATTGTTCAGTGCTAAGACTGTAGGAGGCAGAGTTTATTGAGCTCCATACAGCACCGTGACTGGTAACTGCTTTGCTCAGTGGACTGTTTTGATAGATAGGTTTTTACTTATTAAGTGCAGCAGTGTGAAAATGCTGATAAAACTGAAGAATATATCCTGTGATTTTGGCTTTTATTCAGCATGGCTAGCTGTGCTATGTACTGAGGCCACTTTCAGTAGTGGTTTTACTTTACTTCATTGGGTTTATTAAGCTTAGTGTTGGGTATTCAAATAGAAAGGTTTTATCTAGTATTTTGTTAAATACTCCACAAGAGTTGATTTTTGTTGGTATTTTTATGTGGTTCTGTGTTGGGTGAGCGAGGGGGCTCTGTAGTTTTGTGGTGTTTTTTAACTTAGGGCCACTACAACTAATGTAGCTCATGAACTCAGTGGTTAAACAGTTCATTGTACCATTGATGTCCGTTGGGGCATGAGCCCCATACTGAGTGCACTATAGCCTCTGCTTCCAATATTTGCCCTTAATATAGTGTGCAACTGTGAAAAGGAGTGTTTTAGTAACAGCACTATAGGTAGTGTCAATTTATCTCAGTACAATGCTGTAGGTGGTTTGCTATGGCTCACCACACAGCCATTAACAGTACCATCTTTGCTCGGCACAGAATTGCAAGTGATAGTATTTAAACTCCCTGTAACACTGTGAATGATAGCGTTCTCATCTTGTCCGGAAGGAAAAGTGAAGACAGACGTTCTGACTGAGCCTGTGATTTAAATGTTTCAGGTACAGAAAGAATATAGTCTCATCATCCGCAAAAGGATGCGGCATCATTGACATTTAGCATTGATTTTTAAAGTGATTAAAAAAAGAAAAATTGATCACGGAGTCAGCAGATTTCAGAACAAAAAGATTATTATATTCATAAATATCTCCTGACATAAGCACCAGTGTAGCTTAGCAGTTCTGAATCCCTCTTTGGAGATGCTTTTCTCTATGGCCTGTGGAAACTACTCTTGAATGAGATGCTTGATCTGCATGACTAAAGCAAGCAGTGTGAATATTCTTCTCTAACACTCCAACTGTTGTTCACTTGCCATGGAAACACTGACCTGTTCAAAAAGTTAAAAGTGGAAACCTCTCACAAAGGATTTCAGAATGCAAGATATACAACACTAAAAAGTACCACAAAAATATGCTGAAATGGTAGATTATAGAAATTAGTACCTTTTGCCTCGTAGCTAATTTGTGCATATTAGATAGAACTTGTGTTTTTCATTTGCTGAACAGTTCTTAATATTTCTTAGGAGCTGATCTCCAGTATTGGATTTTTCACTTTAAAACATTTCACGTTAATAATGGAGGTTAAATAAATGACAGTTAAGTCCATGAGTGTAAGAATTAAGCTAAACTGAAGATAGTACCAAATATAATTTTAAGAATGATTCATCAAATTCAGTCACTTAAATGAAATCTTGGAAAACTTTTAAAAAATCAATAAAATTGATATTAAAAAAGAAAACAGGTATAGGGAATAAAAAGTTAGGTTTTCATAATCAAAGAATCATAGAATCATTAAGGTTGCAAGGGACCTTAAGGATCATCTAGTCCAACCGTGCCCTCACCACCTATATTACCTACTAAACCACATCCCTAAGTACCACATCCAACCTTTCCTTAAACACACCCAGGGATGGTGACTCCACCACCTCCCTGGGCAACCTGTTCAAATGCCCGACCACACTTTCTGAGAAGAAATTTCTCCTCATCTCCAACCTGAACCTCCCCTGGTGCAACTTGCAGCCGTTCATAATGTTTCCTTTTGTCTCTGTAATAGAGTTCTATGGTATTTACAAATCAATAATTCTGATTATTTTACGTACTCTGGAAGATATTTTCAATTAACAGTGTTGCTATTCAATAAAATATTGGCATGCTGCAGAATTTTAGAAAATATTGATTTCACTCTAATTTGTGACTTGCAGAAACACCACATAAACCATTGTGAATAGAGCATATCAACATCTCTAGTTGAACATATCAAGAATGTAAAAACTTGATGTGGTGGTTTGACTAGCAGCTTCTCAGAGAAGCCACCCCTGTAGCCCTCAGTACCAAAATCTTGCCACGCAAACATAAACTTGACTGGTGAACTCAGTTGTAAATTTGTATTCCAGTAAAGCTTCACCAAAGCAAATGGTGAAGATCATGTGACTCATATATGAAAAATGCATTTCGTAGCATCTTAGTGCCTTAGAACTATAGATAAAAACCAGGATGTGCAGAAATACCAAAAGTTAACCAAGCACTTTTACTTATCCATTAGATATTATTTATTTCATGTGAAATAAGTGACCTAGAACCATTTTGGCCATTACATTGGTACCAATACATTTTTTTTAATTCATTCCTTTTGCTCTTTGTATTTCAAAACTTCACTTGTAAAAATTTTTTAAGCTTTGTGGGTTATCAGATACTGATAACCTGGAAGACAAATTCACTTCTATTACACGTGAGCTCAGACATTTAGATATACAAGAACATTGTTCTAAATGTTATAATATTTCCTCTTGCACACTCTAAATATACAGATGTAAATTAATTCTTCTGTCCTACTGAGCACTGACACAGTATAATCTAGAATATGGACTTGATCTGGGCACCACGCGTAATAACACGTGTGGACCAACTAGAGAAACTAAGGAAGAATGGTCATAAATGTAATTTTCAAGGGAAAAAGAGAAAAATAATTGAGTTACTAATTTATTAGAATGTGCAAGATACAGCCTATGAATATGTAAATTTTAAATAATGAAAAAAATCAGGGACATCAAAAAGGAATGCCCATAGTGAAACAAACAAGAAACTAAGGCAGATGTTTCCTTAAGTTACTTTCATCACCAATTTGTATATTTCTTACCTCATTGGGTGAAGTCGGGCCTAGTGCTAGACTTCATTAAGCTAACATCTGATTTTTTGTCTAATTTCTAGTATAGATTGTCAAGAATTAGTTTAGCTTGTTTAACTGGCAGATAAAGTGGCCAAACCATTGTCCATCATATTTGAAAAGTCGTGGCAGTACGCTGAAGTTCCCACTGACAGAAAAAGGGGAAACATAATGCCCATTTTCAGGAAGGAAAAGAAGGAAGACTCAGGGAACTATAGGCCGGTCAGGCTCACCTCCATGCCTGGCAAGATCATAAAGCACATCCTCCTGTAAAATTATGCTCAGGCACATGGAAAATAAGGAGGTGATTGACGACAGTCAACACAGCTTCACAAAGGGCAAATCGTGCCTGACAAACTTGGTGACCTTCTATGATGGTGTCACAGTGTCAGCGGACAAGGGAAGGGCAACTGACATCATTTACCTGGACTTGTGCAAAGCATCTGACACTGTCCCGCACAACATCCTTGTCTCTAAACTGGAAAGACATGGATTTGAAGGATGGACCACTCGCTGGATAAGGAATTGGCTGGATGGCCACACTCAAAGGGTTGTGGTTAATGGCTTGATGTCCAAGTGGACATCGGTGATAAGTGGCATCCCTCAGACATTGGTATTGGGGCCGGCACTGTTTAACATCTTTGTCGGCGACGTGGACAGTGGGATCAAGCTCACACTCAGCAAGTTTGCCGACAACAGCAAGCTGTGTGGTGTGGTAGACACACTGGAGGGAAGGGATGCCATCCAGAGGGACCTTGACAGGCTTGAGAGGTGGGCCAGTGTGAATCACAGTGAAATTCTATGAGACCAAGTGCAAGGTCCTACACATGAGTCAGCACAATCCCAAGCACAAATACAGGCTGGGCAGAGAATGGATNAGACATGGAGCTGCTGGAGCAAGTCCAGAGGAAGGCCACAAAGCTGATTAGAGGGCTGGAGCACCTCTTCTCTGAGGACAGGGTGAGGGAGTTGGGCTTGTTCAGCGTGGAGAAGAGAAGGCTCTGGGGAGACCTAATCGCAGTCTTCCAGTACCTAAAGGTGACCTACAGGAAAGCTGGCAAGGGGCTATTTCTTAGGGAGTGTAGTGACAGGACAAGGGGTAATGGGTTTAAACTAAAAGAGGTGGGATTTAGATTGGACATTAGAAAGAAATTATTGTGAGGGTGTTGAGGCACTGGAACAGGTTGCCCAGAGAAGTTGTAGAGGCCCCATCCCTGGAAGTGTTCAAGGCCAGATTGGATGGGGCTTTGGGCAACCTAGTCTAGTGTCGGGTGTCCCTGCCCATGGTGGGGGGATTGGAACTAGATGATCCTTGTGGTCCCTTCCAATCCTAAACATTCAATGATTCTAACAGGAAAGACTGAAAGCCAAAAAAATAGACGTAAAAGCTGACCAGTTTGTACCTCTAGAATTCTGTTGCATTCTTTAGTTTTAAGGTTGTGTCATCATTAAATATTTAAGAAATGTTCAAACACATCTTTAAGAATGTAAAAAAAAAATTGCAAATAATTGTTGTGCTCCACCGCATTTCAGAATTTTCTCTGTTAGAGTAGATTTAAGACTGAAAAAGGTGTAAACCAATGAAAATAAAAAGAAAATAAATTTCCTCTAAAGCTCTCTCTCATTCTGTTTTCTGTTCATGATAGTCTTAAGTAATGGCTGTAATTATACTATAGCCTGTAGTAGTTAAGGGTATAAATTTGCATGCCTCCCAACTCTCAAAGAATGTTACTGTGTACTTGTTTTGGGTTTGTGTGGCAAGTTTTTCATAGCAGGGGGCCACAGGGGTGACGGTTTCTTGAAGAAGCTGCTGGAAGCTTCCCCTGTGTCTGACAGAGCCAATGCCAGCTGGCTCCAAAACGTACCCACCACTGGCCAAGGCTGAGGCAGTCAACAACAGTGATAGCGCCTCTGGGATAA